>JAPKLX010000369.1:34312-206755 GCA_026898415.1 Leonotis leonurus
CGAGGAACATCATCAAAACAAATATAAATTCATGGGGTTCCCAACACAGTGAGATATGGTCTTCGCGTTGTTGCTAAGAACAAGGTCCTAAAAATTCTTTATTTCTTAATCTGTGACGCTTACATTAGTATGCGCGACTGATTATGCACTGCTATGATTCATTTGCACTTGTGGGTTTTTCGCAACCCTATAAAGTAATGTTTTGGGTAGTGGTAATTGATTTAGTGAGAATTTTTTTATTTTTATCGCATGAATCACGTCTCGGTAAACCCCGAATTGATTAAATTCTCGTAAAGCGTTTAGAAAGGTTTATTAGTTGAATTTTATTCTATATATAATAATCAAAGTTTTAATCGAATCACTCACGAATAAATATATTAATTAATTTTGAGTTGAGGGTTAACTCAATTAATTAATAGATTTAAGAATCATAAACACGGGAAATAATTAATGGTAAAAGGAGGGTTATATCTGTAATTTGAGTAGACCCCATTTATCCTATATATAGTGAAGTCGATTAAATATTATTATAAGATCTATAACGTATTATATTTTCTATAGTAAGTAATTTAGTTAAATTGACTTGGTTATATTAATGAAAGTTAAAGTTTGATTGGTTCAATTAACTGGATAAGGAAATATTAGAGATAAGATTAGACTTGGTATCATATTGGAAGGTCTATGCACATTCATCTTTTAAGCTCTAGCCTAACCCTACAAATATCTATAAATAAGAGAGGAAATGGAAGAAGGTGTGCATCTCATATAGTTTCTCTACAGAAATACACACTTCACCCTTGAAGGTGTAAATCACTTATCTCAGTATTTTTATATTGTGTTTTCGAAAATAGTGTAGTATTTCATACTGCAATTTTTCGATTCCTCCTCTCTTTATAAATCCAGACGGATTATCGCCCACACGATACTCGAACTATAGGTGAGGGAAATAAATAGAAGTTTCATCGGTCAGATCCGTTCGATTTCTTGAAGTGGATTGTTGTTCGTTGCTGACGATTCAAATCGTCACTCCTCAAGTGGCGGACTAGCTAATGAGAAGGTATTAAATTATTTCCGCTAATTTAATTCTTCATATATGCGATATTTGTGTCTAGAATTGCATGTTTTATTTAAATTATTAGACCTGTGGATCATCCGAATCACGAGGCCATCATCCGGGTTCTTCAATCACTCCAATGATTATCTCATTGCATGAAATGAACCAACCCAATTAAACCTAAAGAAGATGTGAGTGTATGTATACTACACTATTTTTGGCAATTTATGTATAATTTTGGAACATGTTCCAGATTTCGTTTCACTTCGCAGGGCACAATTCTGTTAGAGAAATTTCAGGATGTTTGAATGCGAATTTCTAGCAACAATATTTTGGGATATCTTTAACTAACTGACTCCTTAAATAAAAGAACGTTTTTAAAGCTTCAAATCATATCTCTACGAATTTATAGCAACAAACAAGCCTATATAAAAAAGTGACATGTCTCATTATGAAGGGAGAGCGTGCGCAACGACAGAGAAGAAATCTCCATTCATTATTTCGTGAGTTTATCTTCTATACATTGGGTTTGTGATTGTGAGATAATTGTTGTGAGAGAAGTAGCATTCAATTTACGAATTGATTGCTCGGTTGGGTCACGGGTAGTGTGGACTCAATTTCAAGTTCGCTTAGGAAGAGTGTAGACGGGTAGGAGAAATCTAGTTATAGGGATTTTCTGAAACTCTTTAATAGTGGATTGTTCTCTCGGGTTTGAAGCCCCCCCAGACGTAGGTGTTCCCACATCGAACTGGGTTACCATTTTCGTGTTTCTCTTTACATCTATGTTTATGTTATGTTTCACAGTTTGTCTCACGCACGCTGAAACAACGACCACAAACTAAGTAATCTTAATTGGTATCAGAGCCAGGTTACCTAAGTTATTGGTGTTTGATTGTGGGAATTACTTATTTTTGTGGTTCAATTATTTCGAGACAAACTCTACGACGAGTATCAAAGAAGGGTTTGCGATCACAAGATCACCACTCTTCGATGGATCAAACTATGGCTATTGGAAGGTACACATGTCATCCTTCATAAGATCCATAGATGAGGCTACATGGAGCTCAGTTATAGAATGTAGGGAACAACCCCATGATGATACAGGTACAATGAAACCTCGAGACAAATGGACTCAAAAATAAAAGACGGCTTCAGGAATGAATCGAAAGGCGCTTAATGTTATTCAAAGTGCAGTAAGTGTCAAAGTCTTTGTAATTATTTCTACTTGTGAAATCTTCAAGGAAGCATGGGATATCCTTCAAAATACTTATGAAGGAACTAGCAAGGTAAAAATCCAAAGAATTCAACAACTCACCACTCAATTCGAGATGATGAAAATGGAAGAAAGTGAGACTATTTCTGAGTTTCACTCCAGATTATTGAGTTTATCTAATGAAAGCTTTCTTCTTGGAGAAAAAATTCCAGAGGCCAAATTGGTCAGGAAAATACTAAGATCTCTCCCTGAAAGATTCGACTATAAAGTTTTCGTGATTGAAGAAGTCAAAGATCTTGATGCCATGACCACAAATGAGCTAATTGGAACATTACGAACCTTTGAGATGGGAAGATGGTAAAACTCAAACTAGAAAAAGAAAAGTATCGCCCTCAAATCATCTCAATCTAAATATGACGAGGATGATGCTATTGAATGTGAGATTGGTGAAGCTATTGCCCTACTTACTAAAGGTTCAACAAGAAATTTGGAAAGAAATTCTCTGGAGAAGGATTCAAAAACAAACGTACTGAGACTACTTCTGCAACAGCGTACAAAGATCGTTCCAAGGAGGATGGTGGAGAAAAAAGACCTAAATGTTACGAATGTGGAGGATATGGCCACATCAAAAGCGAGTGTCCCAACATCTTCAAATACCAAATGCACAATAAAAAGGCATATTTCATCTCTCACAATGATGATGGTACCGAGGAAAGTGAAGGAGATCACGCGAAAGTTAACCAAACTATGAACCAAGACGCCTGCTAAGAATCATCTCGGTTAGAAGAAGCTAACTCTGATGAAGATGACTATGATCATTATGTCGCTGAGTACAAGAGGACCATTGAGAAGTGCAATAAGGTGGCCGACATTAACAAATCATTGTCAACCAAAGTGAGAGAAGTAACCAAAGAATGAGATCTACTCAAAGACAAGGTAAAAACAGTTGCAGGAAAAACTAATCAACAAATATGCGCTCATCGATGTCAAAGATGAGGAACTTGGTCATCTTGAGAAGATAATCAAAATGGTGAAGGGGGGGATCTGACAAGCTCGATCAAATTGTTTCTGAAGGGAAAATGACCAATGACAAATCAGGAATTGGCTACGAAATTGCTAAGTGGATACCAAAAGAAGTTGCAGGTGAGGCAAAAGTATCTTCAACTACTAAGGCTGAGACGAACAAACTATAGAACCAGTCCCAAGGTGTGTTTCAACCATGTCAAAACAATCATCACAGGACAAGGCCCACAAGGAGATTTATTCATATATGTTACTACTGTGGTAGGCTAGGTCATATTCGACCTTATTGCATATTCTATTTGGCAGATAAGAGACGACAACATCTCTACAATCAAAAGACAAGAAGTAATTACCAAACATTCAAATGATATGTTGTCCACACAAATTCCAGAAATAATCAAACCTATAGAGTATTCAATAAAGCTATTGGAACAGACATAAAGTCAAATCAATGTTACGATTGATGACTCATGCAACACTCGACAGTAGACACTGGAAGAAGCTGAAGTCCAGTACTCACAATTAGTTTCAGAACAATAGAAACATAATGCAAACAAAATGGAACATCACAAGGAAAGAGACTCGATTAATTGCTTAGAGATACTTACAAAAAAGAACATGTTGACTAACTCTATAAGCATGATTGAAAATTCTCTAACTTACGGCTAACAGAACGGGTGTTGAATACAGTGTCAGAGTTAGTTCCAAATTTCAGTCAAAATATTATGGTATGTTACATAAGTTGTTTTGCATTTTTGCATCAAAACAAGAGGGAGAATTGGTTAATTGGGTATGTTCCTGTTGTTGCATCTTATTGATTTAAATATGATATGTTTCTCTAATTTTTTGGATGAAAGACATGGATGATATGGTGTAATTGATTGAGGGGGAGCGATGTTATGGTTTATTTGATTCACTCCCTACTTGATTTGATGTGATTGATAGTTATTTTTACTGCTCGTTTTCGCTGAGAATGTGGGATATCATATTCTACATATTGATTTTTGATGCATTGATTGGTCACTGTTGAAGTATAATATTGTGGGTCTGTTCCTTTATCTGCTTCATATTGGTGCTTTTAGCAAGGGGAAGTGCGTGATTGCTGCATCAATGATTATCTGTTTTGAATATATAAATACCAAAAAGGGGGAGATTGTGATTGTATGTATAATACACTATTTTTGGCAATTTATGTATAACTGTGCAACCTGGTCCAGAGTTCGTTTCACTTCGCAAGGCACAGTTCTTTAGAGAAATTTCAGGATGTTTGAATTCGAATTTCCAGCAACAATATTTTGGGATATCTTTAACTAATTGACTCCTTAAATAAAGGAACGTTTTTAAAGCTTCAAATCAGATCTCTACGAATTTATAGCAGCAAACAAGCCTATATAAAGAAGCGGCAAGTCTCATTATGAAGGGAGAGAGTGCGCAACAAGATAGAAGAAATCTCCATTGAAGATATTGGACTAGAGCTTTCTTATTTTAAAGTGTCAGAAACACTAATATATGGGGCCTCGTACAATATTGAAAGTTACTTTGCTAGCAAATTTCTATTATTTTTCCTTTTTAAAGTTATTTTGAAATGAAGTTAAGTATATCACTGGTTATCTTCAAAGTACACAAGATATTGGTCTATATAATTATAAAATTGAGGTTAACATTAGTGTGCTACTCGAATGATAGTTATTTGTATCATCTTCATATATTTTGATCTTTGAATAGTATGACATGTAATATATCCCTGTTATTTTTTTATAGGGAATAACATAATAAGTTTTACAAATAAGCTTCATCATAACGATATATTATCATACAAATAGTTTATTTTGTAACAGTATTCTATGTTCATTCACTAAATTTGCTATACATAATTATATCAAGTAATATATTAAAAGTATTGGAATTTTATACGTAGATTATTTTCTTGAATGAGAGTGATAACGTATACATAATCTAGAAAATTAAATCATGATGAATAAATAAATAATCCCAAAGATTATTTCATAAATATTAATTGGTTGTACTCTTTTTTATTTACTAAAACTTTTCCACAATATTTTTTTAGTTAAAATTTTTATTGAAATAATTTGTGCAATACATATATATCATATGTTATATACTATTTTTCTATCAAAATATTTTTATGATATTGGAATATGTAGATTTGGAAGTGAATATTATGAAATCACTTTGAAAAATTAGATATGAATGTCTATAATACTGATGGAACCCGGATGAGGAGTTCACAATTCGCATGATCCACAGATCTAATAAACAAATAAATATATAATTCTAAACGCACATACCACATACGAGAAGATATAACTGTATAATTAAATATACATTCTCCTATCGCAAGTCCACCGCTTGAAGATTGTAATGGCCCGCTCTTTGCATTAGACCTATTTTGTATCAAATATGTAGGGAGTTCCTAAAGTTCTAATTAAGAATAGATAATAAGTAGCAATTGTCAATGTTATTCTCCACTTATGTTAAATTAAAATGGTTTAAGTTTTTTTTACCAAATGAGAGCTTAAAGGAGGTTTAATTTATAATGATTCGGTGTTAAGAATCCTCATAATTAATTACCCAACTTATTATCATTTCTAAAAAATCATTAAGGTCATTATTATTATTATTTATCATTAATATATATTATTAGTTGCTATTTATATTATATGCCTTCATTGTTACGATATATATGTGATAATAATAATTAGTGTGATAATTGTATTAATCTGTATCATAAATCGTGTAGAAGTATTAATAGTCAACTTGTTATGCATTATATGTATGGGGGGAATCAAGCACTAAGAATTTCCTGTACATATGTAATATATATATATATATATATTATTATAATAAAAGGCTGCAAATAGATATAGCAAGAATAAATTAGATTTTTGTTACAGAAACCAAATCTGATGATGGGATAACTGTACACTGTGATATATAAAGATGTTATATACAACATCAACCTAACCCCCCCCCCCCCCCCAACTTTAAAAAAAAAAAAAGAGAAGGATAAAAGACTGCACAGTGCAAATAGAAATTTAAAGAGTGTAGACTGCAGTAATAGGCGGCTGAGAAGATGGGAGCTGCTGCCACACGCCACACTTCACTTCACTCAACTCATCTCCTTTCTATCCATACCCTGCAGCGTACAAAGAAATGAGTCTAGTGCAGATAGCAAGTAGAGAGAGAGCAACCAATAGAGAATTCATTGCCTCTATATAAAGAAGTAAAACCTTAACAAATAATTACAACCCACTCAATTCATACCAAAACGCTGCCGAATTGGAAACTTAAAGAAAAACCGGGAGAAGAGAAGTAATAGCAACATTTCATAAGGTGAAGAGTTCTGCCTCTAACATTTACTTCCCTTAGCTACATATTATTTACTTGTTCAGGCGTTTTATAAATTGAAACTTAGACTCTGAATATAGGCGCTGCACTTTGAACTTAGAAGAGCATGTCATTAACATAGGAAAAGCATCGTTTAAGTCTTATGTGAATATTGATATGCGAATTATTCTAATCTGTAATCTACTTAACAAAAGAGCAAGAAGACTTATCTAGTGATTAGAAAAAATAGCGCACGGCTGCTGCCCCAATGAACAATTCCAGCCGGGAGCTTCCACTAAACCGCCCCGAATCACTCCGAACAGAAACCGCTCCGAACAGCCTCGAACTAGTTTCGAACAACCCCGAATAACTCCGAACAGCCTCGAACTAGTTTCGAACAACCCCGAATGACCCCGGACAGCTTCGCAAGCCCTTGAACAGGTCCCGAACAGCTCCGGACAGCCACGGCAGACCCCGGATGGCTTCGATCAAGCTTCGAACGGTTCCGGCAGACCTCGAACCACCCCAAACGGCTTCGGACAGTTCCGGATAACCCCGGACAGCCCCGAAACCGCCCCGAGCCATCCCGAACAGCCTCGAATCAACCCCGAGCAGCCCCGAACCAACCCCGAAACCAATCTGCAAACATTCATTCCCTCATAAGATTCAATTAAATTCAAAGAAGGAAATCAGAATTTGAAACCAGCAAACTGCACATTCCATAACATATTCTTAGAACAATTGATCAATCAAAACCAAAACATGCTTTAAGAAAGAAAATAATACCCAGACTCCTAACTAAAAATGGCGATTAATCAAGAGTAGGAGAAGAGAAAGTAAATGCAATAAAAGAGAGGGAGGTTACGGGGGAGGAAAAACTGTATCGCCGGAGAGAACTTACCAAGGGATGAAGGGCGCGGCTGCAGGGATGGCAGTGGCGCTGCTGCATGTCCGTGGGAGTGCGGCGCAGGGGCGGAGCTCGAACGGGGAAGAAGGTTGGCGATGCGGAGATGTGCAGCGAGAAGTGGGGAGTGGTGGTGATGGTGCGCTGTGGAGAGAAGTCAGGCGAGAGGGAGAGATCGGAGAGACAGCGAGAGAAAGGGAGCAGTGGAGGTCGGAGAGACAGCGTGAGGGAAGAGAGAGAGTGGCAGAGATCGAAGGGCAGAACCGGAGGAAGAAGTGAGGAAGAGGGAGAGCGGCGGAGCCGAGAAAAGAGAGGGACAGAGGAGAGCCGAGAGAGAGCGACGGAGATCAGAAGGGCGGAGGAGAGTCGGGAGCGAGAGAAGAGGAGGGAGAGACAGAGTGAATTGGGGAAGAATGAGATTAAGTCTAGGTACAAATTAGAAGGGTCTAGAGGATGGGCCGGGTTACGGGCCGGGTACTGGGCCGGGTCAGACACAATTGTTGGGCCAAAATAAATTAGTTATGGACTGGGTTGGATATAATAGTTGGACTAGGAATTTAATTATAATTGGGCCTAGAAATTAATGAGTACTGGGCCGGGTCTGAGTTAATAGTTGGGCCTTTGATTAAATTCTAATTGGACCTAAGTAAATAAGAATGGGCCGAAAAGTTATTAAGAATTGGGCTTATTTAATTATCAATTGGGCTAAATTAATAGGTAAGAGTTGGGTTAATTTAATTATTTAAGTGGGCTATTAACAATTCTATTAAACCAAGAACTTATCTATGTAGACTAAGCCCAAGAAGTAGAATATTAATTAATTTAGATAATTGATTTATAATTAACTAGCTAGAATTTAATCTTAATAATTGATTTAATTATAAATCATACTTAAGATATATATTAACTAGGTTATTTTAACCTATACGAGACTTATAGATATTTTGACTTAAGAATCAAAATATTTAATTAGAGATTTTTTTTATTTATTTATTCAATAATTATTACTTAGATGTAATAATGAAATACAAAATTGTAGAAAACATAGTTGAATTGAGAACTCAACGTCTCTAGACAAAATTCGATATTTGAATAATAGTCGAGCAAAGATCCGAGAATAATCCTCTGATATAATAAAGGATAATCTTCCTTACACTTAGAAAATATTAAATGCACTAGAACATTATATCTCACTTGAGATTTATTTAAAGGTTTCGACAAGAGGTCGGATCCGCACTCCGAGAACGAAGCCAACACAAGTCGAGACTATTCAAGTAGGCTTTTCTCACTCTTTAAAAATATGTGTGCATGTCTTCAAAAATGAAATGAGATATTTTCAAAGCACTGTCTTGCCATAAATGTTTTCGATTTATGTATGATGCTTATCTGTTATATTATAATCGAATTCGGGTTCCAGTGGGTTAGCGGCTCCACTAGAACTAGTGTACACCATGGACTGTGAGTCAGCGCAAGGTTGACCGGTCAAGTGTCTGTGGGAAGTGGCCACTTCCCCGACACAATGAACGTTCAGATATGGTTGATTACAAAGAACTAGGACTGCAGTCAAACTAGAACTTTCTCAAAGAAATGTTTTGTGAACATATGTGCTTTAGAAACAAAATCCCTATGATTCACTTGAAATGGCTTGACAGTAGGTTAAGAATGAAGAAGACGTGGGTGCTATATCGTGCATTTTTTGTCGGACTCCTAGTAGCTGACTCTTGGGGGTTCTACGTGTCTTCATACACGTAGGATTTTATTACGCGATCCTACATATTCCGCTGCTAGACCTTTATGTAATAGAACCGAAACAAAACTCTAAATTCTGTTAAATAATGTATCGAGCTTATGACTCTGACTTCCCGATTTACGGGATAAGTCTTTACTTTATGTTATGAAAGGAATATTTATTGTCTTTCTCTTGTCGTTTATTCCTTTCATTGGTCATGTTCCCGACTTTACTAGAATTAGTAGAAAGCGGGCGTGACAAAGATAGACTATTTGAATCATCAACAACGAACAATAATCCGCTCCGAGAATCACGAATCGATCCGACCTTTGGACTTCTGGCCTATTACCTCACCTACAGTCCAACTATCATGTGAACAATAATCTGTTGGATTATATCGAAAGGGAATGATTCAAATTTCCAAGGTTTAAAATACTTTGAATTCAAAAAATTCATAAATTTTTGAACTTGTGTTGGACGAAAATTTCAAGATAGAAAGCATGTGATTTTTCGGCCACCCCTCCCCTTTATTTATAAGTGTGTTGTAGATTAGGTAAGGGTTTCAAAGGAGAATGGGTTTGAACCTTCCAATTTAAGAACAAGTCTAACCTTATCTCTAATATTTCATCTAATTAATTGACTCAATCAACTTTGACTTTCATTAATAATAATGACCAAGTCAATTTGACCAAATTAATTACTTTACGAAATATAATAAGATATAAATCTTATATAAATATTTATCGACTCCACTATATAATAAATATTGAACTATTCGGCACCCACTCAAATTACAGATGGAACCTTTTTTATCATTAATTATTTCTCGGGTTTAAGATTTGTAATCCATTAATTAATCGAGCTCGTTGACAACTCAAGATTAATTAATATGTTTATTCATGAGTGATCCTTTTAAAACTTTAATTGTTATATATGGAATAAATTTCAACTGGCCGAATTTCTTATATAAAAAATATTTATGAATGCCTCACGGGGATTTAATCAACTCGGACTTTCCCGAGAAGCAATTTCATTCGACAACAGTCAAGCACTTCTCGATAAATCAATCACCACTACCCAAAACATTACCTGTATAGGGTTACGAAAAATCGACAAGAGCAAATGAATCAAAACAGTACATAATCAAACCGCATATACTAGTGTCATCGTCACAGATTAAGAAATAACGAATTTCCAAGACCTCGTTCTTAGCAACATCACGAAGAACTTATCTCACTGTGAAACCACATAATATATAATTATATATATATGTGTGTATATATATAGATGTGCAAGCATGTATGACAACATATACATGATATTATTCTGCCGGCTAAAATTAGCTCTCATATCAAATGATACTGCAGTCTTCACAGACTAGATTGTCCAAGTCTATCTAGGTTGTGAACTTTAGTCTACAAATGAGCCAATTTTGTTACCTTATGTGATCATCGATCCACCACACAATCTACAATTGTAGAAAAAAGACTTGTTTGCAATAAAATAATCGATAGAAAATAAATCACAAACAATGATAAAAAAAAAATTATTCTCATTAAACGAAAATTAAAACAAGTTTTTTACAATGTTCAATCACAAAACATGCTTTGAAGTATATAAACTATGAAAAATATGTTTGGTAAGTTTTCGTCGTATTTTTAGTCGTATTTTCAAGTCTCATTTCATGTTATTTGGTATTTTGGTTCGTTTTTACGTTCGCTTTCCGTAATTGCATGTAGGTTGTTTGGTGTGGAAATTGGAGTTAAATGGAGTTGTAAAGATGAAGCTTGGATAGCATAGGATTAAATTTCATCTCGATAGGAGTCTTTAGCCGCAAACGAATCAAAAATCAAAGTTCAAATGAGGGAGAACGGGCCGAAACAAAATTGCTGCGCGCAGGAGGACCGGGGGCCAGTGCCGACTGCGCCCCAAGCGCCCGCTAGGCAGGAGGTGCGGCCAAAGCAGCTACGCGGGCGCTGGGCTTGATTTTTGGACGTGAAATATGTTATTCAAACCCCGATTTTGAGCGTTCTTTTCACCTTTTTCATATCTTCTCTTCTTAAGAACCCTAGAATATTATTTTGAGTTGATTCCATTGTAATTTCACCTTGGGGCGAAGGATTGAGGGCGAGTTTGATGCTCAATCAAAGACTTTATCTAGTAAGCATGTTTTAATTCTTATTATCTATTGTTCTATGGATTGATTGTCTTACTCTACCTATTATTGGATAGCATAGGATTAAAGTTCATCTCGATAGGAGTCCGTAGCCGCAAATGGATCCAAAATCAAAGTTCAAATGAGGGAGAACGGGTCAAAATAAAACGTTGTGCGCGGGAGGATCGGGGGCCAGTGCCAACTGGGCCCCTAGCGCCCACTGGGCAGGAGGTGCGGCCAAGGTAGAAACGCGAGCCCAGCGCCTGCTGGACCCTACGCGGGCGCTGGGCGCGATTTTTGGATGCGAAAGATATTATTTAAACCCTGATTTTGTGCGTTCTTTTCACCCTTTTCATATTTTATCTGCTTAAGAACCGTAAAATATTATTTTGAGTTGATTCTATTATAATTTCGTCTCTGGGCAAAGGATTAAGGGCGAGTTTGACGCTCAATCCAAAACTTCATCTAGTGAGCATGTTTTAATTCTTATTATTTATTGTTCTATGGATTGATTGTCTTACTCTACCTAGGGTTTTAGAATTTCTTGATTGATTATTGAATTTTCTTAGTTCTTGCTCCATGATTTAACTTGTGCTTGATTAATTGAGGCGATTGGCCACCGTTTTTGATTATTTGTTTATTGTTTGAAATCGAGAGATAATTACAATATAGAACTAAGGTTAAATCATTAATAATTACAAATCAGAGACGTATGAATTATATTCGTTATTCATTTATGATTTTCCTATTGTGTGATTCAAATACATAAGTTAGAATTGCTGCTTAATTATCGAACACGAAAGTTAGTGATTGAACAACTCTAGGAAATCGTTTATTAATTTTTCTTAATTGAGGAATTCTATTAGGGTAATCTAATACGTGAGTCGTGGTTACTGTCTAATTAAATATACATAAGTAATTAATTAGACTAACTATTAAGAAGCTCTTAATGAACGAACAATAGCATGAATTTAGGAGCATGATTTAATTGATTTTAGATTTTCTTAACTCTAGACCCTTGAATTCGGAATCTCACCTTTTATTTTATTTATTATTTTATTTCGTTGTTTCTTCTGCTTTATCTTCATTAGAATGTTTAGGATTTCCCTTTTATTTGTTTTAATAACACTTAGGATAAAAATCGTCCTACTAAACTTTCCATTGAGATTCGATCGGGGTTAACTTGCCACGTGCAATTGACCTCGTATATTTGCGAGAACCTAGGCATACATTTTAGGCTTTAACAAATTTGGCGCCGTTACCTAGGAAAGCTTTAGGCGTTTTTGATTTTTTGTGTTATTTGTGTTCGTTATTTATTTTTCTTGTTCTATGTTTTTCTTATCATATTGTATCATTCGTTCGTAATTTATTTTATTTATTTTCTTTTGATATTTAGACATTCTCTCCCGTAAGTTGTGTTTGATTCGTTTGTTGTGGTGGCAGGTTGCGTATGCAGAGTAGGAATGACAAGCTTCCTAGCCAACCCAAGTGACTGAAGGAGGAGATGTCATGTCGAGCTCGAGACATTAAATGAGCAGTTTTTGTTTTATTTCGGTTCTTTATTTATTTAATTTCCTGTTTCTTTTTACTTTTTCTTTCCCCCTGCGGTTCGCGAGAAGGAAAAATGACTCATCCTTTGTTGCATCTGGCACGAGATGATAAAGAGAGAGCTTCGTTTATCGATGAACAGCAGATTGACGGAGCTCTTGTCATTGCTTTGTTTTTCTCTCATTTCCTATCACCGAGTTCTGACCCTTTTGTTTGAAATTTCTTTGTTCGTACCGAACCGCGTACAATTATTGACATGTTAATCCTTGGTATGTGGTATGAATGGTAGTAGGACTTAGATTGATTCGACTTCTGATTAGGCCATGTTGTTTAATTAGGCTTATTTAGTGGGGCATGTTGCTTAGCTAGATAACTTGTGCTCAATCATGATTCGGATTATGAATGATATTCCTTTGTCATTTACATGTATTATTCCCTTATTGTCTATAAAAAATTCTAGAGAAGAAATTCTTTAAAAAAGAAAAAAAAATGAATAAAAACGCTAGAAGGGCATAATGAGTTTTCGAGTTAAATTCGTGGGTTCTACTTCTCTTATCTTTGATAATGAGTATGGGAAACCACATTGGGGCATTCGATGAGATCCATTGAAGTTTATACCCAATGATCAATGCCCTTAAAACGTTATTGCTCACCTTCTTTTTAAAAAAAAAAAGAAGATATTAAGAGAATTTGACTTGTTGAGTGCTAGGGAGATGTGAGATCTGTGTATGTCGTGATTGTGTACTAGTTAGATGATATAGTTAACGGACAATACTACGAGCTTAATTGAGTGACTATGTTTGATTGAGAGTTGTGTCTAGTTTAAGTCCTCGTATTGAAGGTATGAATAGTTGTTGAGGCTTGCATGTTGATTTTCTACTCGACTCGAATATGTTTGTGATTAGATTTTTGCTTGAGGACAAGCAAATGGTTAAGTGTGGGGGGATTTGTTTGTTATGTTTTCGTCGTGTTTTTAGTTGTATTTTTTAGTCTCATTTCATGCTTTTAGTTCATGTTATTTGGTATTTTGGTTCGTTTTTATGTCCGATTTCCGTAATTGTATGTAGGTTGTTTGGTGTGGAAATTGGAATGAAATGGAGTTGTAAAGATGAAGTTTGGATAGCATAGGATTAAAGTTCATCTCGATAGGAGTCCGTAGCCGCAAATGGATCCAAAATCAAAGTTCAAATGAGGGAGAACGGGTCAAAATAAAACGTTGTGCGCGGGAGGATCGGGGGCCAGTGCCAACTGGGCCCCTAGCGCCCACTGGGCAGGAGGTGCGGCCAAGGTAGAAACGCGAGCCCAGCGCCTGCTGGACCCTACGCGGGCGCTGGGCGCGATTTTTGGATGCGAAATATATTATTTAAACCCTGATTTTGTGCGTTCTTTTCACCCTTTTCATATTTTATCTGCTTAAGAACCGTAAAATATTATTTTGAGTTGATTCTATTATAATTTCGTCTCTGGGCAAAGGATTAAGGGCGAGTTTGACGCTCAATCCAAAACTTCATCTAGTGAGCATGTTTTAATTCTTATTATTTATTGTTCTATGGATTGATTGTCTTACTCTATCTAGGGTTTTAGAATTTCTTGATTGATTATTGAATTTTCTTAGTTCTTGCTCCATGATTTAACTTGTGCTTGATTAATAGAGACGATTGACTACCGTTTTTTATTATATGTTTATTGGTTGAAATCGATAGATAATTCCAATATAGAATTAGGGTTAAATCATTAATAATTACAAATCAGAGACGTATGAATTATATTCATTATTGATTTATGATTTTCCTATTTTGTAATTCGAATACGTAAGTTAGAATTGCGGCTTAATTATTGAATACGAAAGTTAGTGATTAAACAACTCTAGGAAATCATTTATCAATTAGAATAATTGTTCTTAATTGAGGAATTCTCCTTAGGGTAATCTAATACATGAGTCATGGTTACTGTCTAATTAAAAATACGTAAGTAATTAATTAGACTAACTATTAAGAAGCCCTTAGTAAACGAACAATAGCATGAATTTAGAAGTATGATTTAATTGATTTTAGATTTTCTTAACTCTAGGCCCTTGAATCCGGAATCTCACCTTTTATTTTATTTATTTATTTTATTTCGTTGTTTCTTCTGCTTTATCTTGATTAGAATGTTTAGGATTTCCCTTTTATTTGTTTTAATAATACTTAGGATTAGAATTGTTCTGCTGAGCTTTCCATTGAGATTTGACTGGGGTTAACTTGTCACGTGCAATTGACCTCGTATATTTGCGAGAACATAGGCAATACATTTTAGGTTTTACCAAAATACGCCTTCAAGACTGCTTTTTATTGTACTCTTTTTTCTCACTGAATTTTTTTGGTGAAAATTTTCATTGAGTCAACAAATAATGCATGTGTATATGTCCATCACATATATACTTTTTTATCGAATATTTTTTCCCACATGAATTTTTCTACAAGAATTTTACGAAATATTTATATCACGTAGTAATTTTTAAATAGTTTTATGAATAATTAGATATACAAATTGATATTATTTATTCAATATGTAATAATTTCTTTCTATTTCTTTTATATAGAGAGTGATATAAATATTGCGACAAACGTAAAATAAAGGAGCACTGATCGTGTAATTTATTTTCATTTCACTCTTCAATTATATTTACTATTTTGGACAAATTACAGTCAATTCATATAATTAAATATTCATTTTACAAAAACATTTAATAATCATAATTCTAGTATGAATTTTTTTTGAGTTTCTATATATACGATTTCGATCAAATAGATATCAATCGTCAGATGTTAAATACGATTTATTAGAATATGTTGATTAACATAAAATGAATTATTTTGATTTAATTTTAAATTATTTGTAAATCTTTTTACGTAGGAGGTAAATGACATTGTTAGTTAATTTAGATTATTTCCATATCTTTTTTATAATCATCCAAATAATTTTTATGGCTCATATGTTAATATCATATAATTATATTATAATATTTTTTAATACTATATATTAAAATATAGTAAGTTATATTCTAATCATATAAATACTAAAATTGAATCGTAATTAATATGCATGAACATTTTAACATTTCAATACCAAGTATTCTATAATTACGTGAAAGAAACGGCATATGTAATTCTGTAATGTGGTGTAGTTACTAACATTGAATCTAATTAAAATTCCAATTTTAGTAATCTGAAAATTTTATTCGCAAATTAGTTGACTGAGTTACCTTTCTCCGAGGAAGAAAGAAAAAAAGAATACTAATAATGATTAGCTTGTTTTTAGTGCGTTTTTAGTATTTGTTTAGTTCTGTCGTATTGTTAGTTTACTTTTATTTTGCTCCTTTTTAGTTCATGTTTATGTCAATTCTATTATTCTTGTGTTGGATGTAGGATGACGAGAATAAGAGTAGATTGGAGCTTAAATGATGCCGATGTGCCGAATATGCAAAGTCAAACAAGGTGGTGTGAGACGAGGAGTGTAGGAAGCAGAAAATGAGAAGGAAGAAACGAGCCTAGGGTCCAGCAGGCGTTGCACTCACTCACTTGCAAAAGGCAGAATTTCAGAGAACACAGGCAAGCGACCGCTGGAAGCCAGCGGCCGCTGGGCCTGCAAACATCGTGCGCCAAAGTCAACAAGCCAGTGACTGCTGGCTATTCAGCAGTCGTTGGATGGCGGTTTTCGACGACTTTCTAAAGACAATACAAGCCATTTTAAAAGGGAATCTCCATCTATCTCTTTTAGAACTCGAAAACTTAGACTAGAACTCTCCTAGAAAACACTTTTACTTTGTATTTTTATCTTGGGATGACGGATTGAGGGCGAGTGCGGCTCTCAATCCGAGACTCAATCTTTATAAGTATGTTTAATTCTAATTTCGATTGTTATATGGATTGATTGTCTTCCTCTCCCAAGGCTTAGAATTTCTTTTAATTCTTTATTGATTGCTCTTCGTTTCGTGCTTATTGATTTAACTCGTGCTTGTTTAATTAAAACGCTTGATCACCGTTTTGATTTATCGTTTATTGGTTGTGATCGAGAGATGATTCCAATATAGACCTAGGGTTAAATCAAACAATGTTTCCAATCGGAAACGTAGGAATCATATTCGTGTTTGTTATTGATTTTCCTATTGTGTAATTCGAATACATGGGTTAGAATTGCAGCTTAATTGTCAAATACGAAAGTTAGTAATTAAGCAACTTTAGGAAGTCATTAATTAACTTCGAATCGTTTTGCATAATTGAGGAATTCTTACTAGGGTTATCTAATACAAGAGTTATGATTGCCATCTAATTATAGATACGTAAGTGACTAATTAGATTAACTTTTAGGAAGTCCTTGATGAACGAACAATAGCATGAGTAGAGGAGCATGATTTGATTAATTGTAGGTTTTCTGAACTCTAGGCCCTTCAATCCCGAATCCGCCTTTTAATTCTGTTTATTATTTTCATTGTATTTCTTATTCCTCCCATTTATCTTTGTTAGAGTGTTTAGGATTTCCACTTTCTTGTTTTAATAACACTTAGGATTAAAGTCGCCCTATTAAGCTTTCCATCGAGATCCGACCGAAGTTAGCTTGCCACATGCAATCGACCTCGTATAATTTGTGAGAATCTAGATTTTACACAATTTAGGTACAAATTTGGCATTGTTGTCGGGGAAAGCTTTAGGCGTTTTTGATTTAGAGTGTTATTTGTGCCGTTCGTTATTTTTCTTTTTGTCTTGTTCTGTGTTGTTTCGTATCATCTTGTTCGTCGTTATTGTTCTTGTTGAGTGTTTTCTTTATTGTTTTCTTGTTTTGTGGGTGTTATGCTTTGGTTTTTGTTGTTTTGTTGTGCAGATATTTGACTGAGGAAATTATTCGGTTTCCAACCAAAGTAATTCACATAGGAGAATGTCATGTCGAGCTCGAGACATTAAATGAACATGCCATTTGTTTTTATTTCCGCTCTTTTGTTATTTTCCTTTTAGTATTTCTTTCGTCGCATAATAAATAAATAGTCTACTAACGACCTTAAATCACAGGTAAGCACATAACTCAACCCTCCTCCTCCTTCTCCATCCGACTATCAGGATCCACAGGATCCGGCATACTAGTTGTCTTTTCTTTTATTTTCTTTTTATTTTTGTTTAATTATTTATTTCGTTCAGTTTTATGCTTCTTTCGTTCCTTATTTTGTGTATGCAGGTACTAATCTTGGGAGTCAGCTAGATTCTCGGGCTTATTTTCAGTTCGTGTTTCATCAGGGAAGTCTCCTTTCTCTTTCTTCTTCAATCCCTACTACGAGGGTGTAGTAGGATTTAAGTGTGGGGGGGCGTTGCTTTCTTGTATACTTTTGTTGAGTCATGTTTCTTATGTTTCTTTTGTTGTTTTCTTATGCTTCCCCAATCATGATCATCTGCATGTTGTCTTGCTTGTTCGATTGTTTTGTATTGATGATTGCCGAGTATTAACATGTGAGCCTTGGTATGAGCATGTAAGGTTGTAAGCTTAGATTGATTTGGTTCTTGATTGGGCTAGGTTGTGTGATTAAGACGTTATTGCTTTGCTAGTTAGCATGTACTGATCGTGTTTTGGATTATGAGTGACTACCCTATAGTTTATATGTTCGGTTCCCCTTGGATTCTAAAAAAAAGAGAGAGAAAAGAAGAACAAAAAGAGTATTAACTCTTCAAAAAAAAGGTAATAAAACGCTAGAATGACGTTAATAAAGGGGGAATTGGACATGTGAATGTCAGGGAGGTGTGAGATGTGTGTACATCGTGATCGTGTGCATGTTGATTAACTTAGTAACAGGCAACACTACGTTTTGATTGAGTGACTGAATACGAATGAGAATCGAATCTATTCTAAGTCTTGTAATGAAGGTATGCATGGTGGTTGGGCTTGCATGTTGATTATTGATATGAATTAATACTTGGTGATTGGATTTTGCTTGAGGATAAGCAAATGATTAAGTGTGGGGGAGTTGTTTAGCTTGTTTTTGGTGTGTTTTTAATACTTGTTTATTTGTATCGTGTTGTTAGTTTGATTTTATTTTGCTCCTTTTTAGTTCGTGTTTACGTCGATTCTGTTGTTCTTGTAAAGGATGTAGGACAATGAGAAGAGGAGTTGATTAGAGCTTAAATGATGCCGAATGTGTCGAAGATGCAAAGCCAAACAAGGTGGTGTGATTCGAGGAGTGCACGAAGTGGAAAATGAATAGGAAGAAACGAGCCTGGGGTCCAGCGGGCGCTGGGACCCCAACGCTCGCTCACTTGCATAAGGCAGAATTTTAGAGAACACAGGCCAATGACCGTTGGGCCTGCAAACTTTGTGCGCCAGAGTCAAGAAGCCAGCGACCGCTGGTCACTGGGTGGCGATTTTCGACGGCTTTTTAAAGACAATTCAAGCCATTTTAAAAGGGAATCTCCATCTATCTCTCTTAGAATTCGAAAACTTAGACTAGAACTCTCCTACAAAACACTTTTACTTGTATTTTTATCTTGGGATAAAGGATTGAGGGTGAGTGCAACTCTCAATCCGAGACTCAATCTTTACAAGTATGTTTAATTCTTATTTCGATTGTTCTATGGATTGATTGTCTTCCTCTCCCTAGGTTTAGAATTTCTTTTAATTCTTTATTGATTGATCTTCGATTCGTGCTTATTGATTTAACTCATGCTTGTTTAATTAAAACGCTTGATCACCGTTTTGATTTATCGTTTATTGGTTGAGATCGAGAGATGATTCCAATACAGACTTAGGGTTAAATCAAACAATGATTCCAATAGGAAACGTATGAATTATATTCGTGGTTGTTATTGATTTTTCTATTGTGTAATTCGAATACGTGGGTTAGAATTGCAGCTTAATTGTCAAATACGAAAGTTAGTAATTAAGCAACTTTAGGAAGTCATTAATTAACTTCAAATCGTTGTGCGTAATTGAGGAATTCTTATTAGGGTTATCTAATACGAGAGTTATGATTGTCGTTTAATTATGGATACGTAAGTGACTAATTTGACTAACTTTTATGAAGTCCTTGATGAACGAACAATAACATGAGTAGAGGAGCATGATTTGATTAATTGTAGGTTTTCTAAACTTTAGGCCCTTCAATCCCGAATCTGCCTTTTAATTTTGTTTATTGATTTCGTTTTATTTCTTATTCCTCTCATTTATCTTTGTTAGAGTGCTTAGGATTTCCCCTTTTTTGTTTTAATCACTCTTTGGATTAAAGCCGCCCTGTTAAGCTTTCCATCGAGATCCGATCGGAGTTAACTTGCCACATGTAATTGACCTCGTATAATTTGCGAGAACCTAGATTGTACACAATTTAGGTCTAACATGACCCAATAAGATTTATAGTCTAGCTGCAAATTATAACATAGTAACTAACAGTCTAACATTACCTAATTTCATGAGAATGAAGGTAAGGAGTATATTATGTTTTATTACTTTCTTTGTGTAACTAATACTACTCCATCATCTCCCAAAATGGAAATTATAAGGATTGTTAAATAACAATAAGAATGCAATTAGTGTTTACTAATTGCACTTTTATTGTTTTGCTTTGCAATTCTATAATACTTTAGAGACTAACTAAAAATTCTTTAATTCGCGTGCAAAAAAGAAATGTCTCTCCTTATAGAGGACGGAGTGATAATAATTTGTAACTTTATTACAAATTTTCATTAATAATACTCCCTCCATCCCAGTAAACATGACATAATTTATATTCATTTGAGTGTATTAAAATAATAAATTATGTCAAATTTATTGGGACATAGTTAATAACTTTTTTTAAAAAAATAAAAATTAATGTATACAATATTTACTAATTTTTACATAATACTCCCTCCGTCCCACTTATAATGGCACTATTTCCTTTTTTTGTCTCATTGATCTTGGCACATTACCAAAAATGGGTTGATATTAGTATAAATAATATGGCATAATCTTATTAACTTACATTTAATTAATTAAAATGTGAAAATTTGAATTTATATATTTAAAACATTTAATTTATATAAATGTTTTTTAAAAAAAGATTAAAATACTTATTATTACATACTTAAAACTAGGGGTGAGGAAACACATCAAACCTAACCAAATCAAACTAATATTTAAAGATGTCAAACCAAACCAAATTTTTTTTAAGGAAACCAAACTAAACCAATCTTTTTTAGTTTGGTTTAAATCAAGTTTATGTTTACTTCTATAACAACTATTTTTTAATTTTTTATACCATGTTTTTCTCATTAATTTAAAGGTGGCCAACCGAACTGAATTATATAACACATAGGAAATCGATATTACAACTGTGAGAAACGGTTTTAAACTAAAATGTTGAAAAATGGTTCCCGATTCGGTTACGGTTCCAATTTTTTTAAATCAACAGTTCCCACTTCGAACGGTGAATATAAGAAATATTTTATTTTAATTTATTTTTGTTATAAATTCAATCTTTTGATGAAAATATATTGTTATGTGTTGAAAATACAACATTGTTTTTATTTTTAATTTAAATACATAAAAACATAATAAATAAAAAATGAAATTTACAAATTTTTAAAAAAGGAAGAAAAAAATGGTTCAAACGGATAGAACAAAAAATGCACGTTCTAGTTCAAACCGTAACCGGAACTGAACCTTGGGCACCTCTACCTACTATTACATTTGATACAATATTTTGCACTTCTTAGTCCACATTAATTGAAAGAACTATAATTCATATTCCAAAAATAATAGTATATTGAAAGAGTAACACTACAAGAAAGATGAGCTTTAATGACAAAAAAAATTAGTGATAATTGTAGGAATCATGATATATATAACATATATGATGGTCAATTAAGTTTGACTCGATTTTCAAGTGGTGTGGCATTTCATATAATATAATTAAATGGCGTGGGATCGATCTACATTGTAAGTAGATGATTGTAGCATATTTAATTTCTCTAAACCGATTCCCGATGAGTGAGAAATAACGTGTTAAAATATGTTACTTGATTAAGGGATCTATGGGATTAAGAAGGTTAATGAGTATTAACTCTTGTCCCACGTATATCTAAGGAGTTTAATTACTCATATGGTTTGAGTAATTGGATAAATCCCTCACACGAACGCACCGCCTCCGCCACGCCCCGCACGTGTCTGTGGACTGGTTGGGCTCGGCTTGCGGTCTCGACCTTGTTGACTTAGCATGAACGTAGACATAGGGATTGTCTAGGTTCATAGCGTGAATGAATCTGTCTAGATTCATTGTGTAACTCCCGTAACGAATTGTAACATCCCGATACCTTAATGGTGTAACTCATATAACGGTCCCGTAACGACCTGTAACGGCCCAAGGCTTTGATGGACCATTAGTGGGCATCAATCCTATGCTTTGATGAGCCATTATTGAGAATAAATGTCCATCAGTTCCTATTAACTCCTATAGTGGAAATAGACCTATAAATAGAGGTCTCATTTGCATACATTCCACACTGAAACATACGAAGACACTCTCCACATACTCTGTCATCTTGCTACACAAATACTTTCGTTTCTGCATCTAGAAGCTCCGTCCTAACCTTTTTCAGTTCATTGGAGCTCGGTTGGTCCGCGGTGCTGCCACCTTCCGAGACAAAGCCGTTTCATCTTTGGAGAATGTACGTTGATACAAGGAGCACTACCTTGGCGTATTTAGTCTTGCAGAAAGAGAGCCTCCTCAACTCGGCTGTTTTACTATTGCGGTTTTGTTATTTCTATTTAGTTCAATTTCATATTAAATTTTCCGTTGGATTCTCATCTTGTTCTTTAGATTATTTTTGTAGTACAATACTATAACTCCAACAATCACAAGATTGAATAATCTTGTACTATTCTGTTCGGGAGGAGGATATGATGGACTTTTAATATTGACACAAAACTTTTTTGACTTTAAATACCTCTGCTGGAAATGGCATCTTCTGCCTCGATTAATTCCAACACCGTTGTTGCCTTCGCCTCCGCCATTGCTGCTGCCACTGTCCCGACCTCTACTTCTGCCACAAATTCTGTTGTTGGTGGGTCTTCAACTGTTTCGATTGTCGTTGACTCCACCATCCCTACTTTTCGGACGATCGGCTTTGGTGTTGGTTCTAACCCTTCGGGGTTGAACGGTGGGTCCACTTCTAGTGGCACCGTCGGTTCCACTTTCAGTGGTTCCGTGGGATCCTTGAATGGATCCGGTGTTGGAGCTTTTGGACTCAACACGAGTGGCTCCCATGTGGGGCTTTCGGCACCAAGGATGATGCCTCCTGCTGAGAAACCTCCAAAGTTTAGCGGGGCTGACTTCAAGAGATGGCAGCAAAAGATGTTGTTCTATCTGACGACTCTGGGGTTCGCTGGATTCCTTAAAGAGGATGAGCCGCCGACACCAAGTGCCCAAGAGACGAGTTTCACTGTGCGGGCAACTTATGATTACTGGCACAATGGAGACTACCTATGTAAAAACTTCATTCTAAATAGTCTAGAAGATAGTTTATATAGTGTGTACTCCAATGTAAATACCTCCAAAGAAATGTGGGAAGCATTAGAGAAAAAGTACCGTAGCGATGATGCGGGTACGAAAAAATTTGTAGTAGCTAAATACTTTGACTACAAAATGGTAGATTCTAGACCTATCATGGACCAAGTGCAAGAGTTTTAACTCATTGTGCACGACGTCCATGTAGAAGGAATGATTCTGCCTGACGCTTTCACGGTGGCTACCGTGATCGAGAAGTTTTCTCCAAGTTGGAAGGACTTCAAAAGCTATCTCAAGCACAAGCGAAGGAGATGACTCTTGAAGATCTTATTATGAAGCTGCAAATTGAGGCGGATGTGCGAAAGTAAGATCCGAAGGTGAAAGGGGTTATGGATGCCATGGCTAACTTGTTGGAGAGGGGCAGTCCCTCCAAGAAGCATGCTCGTCCAACCGAGAAGGGTAAGGGGAAGCAAACACCGTCTTCCCGAAAGTTCAACGACAATTCCTTCAACTACGGCCGACCGGGTCACATGTCAAAGGACTGTCGTGAACCAAAGGGCAACAAGAAGAAGAAGCACTCCGCTCATGTTGCTGAGAAGGAATACTCCAAGTGGGATGAGAGTGATCTTGCTGCGGTCGTGACCGGGGAGGTTCACCACGTGGAGAATGAAGGCGGATGGTACATTGATACCGGCGCCACCACTCATGTATGTGCCGATAGGAGCAAGTTCGTCACATACAAAGCTGTTGAGGGGAGGAAGCTCAACATGAGGAATCAAGCTTCGTCCGAGGTGGCCGGTGTAGGCGAAGTGGTCCTCAAGATGACGTCTGGTGTCCTTATCACTTTGAAGGAAGTGTTGCATGTTCCTGACATCCGCAAGAACCTAGTGTCTGACTCAATTCTAGTTAATAAAGGCTTTAGACTAGTTTTTGAATCCGACAAGTTTGTACTCACAAAGTTTGGAAAGTTCCTTGGTAAAGGTTATCTTACCAAGAGCTTGTTCAAACTAAATGTATTGGCTATACGCCGCGAAGTGATTAATGATAATGAAAAGGCATCTTCCTCCTACTTGAATGAGTGCTCTGACTTATGGCATTGTAGATTAGGACATGTGAACCTAAATGCTATAAAAAGATTAGTAAATTTGGATTTACTAAAGTTAAATGAAATCAACACTAACACCAAATGTGAAGTGTGTGTTGAGGCTAAATTGTCAAAATTGTCTTTTCATTCAGTAGAAAGGAGCACTAAGCCACTTGAGTTAATTCACACCGATGTGAGTAATTTAAAATTTGTGCAGACAAGTGGTGGTAAAAAATACTTTATCACCTTCATTGACGATTGCACAAGGTATTGTTATCTTTATCTTCTAAGAAGTAAAGATGGGGCTATTGAAGCTTTTAAGAACTTCAAAACCGAAGCCGAAAATCAATTAAGCAGTCAAATTAAGATGGTTCGAAGTGATAGAGGAGGAGAATATGTAGCTCCGTTTGAGGAATTATGCAACGAAAATGGTATAATTCATCAAACGATGGCTCCTTATTCACCTCAATCTAACGGAGTGGCTGAACAAAAAAATTGAACTCTTAAGGAGATGGTGAATGCTCTATTGATAAGTTCAGGGTTGCCCCATAATATGTGGGGAGAAGTTGTACTAACAGCTAACTATCTATTGAATAAGATTCCACTTAAGGGTAATGATGTTACCCCTTATGAGTTGTGGAAATGAAGGAAACCTTCCTACAAATACCTTAAAGTGTGGGGGTGTTTGGCTAAGGTTGAAGTGTCTCCACCTAAACAAGTTGCAATCAGGCCTAAAACCGTTGATTGCATCTTCATAGGATATGCACTTAACAGTAGTGCCTATCGGTTTGTTTTCCACAAATTAGAAATACCTGAAATGACTGTGGGAACAACAATAGGGTCAAGGAATGCCGTATTCTTTGAAAACATCTCTCCCTGCAAAACCAGAGATAAAAATGATGATGGTAGAGCCACAAGTTCTAAACCTGTGGATGAGGGTCCAACTTCGCGAAAGCGACCAAGGTCTGATCTAGAGAATATAGAACCGAGACGTGGCAGTCGAGTTAGGACACTGAAAACTTTCGGTCCTGAATTTGTGTCGCTTATTTTGGATGAAGAGGTAACAACCAATAAAGCAACATTTTCTAGATCGGATGCAGATCTGTGGAGAGAGGCTGTACAAGAGAAATTGATTTGATAAGACAAAACCGCACTTGGGTGTTGGTTGATCTGTTTGATGATATAATGTTATCAAATGGATTCAATATAAACGAGTGTGATAAGTGTGTCTACATAAAAAACACTAATAATGGATTTATCATAGTGTGTCTCTATGTAGACGATATGTTAATTATGGGTAGAAATATCCAAATAATTAACGAGACTAAAACCATGTTAAAAAGAAACTTTGACATGAATGATATGAGGGTAGCAGATGTGATATTTGGAATGAAAATTCTAAGAAGATCGGATGGGATCAACGTATCACAATCTCATTATGTTGAGAAAGTGCTCAAAAGGATTAACGCCTACGAAAGCACACCGGTCAAAATCCCATTAGAACTCAATGTTCACTTGAGCAAGAACCGGGGAGATCCAGTAGCACAAGAAGACTATGTGAAGGTGATTGGATGCTTAATGTATTTAACTAATTACACTGGACCGGACATAGCCTGTGCCGTGAACAGATTGAGTCGCTACATGAGCAATCCAGGCAAAGAGCATTGGAAAGCTCTTATGAGAGTGTTGAGGTATCTAAAATAATCTCAGCATTTTGGGCTAAATTATGGAAGATACCCCCGGTAATTGAAGGGTACTGCGATGCCAATTGGATATCAGACACAAAAGATTCATTGTCGACAAGTGGATATGTGTTCACGATTGGGGGTGGAGCTGTCTCGTGGAGATCCACGAAATAAACTTGTATAGCCCGATCCACTATGGAATCAGAATTTATAGCTTTAGACAAAGTTGGGGAAGAAGCCGAGTGGCTTAGAAACTTCCTCGAAGACATTCCGTGTTGGATCAAGCTCGTGCCTCCAGTTTTGATACACTGCGATAGTCAAGAAGTTATCGGGAGGACAAAGAGTGACTTGTACAACAGTAAGTCTCGACATATTCGTCGACGACACAATACCATAAGACATTTGATCACAACTGGGATTATCTCTGTTGATTATGTGAAGTCAGCGGATAATCTGGCGGATCCGTTAACCAAAGGGTTAAATCGAGACCAAATGTTTAAGTTGCTAGAGGAAATGAGACTAAAATCCACGAATTGACATAAAGTGAAATTCTTTTTAGAAGAAAGAACTGTCATAGTGGTAACCCGACCTTGATGACTGGAGATCCCGAGAACCTAATTCAATGAAAAAACTAAGCTATGAGAGTACGTAGGATAACACTCACTTACATCTATTCTCTAGAAGAGCAACTCGAGTGTTAAGAACTTGTCAAGTGGTGAGGTTAAGTCTAAGACTTTTAATTATTATTAAGAAGAGTAAGGCAAGGTACTCAAGAAAGAATCACCTATATAAGTGTGACGTGAGGGCCGCTTCTAAGACAAACACTTATGAATCCAAAGAGGTGTCCAGGGCCTGAAATGGACATAAAAAGTGAGAACGGATAAGGTTGAAATGTTGAAGGTGTTGACATCATTGTGTCGATGCACGTCGTGGAGGAATAGTTCAAAACATAGCGCTACAAATCCGCCTGTGTATCCGATGGTGTTAACTATGGAAGGTTCAAAGCCACAAACTACCTATCCTAATACTTTGACACTTCATGAGGACAGATTTTGTGTCTGCATCTGCATATAGGTTATTTCCACTCATGTGGGGGATTGTAGGAATCGTGAATATACACACACACACACACACATATATATATATGATTATAAGAATCGTGATATATATATATATATATATGTGTGTGTGTGTGTGTGTGATGGTCAATTAAGTTTGACTCGATTTTCAAGTGGTGTGACATTTAATATAATATAATTAAATAACGTGGGATCGATCTACGTTGTAAGTAGATGATCATAGAAAATTTAATTTCTCTAAACCGATTCCTGGTGAGTGAGAAATAACGTGTTAAAATATGTTACTTGATTAAGGGAGCTATGGGATTAAGAAGGTTAATGAGTATTAACTCTTGTCCCACGTATATCTAAGGAGTTTAATTACTCATATGGTTTGAGTAATTTGTATAAATCCCTCACATGCGTGCGCCGCCGCCGCGCTGCGCACGTGTCTGTGGACCGGTTGGGCTCGGCTTGCGGCCTAGACCTTGTGGACTTAGCATGAACGTAAATACAGAGACTGTCCAGGTTCATGGCATGAATGAATCTTTCTAGATTCATTGTGTAACTCCCGTAACGGATTGTAACGTCCCGATACCTTAATGGTGTAACTCTTGTAACGGTCCCGTAACGACTTGTAACGGCCCGAGGCTTTGATGGACCATTAGTGGCCATCAATCCTATGCTTTGATGAGCCATTAGTGGGAATAAATGACCATCAATTCCTATTAACTCCTATGGTGGAAATAGACCTATAAATAGAGGTCTCATTTGCATACATTCCACAACGAAACATACGAAGACACTCTCCACATACTCTGTCATCTTGTTGCACAAATACTTTCGTTTCTACATCTAGAAGCTCTGTCCTAGCCTTGTTCAGTTTGTCGGAGCTCGGTTAGTCCGCGGTGCTACCACCTTCTGAGACGAAGCCGTTTCATCTTTGGAGACTGTACGTCGTACATGGAGCACTACCTTGGCGTATTCAGTCTTGCGGAGAGAGGGACTCCTCGACTCGATTGTTTTACTATTACAGGGCACCGGAAGTTGGGATGTGGTCACGAATGGAATAAAATTCCTCGTCGCAGTCACCTTGGTGGCTAGATTGCCCTACTTCACTAGTCTTGGACCTTTTTCTCCCCATTGGACTTTTAACAAACACTTGGTGTGCAAAAGTAGAGATGGAATGAGGGTTTGGGGTTTGGGTTGAATTTGTAGATGAATAGAAAATTTGATCGGATAGAGTGGTAGAGGATGGAAAAGTGATGGTGAATTCAAAGAATTGGATGAAATTATGAAGTATGGAAGGAGTAATTGTAGAATTAAGATTGAGAAGGGTTAGGTTTGGAGAAATTAGGGATGAAGAATGGGGGAAAAGTGGAAGAAATAAGGTGAGATGGGTATAGGGGAGATTTGGCCACCTCAGCGGCCGCTGACATGTCAGCGGTCGCTAAGTGAACTTACGTAAATTGGTGGAGGTGCGTTGGGGGGATTTTACGAGACATAGGTCAGCGGCCGCTGAGTAGTCAGCGACCACTGACTCAGTGTGGCGCGCGGCCGCTGGTGCTGGCGCGGGGTCACTGGCGCGTAGGGGTGTGCGAGGTCAGCGGCCGCTGAGTGTGCCGCGGTCGCTGACTTTGCCCTCGTCAAATCGGTCCTATTTTCTTCCGCGAATTGTGTTCGACTCGGTTTTCTCCCAACTCGATGATACCTACAAACATAGAAAAATACCAAAATTAAATAAGGGACTCAAAATAAAATAAAATAAAAATAAAAATGAAAAACGAAAAAAAAAAACGAGCGTGGGTTGCCTCCCTTCTACATCTTGCTACCCCACTAGCTTTGCACCTCCAACTCATAAATACAAATGGCCCTCCCAACCATGAGCCACTCCTCACAAAGTACATCGATATCAATGAATTGCGGGTGCACCATTCGCCCTTTCTCGCACTGAGTTAGTGCCACAAGAGCGGAGGAATTGCGTGCGACGCTATCTAAACGCTCAAGTCGCGTCCCGAGCATCTAATGCATCCGAAGAAGCGGGAGATGCACATATGGAGGATAATGAGGAAGCTCAATCCGAGCATGAGGAGGACGAGCAAGCCGAGGATGAGGCCGACGCCGCTTGGCTTGGCTATGACCACGTGGACACCGCCGGAAGATCCGAATGGGGTACCCAACCTCAATGAGGTACCCAGTCACAATGGGGCGGACAGTCTCAGTGGGGTGCCCAATCTCAATGGGGCACTCAACCTCAATGGAACGCTCAATGGGAGCAATTTACTTTCGAGATCACCACGGAGATACGCGAGATGCGATCTGACATCCGCGGCCTCCATACTCGCCTCGACATATATCAACAGCAGTGGGAGGCTCAGAACCAGGCGATGGAGGAGCAAACCCGACTACTCCGGGAGATGCAACAACAATGGTTCTCTTGGACCCTTGGCGGTGCACCCACTTATCCTCCTCCCGACCAACAGTGAGCCTTTGTCTCACTGTTGAGGTACCTTTACTGTTTTTTTTCCTTTTCGTGTGAGTGTGTTTTCGGCGAACTTTTGTTTTTCCCTTTTCTTAGTTTATGTTTGCAGGTTTTCTTTTCATTTGTTGTCCCGAATGCCGCATATAAGGGACGTTTCTCTATCCCTACTTTTTAAATCTTTACTTTCCGCAATGAGGGCATTGCCCTATTTTTGTAGGAGGGGGAGGGGTCTCTTCTTATGCGTGCATTCGTCGTTTTATTTTCGTGTCTTGTGAACATGTATAATTTTGATTATTTTTGAGCTACTTGGTCTTTATATATCGTGGTAAATCGAAGCATGATTTATGTTTGAGATGAGACATGATTTGAATTCCTTGATTGATTGGAATTGATTTATCTTGTGAAACGTAAGATGAACTAAGAAAGTATAGAACATTATGACCGAATTGTAGATCTTAGTAGAATGATTAAAATAGTGATGCATGATGATATAAATTGATTGATTCAATTTGCTAGTTGTTTATGACCACTTGTTGCGTATCCATGTTTTATTAAATGAACTTTGTCAAGAGGTCTCTGCTCCTATGGGAACCATGAGCACGGGAAACCACGTGAGGATACATTAGAGAACCCCTAATTGTTCATACCTCGCGACAATGACCATATAACTTGACATCGTTCTAAGTGATTTTCTTAAAAGTTCTTACAATATAGGAATACAAAAAGGATTCTACCCCGCTCTCTTAAATCAAAAATACAAATTTATAAAAGAGATGGGTATGGGAAACCACACCGGGAAAATCCGATCGTTCGGAATACTCACCCGGTGAATATTGTCCTAAATATTCCTCATGTTGAAAGAAAGAAAAGAAAAGATAAAGATACGCTATTTAAGATGGATAAAAACTCTAGCCTATCTAAGCGGTCACTGACCCCCCGTTTTTCGCGCGGGCCGTTGCAACGAACCCTAGCGCCGCTCGGAACAACCCTAGTCAGCGCCCGGTGACTTCCAGAGACCGCTGAGTTTCCTCTCGCTATAAAAAGACACATCGTGCCATTCATTCGATACATCGCAATTCTCCACACTTTGTCCCGACTCCTTTTGGCACGAATTCCTATACTAGTTTTCCAACATATTTCTATTATTTTTAGTTCGTCTCGATTCCGCAATCAAGAGTCGAGACTTAGCATTCTAGATAGGATTTTTTCGTTCCGTTCTTTATTTTAGAGTTAGCCGTTTACAACATTCGAACACTGTTATTTCCAGATTTTCATTATCGTTTTCAGACGTACTTCAAGTATTAATTCAAGTTTGTTTCTTTCCCTTTAATTATTGCCTTGTTTATTTACTTTTATCGTTTGTTTCGTTTTGTGCTTTCAATTCCTTTCATCGCTTTGAATTTCCAGATTTCTTTACATCCTTTTTTCGTTTCAAAACTTCAAGTTCTATACTTTTCTAGATTAAATTTAATTTTCGTTCTTAGTTTAGACTTTAATTGCTTTTCTTATTTACTTTCTTCGTCTAGCTATAAAAATACAAGTCAAATTCTTTAATTGCTTTCCGTTTTTACGAACAAAGAATATAATTGCCCTGCTAAGTCTTCCTTGAGAATACGACTAGGGTCAACTTATTAATCTATAACGAACTCGTTCTCTTGCGAACAATTTAATAAAATAACTTGGAAGTATATCGGCTGGAAATATTCCTCTTACCTGTTACTGAGTCCATTTATCGGACAGTGGGTCTGGTCTAAACAACGCCACGTATTGAAAGTTTAAAATAAGTTGAAACAGCGATTTTGTTATTTGTATTCAGTTCAATTTCATATTATATTTTCCGTTGTATTTTTATCTCATTCTTTAGATTATTTTTGTAATCCAGTACTATATAACTCCAAAAATAATAATATTACCCTCACTAATTGTATAGTTTAACAAACTATTAATGTGAGTGTTGCAATACTCTAAGTATAAGTAAGTAATATTTCTAATTAAAAGTTGTACTGTCACTAAAAGTAGAAAAAAAATATTTCTAATAATTAACTAATAACAAAAAAACACTCTCAAAATCACATTAATACACACCCTGTACGCCTCTCTCTATCTCTCTTCTTCCTCTCTAAGAACATTAAGCAGAAATTCATTGATATTCTTCTTGGATTTGCTTTTATTCTTATTTGCGATTTGCTCGCAAAGGAATTGGAGCATCGATTCTTAATTGTGGAGCTAGTTTGTCTCCAATGGGTCTTTTCGATTTATTTCCGACCACATTACAACAATCTGCAAGGTTTGGCTTAAGGTTCGAATCTCTTTGGTACAAATCTGTTCAGTAAGAAACTTTTTACTGTTCATAATTAGAGAGGCGTGTCATTAGGGTATAAAGCCGCCAATGTTTGTATACAAATTTGAGCTTTTCATTCTTATATTTTAATTATATTATTCTAAAATTTAGGATGAAATTGGTTGGGTGTGAACTTATCTAGTTGTGGACGACTATTTCTCTTGTGCTAGTACAAAAAATGATGTGTTTTTTGCAACTTCTAGTGTGTCATTAACTTCATATTTTATATAGTATTGCTTTGCCTCGACCTGTGTCGAAATCCAAGTTGAAGTGAATAAAATTTATGGAAATTTGAGCTTAAATAGTGTGAGGTCTTATATTGTGGTTCAACTGTAATATATGCATGAACATGCCTTTTCACATATGAAAACAATATTTTGATATACTACATATTATTCACTTGTTGAAGCACCTTGGATTTTATTTGTTGGATCACATTTTATGAGGTTGAATTAGTTAGACAAATTGTCCTTTTAATAACTAAGCTATTGCATTTATGCCTTTTCATAGAGGTGTATGGGTGATGATCGCAGTGTTCCTTGCTTATTGCAGGATCCTTCAACGTAAGTGGTTTCCTTTTATATTTCTTCATTCCCCACCAATTTGTGAAGTTTGCATATTTTTACATTGAGCTACGTGGTTAGGCTCATTTCTTATCGTGTGAAAACCATATGATTCCCGAATTATATTTGAATAGGGTAACACTTGAAGCATGTCTTGGCATGCTCATGTGTTTGCATTAATTATCATTGATTATTTTTTATGTGCTCCTAAATTTTTTAACAGGATACTTATCCGCCCACATCCTGCAATTTGGCGACTAGTTCATAGAATGGCCATAAAATACCTTGTTGCCTTAACATTTTTGTTGTTTCAAGTAATCCCTTATGCTTTTTTGAACAACTATATTTTTCTTAGTCTACTTTGGCTTGGATTTATAGTTTATCTCCATGGAAAGTGTCTCTATGTTTATAAAGTAAAACTCTTAATACATTTCTTAACAAAATCATATGATTATTACGTCAATTCATAGCCTCCCATCAGCATTACACTGAGTTTTGATTAGTGACAGGTTAGAGATCTCAGCAAAAAAACACCCTGTCTTTGGTTACTTGTTATTTTTTTAAACGTTGGATGCATTTGGTAAATGCCTGAATATGCACTTCAAAAACAGAGACTACAGTAGTTGTTCGTTGTATATAGGGTATTATTGCTGAGTTGAATCTCTTAGTAGGCGTGCTTATTTAGAGATACACTTTACCTCAGATCAGCTGTGAATTTTTGTTGATTTCATCATGACTTGGATTTATCAATTATGCTTAATAAATTTATTCAGTAGTTTCTGACGTCACTTCAATTGTTTCGTTTTTGAAGAAGCGTGATGATGCACAGCAAGACAATTTATGAGATTCTTGCATCATGATCTTGGTGTTGATAAGGAGTTCGGACATTTGCCTATCCACTATGACAACAATGCTATGTGTTTTCACTTGGCAATGTATGCATTGTAGATCATAATATTAGTTGATATGAATGATTGTCAGTACATTCTGTTGTGATAATTGCAGAGCTTCCAAAAAGATCATATGGAGCTGATTGTCGAATTTACTTGCCAGAAAATCCTACAAGCAGGATTAAGAATATTTATGTATGTTATCTTTATTTTCTTACTGGTTTAACATCCTACATGTACTTGTGTTAAGTAAATACACGTCTATGCAGCTAGCGCTGAAACCTTGATATTTGATTCTGGTTGTTTCCAGGAGACACTCTTTGATGAGTTTGTTTTGGCACATATCCTGGGATGGTGGGGGAAAACTATAATGATTCGTAATCAGCCACTCTTGTGGGTACTTTCTATTGGGTTTGAGTTGATGGAGGTCAGTTTTTATTCTTTGCCCGCTAAGTTTACTCTCTGATCGTTCTCAAGCAGGGACTGAAGATAGATTTATTTGTTTATTAAAGGTGGTTTTTGTATCTTGTGTTTTCAGCTAACTTTTCGCCAAATGCTGCCAAATTTCACTAAATGTTGGTTGGACAACATCATTCTTGATATATTCATCTGCAAATGCTTGATTTGAGAGTAATTTTCTTCGGGACTCGGAATGCATGATCCAGAGGTCAACCAAAGAGACCCTTAGACATGTATCTTTCAACAACAAGATGTCTACAAGTGAAATGAGAAACTAAGTTGTATCTTTCAAATTCTCTTTGTATATTTAACATATAGTTTTGAATATTTCAGCTAATTGAAAGTTGAAAACTTAATGTGAGTAATAAAATTTAGGGAAAAAGACGGGCCGGTCCATTATGACCAAATATTGGGCAAAAAAAACCATCAAAAAAACTTATTATCATGCGGCCCCAAATTAAAAGTGGATGGACCAAAAAACCACCCATATAAATCGCGCCTCTCCACTTCAATTGTCCCCTCCTTCTTCCCCCCTCTCTCTCTCTCACTCAGCCGCACCCTCTAGAAGAGCCATGGAGACTCCCAAATCACTCAAAAAATTCTGGATCGCTTCTTGCACTATTTTCGTCTTCTGGTATCTCCTTATCTACGCTTCCGATCGCTCGTCTCTGCCATCCCTCGCCGTCGCCAGGATCCAATCTTCCTCTGCTAGTGATAGTAACACCTCCGCCGTCGACGGCAGCGAGGAGAGGAGGAGATTGTGCAAGGGCAGATATATATACATCCATGAAAACAGTTCTCGCTGGAGATTATATTTCACAACCGAATGAAAACAGTAATGGTTTTGGATTTCAAACTAGATGGTTCATTACTTATGTGTTGATGGTTCATTACCTCTGTTCTTATGGTTCACAATGTCTGATGTAATGGTTCTCGCTCGTCTCTGCCAAAACCCTCGCGAAACCAGAAACCAGAAACCTAAATTCCTCTTGGTGGTTCTCTTGTTAGCTTATTCTGGTTTTTGCATAATCTGGATAGAATAATAAAGTTAAGTTCCAAACTGCATAAATCAACACACAACCATCAACTGAAGATAACTAAATCATCAGTGAGTACAAAGTAAACCAGTAACATATAAAAAATAAACCATCTCGTATGAAAAACAAATCTAATGGTTTTAAGATTATGTGCATATGGTTCAAAAATTTATCTTGATGGTTCTCTTGTTAGTTTATTCTGGTTTTTGCATAATCTGGATAGAATAATAAAGTTAAGTTCAAAACTGCATAAATCAATAAAAAACCATCAACTGAAGATAACTAAACCATCAGTGAGTAAAAAGTAAACCAGTAACATATACAAAAGAAACCAACGTTGATATCACACCAATTCGATAAAACAGCGGAAATCAGATCATTGAAACTTGAAACTTGTGAATTGTTGACAACCAACGTCTCCTCTCTATACTTAATCAACAATGAGAAACTGCAATCCATTAGGAAACAAAAAATTAGAACAAAGAAGAACCGACAATGAAAACAGAAAAATCAGAAAAAATCAGAACAAAGAAGAACCGAGGATGAAACCGTCGATACAAAAAAACGAAAATTAGAACAGAAAAAATAGGCAATTGAATCTGAAAAATGTAGTAACAATCAACCCAGCATCAAATGATCAAATATAGAAGAAGAAATCTCTGAAAAAAAGGAATAATGGACGGCGAATCATGCAAAATTTCATTCGCAGATGATTTTCTGCAACTAAGGTTAAAAACGTGAAACCACATCAATATTTTGGGTTTAATTGAACAAAAGTGTACTAGAATGGACCTACTTGACAATGAGAAAAAATGGTGGTTTTTTTTTTACTACAAGTTCACCCAGGTGGACCTTAGAGACATTAATCCTAAAAATTAGCATGTTTGTTATAAATTTAAATATATGTTCATCCTAAAGAAAATAAATTCTTTATATACCAGATACGATGTCAAAAAAAATACTAGCATCAAAACTATATAATGTTGAAACATGTATGATGCATTAATGATTTTATAAATGTTTTAAAGTAAATGTACTCTCACTAAATATTTATTAGTGACGGTAAATGTACTCTCATTAAATACTTATTAGTGACGGGATGGTAGTCTGTCGTTATTGACTTTTAACTAGAGAGGCAGTAACGAGAGGCCATGACGGGAAAATTTCCCTCACTAAAGGTTAGTGATGGTATTTGCACTTTTAGTCACAATTTTTACCGTCACTAAAAATATTTTTTCTTGTAGTGTAATGTTTCAATACAAGTTAAAACGTTGAATTTTTAAGTCTTATTTATTAAATTAAGTCCATATATATTATTCGTAAGAGATATTTCATAAACTTTTTTACATAAAAATTATTTCATAACATTATTCATTTTTAAGTTTATCACTTTTTAATAAATTAAATTAAATTAATTTTTTTTTATTCAAATATTCATATAATTTCACATAACCTTATAGACTCTAAACAAATATTGTATAAAAATTAATAAATTTAAAATAAAATGCAACATTATCACCTCGTTAACATATAAAGAAAAAAAATCAACAAAAAAGAAAATATATGTAGAAGTTTGGTTTATTTGGTTTGAAACCAAAATTAGTATGGTTTGTAAAATTTCAAACCAAACCAAACCAAATTAGATTGGTTTAGAGGGTGTTTGGCTAAGCTTATTTTAAGGATGTTATAAGCTGTAGAAGCTTATAAGCTATTGAAAGAGCTTATAAGTTGAGAAAATAAGTTGGGAAAATAAGTGAGAATGTAGCTACTTATTTTTTTTCAATAGCTTATAAGTTTCAAAAGCTTATTTTTACAATTTATAAGCTTTGAGAGAGCTTAATTTGCTAAACACTTCAAATGAAAGAGCTTATAAGCTATTAAATATCTTATAAGCTCTTTTAAGAAACTTATAAATTTACTCAAACAACTCTTAATTTGGTTTGGGTTTTGCAAACTCCTACTTAAAACTATTTCTATTAAACATCGTGCCAAGAAAAAAAATGTGGATCGATTATGTTGATTTATTTTTACGTGAAAAAATATTTAATTTGTGAAGTAGAAAAAGCAAATTGAATTGTAAATCGTGAAAGCGGGTCATCTCAGTCACATACTTATCATTCCAAAACCCACTCGCGGTAGACACGGTCGTGGCGTAGACGCGCAGCCTGTCTGTAATGCGATTTTGACGGGTCAAATTTCTTTACCTGTCCCCACTTCCCCCGTATTAAAAGCTACGCTAAAATTGATTTCCGTTTTCTCTCACACTTCTGGATTTCACCCTTCTCAAAACTACCCTAACATTTCCTCTTTGCCCCGCTCGCCTCCCTAAAGATATGGGTCAAGCTACTTCCACCCACGGCTATTCCCCCGGCGGCGGCTCCAACCGCTTCCACGATCCAAGCCTCGACCTCATCCACCACCACCACCTCTGCGCCACCGCCGCTAATTCCACCGTGAATCGGCAGCAAGTGGATTACACGGCGGAGATCCCCGACGAATGCTTGGCTCTGATTTTTCAGTCACTGAGCTCCGGCGAGAGGAAGTGCTGCTCCTTGGTGTGCAGGCGGTGGTTCTCCATCGAGGGGCAGAGTCGCCATCGACTCGCTCTCAACGCCACCACTGACGTGGCGCCACACCTCGATTCGATCTTCAGGAGGTTCGACTCCGTCACTAAGCTCGCCCTCCGCTGCGACCGCAAGTCCGTCAGCATAGACGACGACGCTCTGACCTTGATCTCCCTCCGCTGCCACAACCTCACGCGCCTCAAGCTCCGCGGCTGCCGCGAGATCTCCGACATCGGCATGCTAGCTCTCGCCACGAATTGCAAATCTCTGCGTAAATTCTCGTGCGGTTCGTGTATGTTCGGAGCTAAAGGTATGAACGCGCTCCTCGATAATTGCTCCTCGCTGGAGGAGCTCTCCGTCAAGCGATTACGGGGAATTCACGACGGCTTCGCGGCCGAGGCGATTGGTCCAGGTATTGCAGCGGCGGCACTCAAGTCGATTACTCTCAAGGAGCTCTACAACGGTCAGTGTTTTGGCCCCTTAATTGTCGGATCTAAGAATTTGAAGACGTTGAAGATTTTGAGGTGTTTGGGGGACTGGGATAGAATGCTCGAGAGCATTACTAGTAGGAAGAGTTGTTTAACGGAGATCCATTTAGAAAGGCTGCAGGTCAGTGATTTTGGATTAATGGCGATTTCAAAATGCCCGGATTTGGAGATCTTTCATTTGGTTAAGGCTCCTGATTGCTCCAATGATGGGATTTTAGCCATTGCTGAGAATTGTAAGCTGTTGAGGAAGCTCCACATCGATGGGTGGAGAACTAATAGAATAGGCGATGAGGGATTGATTGCAATTGCCAAGAACAGTGTGAATCTTGTTGAATTGGTGCTCATTGGAGTGAACTTGAGCTCTGTGAGCTTGATGGCAATGGCCTTAAATTGTCAAAAGTTGGAGAGATTGGCTCTATGTGGGAGTGAAACCATTGGAGATCCTGAAATTACTTGTGTTGCATCCAAGTGTTTAGCTTTGAAAAAACTCTGCATAAAGGGATGCCGTGTGACAGATTCTGGAATCGAGGCGTTCGCCTTCGGGTGTCCCAATTTGGTGAAGATTAAAGTGAAGAAATGCAGGGGAGTGACAAGTGAAGTTGCGGATTGGCTTAGGGCCAAGAGAGTGTCGCTGTCAGTGAGCCTGGACGCCGATGAGGTAGAAACTGAGGCCATAGATGCAAGTACGAGCGATGGAGGAGCCCATGACTACGGCGTGGAGTTCCCACCCACTGTCAGTGGAAGCATCGTTGCTGCTGATGTTGATGCTCCGTCAACTAGTAATGGAGGCCGTGTTCCCAATAAGTCAAGGTTTAGCCTCTTTGCTGGAAGGAGTCTTGTGGCGTGTGCTTTTCGAAGGCTATCAAGTGGTAATAGTGGTTCAAATCATAGCATGTGAATCTTTACTCGTACACGAGTGTCTGCAATCTGCCTTTGAACTTGTATTGTATCTTTGCTTCTCACTATTGCGGGTTGTTGTATGCAACCATTCACTTATAATTATGCATACTAAGATACCCTTTTCTCCCTATGATGTTAATCGATTAGGCCTAATGTTTGCTTCTTGAGTTCTTGAACAGGGTAGTTATGAACTTATCATAAATGTCGCCATTTTTTCAGATTACTTTTATTTCTTGACAGGGTAGTTTAAGATCTCCTTGTTTAGGTCTTTAATGATATATATTTCCATTGTATGTTGATAAACACATGTGATCATGCTGGAGATCTTGGTGCAATGTTTGTGGTCCATCTAATTAGGTTCTACGCGTTTTTTCTAATTAGTTTGTTAATTGATTTCCATGGCCCTAGGCCCCCATGCAATGTTTGTGCTGCATTACTGTTCTTATGTTTCCGAAATGCAATAGCTAGTGAATCAATAGATAATTTTAGTGTTTTTAATTTTAACCTTTTAGCGCATTCTGTTTAGTAATTTAGCAGTTTTAATGTCAATTACTCTTGTTGTGCTATACTTGTATCGTTGCGTCTCGTGGACTTTGAATCTGTCAAGGTCATAAAGCCAAAATGCATTTCTGGGTGGTTGGTTTGATTTAGTAAATAAAATTGATAAAATAATCCTTAATTTTTTTCATTTATATTTACAATCCCTATTTTTTTTACCTCTTTATAAATTACAATTTTTTTATGTTCTTTAATAGATGAACTCTTTATATCCTTTTATTATGAAATTCTATCTGACGCCATGCGGAAGAAGTTCTATCCCGGCAATTCTTACCATATAATGATCAATCTGATATATCTTCGTTCTTTGAGCTCAGGTTATGGAAGAAAGAATTGAGAAGAAGATATCACCAACAATTGGTATATCTCATGATATATCCCGTCCATTCTTATCATTTAAGGATCAATATGGTATATAGTCGTTCTTTGAGCTCAGGTTATGGAAGAAGGAATTGAGAAGAAGGTACCATTAACAATTGGTTTTATTATGGGATATCTCATGATGTTCATATCGATCTATTATGAGCCTCTGCATCTAGTATTGGATAGACCTCATACAATAACTATCTTAGTTTTACCATATCTTTTATTTCATTTCTTCTAGAACAATCACAAACACTTTACGTCCCTTAATCACTCAAATGAGTTATAATATAATCACTTCAAACTTCAAAATTAAAATGATTATATAAGAATTCATTTGAGTGATTAGGAGAGTATAAGAAGAGTATAATTCTAAAAAAGAGTAAAAAAAAATAGTGAATTATACATAAGAACTAATGTATTTTAATAGTGCACTTTTTATTCTTCAATAAATTAATCTTTCAAACCAAACGTATCTTTAGTATATAACTCAAAATTTTATTTTTACTTATTAGAGCATTTCCAATGGGAGTGTCCAAATTGGGGTTTCCGATAGTTGTTTTGTAAAATTTTCAATTTTTTTGGTAGGGTCCACAAATTTTTGAGAGTTTTACGAAAATATTTGCAGTGAGGACTCTCGGATTTGTGGCTCTTGTATTTAATTTCGATATTTTATTTTAGAATTTTTTTTATTACAATATAAAGTACTCATTTCTTCCACGTATCTTTAGAGATTTCTTAGTTAGACGGGACATTGACTTGAATAAACTTGAATTTTGGTGACCCGAGTTTAAGCTTTTGAATTTAATTCATCTATCACATTGAAGCTTTGGGACCGGATGATACAAATGTGTTCATATGTTGTTTTTATTTTTGTTTTTCTTTTCTTATTCTCGACAAACATGGCTTAAGTTTGAGAATTAGATAGTTGTCATTTTTACAACATATTTCGAGTTCATTTGATGTTTATATTGTCATTTTTGTATAGTTTTGCTCGTGTTTTTATTGTTTTATTCAAAGTCGACCAATATTACGCTTGAGATAGTTTTTATGCGTTTTTGTAGGTCGTACATCAAATCAAAGGTCAAACCAACCAATACAAGAAGAAAGATGAGAGTGTCCCGTCCAAGGAGTACCTCTTCGTTCTCTCTACCGACAAGACAACCGAGAGGTGATTGAGGCAAGGCTGGAGCGCCTCTGGGTCAGTCTCTCGACCGAGAGGGGAATCGAGTTCGGCCATTGACGAGAGCGAGGAGCCTCTCGGTCAGGGTCTCAACTAACAGGGGTATCGAGAGACCCTACCGAGAAAGGGCAATCAATTGAATCTCAACTATGTAGAAATTTATCTAGTTGTTAGATATTTTAATATTCTCGTACTTCACCTCAAAATATGCTCTTTGATGTGATGGCTCACTGAGTGGTTGACTTATGACAAATGTAGGTATGTCGGCAGTCCACCATGGTTGAGGTGAGGAGCAGCTAGTTTTGTCTTTGATTTAACAGATCGTTTCCTATGATCTGTTAGTTGAGCTGCTGCTTATGTTTAATTGGTTTGATACCCAATTACCTTCTTTGTTTTATCCATAGACAATCTCTTGATAGTAGCAACAAAAGATAAGGACAGATCGTTTTCTAACCATCTGTTCTTTTTACATTGTAGATGTTGTCAATGCTAGAACGACAGATCGTTTCTATAGGTGAGTTTGAAAATTCAAACTACATTTTTATAATTTCGATCTGTTAAAAATCTATTCTACAAAAAAGCATACCCTAAAACCATGACAAGTGAAAATAGACAGCGAGCTGCAAAGCATTAAGGACAGATCGTTATTTATCTTAAAAGAAATTGATTTGTTTCTTAATATGAACTAGCTGTCTATACAAATAAAAGATACTTGTCAATTTCAATAATCAATATGTCCAGGAAAACATTATAAGAATAATACAGATTGTAAAATAGACAATCTGTTCATTTTATATTTAAGTTTTTACCTAACAAATGATATTGATCACTTGATTTTATATAACTTGAAATGATTAAGTGTGGTTTCGAAAAACATCATTAAAACATAAATAAATTTGTGGGGTTCCCAACAATTTCTCCCTTTTTGATGATGTCGAAACCATACTTCTAAAATTTTCTAAGTGTTGAAAACAACAGATAACAATTTATACGCAGTTAATATGCAAGGACATAACGCACTAAACATCATGCATAAAAACATTACATGGACAAAGAGATATTTTCATCAGGTTGTTTTTCAAGGAACAAAACTTCAAACTTCTATTATATCATGAGATAGTTGTTACAGATAGAGAAAATAAGTTATGACAGCTAACTATTAAGATAGATATTACAGAAGTTTGAAACAAATTTTTTTTCATATTTTCACTGCGATGGAGGTTGTGTTTGCTCTTTCTCAGCAGATCGCTGTAGTTGTTGACGCTCCACAAGTTGTGCTCTTCTCCTTTCAACCAATTCTCTTTGTCGTAGCTCAGATGGTACATTGTAGCTGGCATATATCCCACTGAAGGCCCTCTTGTAGTCTTTTTTGTTTATGTCAATGGGATATCCCATGAGCTGTGCAGAATTGTTGATGAGATTGTGAATGTGAGTATGGTTGATCTCTATTGTTCTAGGAATTTTTGGAGGAATCATCGTCATTTTCTTGGGATCAGTTAGAGGCACCTTTGTCATGGCAGATTGACGATGTAGATATTCAACAAATGTTTGATTTCTATGTTTGCTCAAAAATTCCCGAAACATCTCATCCACTGATCCACCTTGGTATTCAGGTTCTAGCAGATAGTAATGTTGCATCACAAATTCATTGACAATCTTATTCCACTGAGCAACTTTCTTCCTTTGAATCCATGATAGGTTTTGAGGTTCGGACAGTTGGAATTTATCGAAGAATTTGAAAATTGGGTTTGTTGGCTCATCTTCTCCTTCCTCTGGTGTTGAGCTATCTTCCTTGTATTCATCCATCTCCTTTTATCTTTATTTTTCCGCTCTCCATAGTTCTCTAAACTCGGGATTATCAATTTGTTCCGGTTTGTATCCAGCAAGGAACATTTCCTCCTCTTCATCCTTTTCTGTGAAAATCTTCTTCCCTTACTTCTTGGCCTCTTCTTCCAGTTTCTTTGTCTTTGCTTCATTTTCTTCCTTTAATAGTCTGGCCTCAGCCACTTGTTTAGTTGTCATCTTTTTGGCCCCTGACTTCTTTTTGATTGTTTTCTTTGACTGAACAGATGGTTGTACTAACTTCCCTTCCCCCTTTTCGACATCATCAATGAAGTCTTTGGAGATAATGAGTCGGAGGGAGACAAGTTCATTTTGTAGCTCCTTGAATTTGGTCTCAATGCTCTTGTAGTAGTCAGTGAATTTGATGGACAGATCACTGTGTTGGTCCCGAAAGAGCAAGGTTTGGTGTATGGGGGGGGGGTGCGGAATACACCAAATACAAACTTTTCAGTTTACTTGTTTATTTAATAGAGAGTTTAAGCTATTCTTAAGTAAGAATTGCTCGGCAAATGACTAACCAGATTGATCAGCAGATCGATAGCAGATTAGTCCAAACAGATGGCTCTCTAGTGTAGATACTCAAACAATAATAAGAGTAATCTTGTTACTTTCTAAGTATCGTGTGTGCGGAAGTATGGTGGATTTAGTTAATGCTCTTGTTTAGAAAATCTTAAGGATTAAATCAGATCGATAACTAGATTGATTCAGATGCAGATTATATGATAGTGCAGATGGTTAGAATAATAAACAATTGAAAGTAAATATGTAGAAATGAAAAGAACACAGTTGTTTAACGTGGTTCGGAAAAATCCCTACGTCCACGATCTGATCAAAACTAGACCAGATTATCCACTACTAGGATACTCTGCTTCTTTATACTCGTGGAGAACGAGTCACAAGTATCAATCAAAGCTAGAGAGATACTTATGCACGAAGTAAGGGTCGTGTCCCTTTACAACAGATTACCTCTACGTTACCACTAGAAAACTACTAGCTAGCAGGGTGATCTCCTTCCTCTCGATAAGACAGACTTGAATCGAGGTTGAGTTGGTGTGATTTAGAATCACAGGTAGTTTGAAGCTCTTAGTCTGGTTCTCAGATTGATTGCTTGAGAGTATGTCGTCAATGTAGCTCGCGTGCGTATTTCTTCCAGACCTTGAACTTCATATACATAGGCATTGAATTAAAAATTCTAGCCGTTGTTTGATTGGCGTGAGATTGATTGTAGATTGCCAATCAATGATATTCATCATATATGTTCTTGCCATGTAGAAATCGTTGACTCAATCTTCAAAGTATGGAAAGCAGATTGCTAACGGTTACTTTCCTTCATTGTGTCAATCGTAGATTCTCTTTCCAATCCCTGTTGGATGGACTTCAATCTTGTCGTGGCAAGATGATGTGATGTGTAGGATGATATCATCTGGTGGTTTGATGACTCAATCGATCTGGTGCATTGCTGTGATCATCGATCTGGTCGGTGATCTGGTCGCTGTCTGTTACAGCAGATCGATTACTTCTGGCATGAAATCTTGGCCTCCATCCTATACTATTTATAGAAATGACTTCTATAGGATTAATTCTTTTACATGCTAAGTCATCTCCTAATCTGTTCTCTATCAGAATTCACTTTAAAAGTAGTGATCTGTCAACACGTAGAACAGTTTATCTCATACAAGGACTAAGTGTGTTTTGAGAAATCATCATCAAAACTAGAATACATTAGGGTTCCCAACAATTTCCCCCTTTTTGATGATGTCGAAACTACACTTTACAATAAAATCATAATAACATATTAAGAGTGATCTGGTTTGACAGCCAAATTGATTATGTTTCGTTATTCGGTTATAACGATTAAAGTAGTTTGTATATGTTCTGGACAATAAGAAGTTGTCATCAGAAACAACAAAAATCATCTTCATTGATAAAAAGGTTTACAGATAAGAATTACAGATAGTAAAAGATATGAAAGTGAGTTACTATCTGCTCTTCCTCCTCTCTTCCTGTTGTTTCTTCATCTTTGCTCGGGTCTCGTCAGAAATCAGTTGTACACTCTCATAGACTCCTTCTCTGACTCTAATGTAATCTGGATCTTCAGCGTCTATTTTGTAGCCTCTGTTTTCTGCAAGCTGGTTTATGAAGTTGAGTAGGAAGGTTTTGTCTGGAAGCTCAGTGCCAGGTATGTTAGGACATGTTGAATTCCCTCTCTGGGGCAGTGATTGTAACCTAGGCTTTTGCTGCTGCTGCTCTTATACCCTCCACCAGATCTCTTGTATCGTTTAGCTCCAGATAGAGATTGAATGTCTCATTAGGTGTCCCCTCACAGTAAGCTGGTTCTCTGAGGAAGTAGCGACACATAATGAAGCCATATCTCAATCCTTCCCATCCCTCCTTTAAGTTCTCTGGGACCCAGTTAGTCTCTCCTTCTTTAGTCTTCATTGTCCTGATAGGAGCAGACGAGAACCAACCGGATCCAGATCGTTTCTTCCTCTTCAAGGGTTGGGAGTGGCTTGATCTGCTTGATGTTGATATAGATATCTTCTGAGCTTGAGCAGATGGTGGGATGGGTCGATCTGGTGCAATTTGTAGCTCAGGTTGAGCTTCTTTCCTTTCCTCCTTGGCACCAGATTGTCCCTTCCCCTTTGTAACTCCAACCTCCTTTCCTTTCTCCTTCTTCTTCTTGGATCCTTTCCCCTTTTCTACATCATCAACATACAGATTGATGAGTGCCTTAAGGGAGGTGATCTCCTCCTTCATCTCTTTTACTTCCTTTTCTGAATCTATCCTTTGTGTAAGCAGGGAAGTGATGTTGAGGTTAGAGTCGTCAATCTGCTTCTGTAGTGAGGTTTTGCTGTGTTTAGATTGACAGTGAAATTCTCTTGCTCCTCCTTTATCACTCCAATCTCATCAAAAAATGAGTCAATTAAGGCCTTCGTTGGGTAGCGCAGTTCGCTCATCTTTCTTGCCACAAAATCTGTTCCCTCTGTTTCAAACTTTCTGAACATTGCTCTGGTTTCTGAGTTAGCAGCCTTGATCACTTCACCAGCAATGCCATTTGTCTGCTCTTTGACAATGGCATGAACCATGTCCTTTTCTTTCTTCGCAAATTCAGTAACAATTTTGTACATTTCATTGATTTTAAGCTCCATGGTGGCCAGAGTTTGATCTGTCTGGGCTTTTCGGTCCCCCGTAGCTGATCTGTCGTCATCCATTTTCTTACTTAATTCCTTAAGCTTTAGTCTGCAGATTCTTCTCAAATCTGAGTCCACCTGGTCTACGTGGGACTTCAGATGATTGTTAAAATCGGTGAGAATTTGAGTGTCCTGGTCTTGAACTGTGGAGAGCGTGCCATACATGTATTTATCCACTTTGATGGAAATGAGATCCTTCACTTGTTCATTGGACAGTGATTGATGCTGGGTCATCAATATATCCTCTAAATTGGTTGTCTGCACGTACTCTTCCATTGTGGCTGCGACAGCAGGGGTGTAGATATTGTCAGTAAGTTTTCCTCCCACCCTCTGTCCAGCTGGTTCATGCTCCTCTTATGGATAATTGACCACTGCTATCTGAATCTTGCTTGTCTTGGCTGGTTCCCCCTCAGCCTGTGCAGTGGTTTCCACAATCTGTTCTCCAGCATCAGTCATGTGCTGATTTGGTTCTGAGTCTGTTATTGCTGCACCCGGTTGGTGAGCATCAGTAAGTTCAGCTGCAACCTCAACTTCCTCAACTACTTCCTTGTCAATGCTCTCATAAAATTCTAGCATTTCTGCCTTTTCATATATAGATCGGAGGTCGATTTGGAGTTTTTTTAGCTTCATACTTAGCCATGGCCAGGATGTCTGGTCTATAAGTGTCCCTTAACTCAGCAATTGAGGAGGCAGTAAAGACATTGAGCAAAGTGGCCTCTTCTGCCTTGAGGGCATCAATTGATCTGGTTTTCAGAATGGCATCCAGCACATAGAATTCTTTGTCTTTGATGAGCAGAAGGAATTTTAGTCGTCTTGCTGCTTCGTAGCTCTCAGGAGTGAGCTTGATCCCAAGAAAAGTTTTAAGTATGGAGTGATCTGCCTCTGCTTCTAACAGCTTTACTACGGTTTCTGCTGTTTTCTTCTCCACATCCTCTTCGGAGGATTCGTCTTCTCCTTCTTCTTCTTCATCGATCTGCTCCAAAGGTTCAGCTGAGGATGGGCTGGCAGTGCGAGCAGGAGAAAAATCCTTGACCTGGCTTGGGTCCAAGGAGGAGATAGGAACAACATCCTCTGGTGGACCCCCTACCAATATCTCCTTATCCACAACCTCTACCTCCGGTTGAGGGATGGCAGTTTCTTCAACCTGGACTTCCTCCACAGGTTCTGACAGCTTCTGTAGTCTCCTTCTTTTGGGCTTCGGCTGTTGGGCTGCTGTGGAGGCGTCTGTATCCACAGAGCTGGCCCTCCTTGTTACCCTCTTGGAAGGAGTCCGTTCAACAGGTTTGTCTTTGGTGACCTTGGATCTTGTGGACTTCTCAGTGGAAGCAGGTGGTGGAATCCAGATAGGGTTAGAGCTACCCATCTCCATTAAAGCGTTTGCATACACAGGGTCTGTCACCCTTGTAATTAGATTGGCAGAAATGCCCATAGACATTTCAATTTGGTGCTGGTCCTTCGGGAAGCGCAATCTGGTGTTGAACTCCACAACTGAGTCCCATTTATGCTGGTTGAAGAACATTTCCAGCATGTAACTTATCTTGGTTAAGTGTCTCAGACTGCTTCTTCTCACCTCAATTCCAAGGCTTGCTCCCTTTACGAATGTGATCATCTTGGCCTCCTTTTCCAAGAGATCAAAAAGAATTATGCTCCAATTCATTGGTAGATTCAGCACAACAGCTGCTAGTATCTTGAACTTTTCAGGGGTGACCTGGTCGTATGAACCATTGTGGTTCAAGAATATCCTCTGGACGAATTCAAAAACTATTTTGAATTCTGGTGCAAGCAGTGCCCTGTTGAACATCTTGTTCGTGTAGTGAATGGGCACTACCATCACCATCTCTACAGCCTCCTGAAGTTGTTCTTCGCTGATATCTCCCAGAGTGAGACCTTCATCCTTCAGCTTATAGACGGTATCAATGATGTTCAGAACGTTGTATGTAGTGTTGCTGATGGTGTTGCCTTTGCTGATTCTAATGGTAGCTTCATTTCCGTCTTTCTCTCCTTGCCACGAGAGATAAAAGGCTGCTACCTCCTTGGGCAGAAAGTGGACAGGCCGTGTGGTAATGATGTTGTGGAATCCTACAGCAAAATCAAGACAGTATTTATATGAGCACTATCCTTCCGTCAATGAAGTATAAGTGCTCAATGGTAGTTTACAGAATATACACAACAGTACGAGTGCATATAGGCATGTAAATGACTAAAACTGATTTTCAATATGGGTTCAAGAGATTTTCAGAGCATTCAAGAACACTTAAAATGAAGCTTATAAATGGAAACCTTTGCAGCGCTTAACAAGGTCGAAAGCCTTATCCAACTTGTGAAATCCAAAGGTATCCAGATCGGCATAAAGATCTTGATGAATGTAGGGTTTCAAAAAGTTAACTTGCTCAAGAAATAGAGACGATTTGGGTGCCATATTGACAGATGGATATTTGAAATTTGGACGATTTTGGAATGAAAAAAATTTTGCTAAGTGTTTAAGGAAGAAGAACAGTGTATGATAGTTGAACCGCCTTATCAGAATGTATATATATAGATAGATAAGTGATAAAAAGGAGTAATATATTAATTGATATTCTTCCCTTTTTCAGCTTTTTCCCGCCTCTTGAGTTATAGGCTTAAGGTCTATTATCTTCTCTTTTCTGCGTTTGATACACGCGCTTGATCCAACGGCTGCAGTGAGGCGCGTGTTTGTTACACCCGTTGATTTTCTTCCTTTTTCTTGATTTGGTAAATATCTCCTCGATCACTTTTCCCAAACACTGTACTTAATCATCAAAAATGAAAGATTTGGTATATTTATGTTAGGATTAGATATAAGAAATATGACATAATCGCCGTATCTTATTGACTTTCCCTCTTGACCAAGTAATGGGGATATTAATAAAAGGATTTAATTAATATCCACGTGGCATCTAGTTATCTGGTCCATATCGATCTCATAATTAACAAACTGTTGTTAATATTATCGATCTGTTTATGCCACTTTCAGGTTTTGGACACCAATCTTGCATTGGAATTTAATGATCTGTTTGATCATTAACATGTACTTAGTGATCTGGTGTCAATTTCCAGTTGGAAATTTATATGATCTGGTCTATATCAATCTGGATTAAGTCAATCTGGTTCTAATTCCCTGTTGAAATATGATGATCTTGTGTTAATTCCCAGTTGGAATTTTACACGATCTGTTCTAAGATTATCTGGTCCTTTCTTCCAGATTTAATAATCCTAATTTACCACAAAGCATCTTGAATCTCTCTTCTGGTAATGCTTTAGTAAGAATGTCAGCTCTCTGTACTTCTGTGTGTATTTTCTCGATCTGTACATGTTTTCTTTCAACATGATCTCTTATAAAATGATGTCTCACATCCACATGTTTACATCTAGTATGTAAAACAGGATTCTGTGTGATAGCTATAGTACTTGAACTATCACAGAAAATGGGTATCTCCTTGACATCAATCTCATAATCTTTAAGTTGTTGTCTTAACCATAGTATTTGAGCACAACAACTGCCAGCTGCCATGTATTCAGCCTCTGTGGTTGATGTGGCAACAGATGTCTGTTTCTTTGAGAACCAAGAGATTAATTTATTTTCCAAGAACTGACAAGTACCAGATGTTGACTTTCTGTCTAGCTTACATCCAGCATAATCTGAATCTGTGTATCCAGTTAGCTCAAAGTTGTCTTCACATGGATACCATAATCCAATATGGGTTGTTCCCTTAAGATATCTTAATATCTTCTTAGCTGCTTCCATGTGAGACTCTTTGGGGTTTGCTTGATATCTTGCACATACTCCTACTGCAAATGTGATGTCAGGTCGACTGGTAGTTAGGTAGAGTAATGACCCTATGATCCCTCTGTATTGAGTGATATTTGCTGGTTTTCCCTCTGGATCAGGATCAATTTTCCCGTTGGTCTGCATTGGGATTTTAACTGGTTTACTGTCTTTGATCCCAAATTTAGTCAGCAGATCATTGATGTACTTTGTTTGATTAATGAAGATGCCATCTGGTAACTGCTTGACCTGCAAACCTAAAAAGAAACTCATTTCGCCCATCATGGACATTTGATACTTATTTTTCATAAGTTCAGCAAATTTATCACATAGATAGGTAGATTGAGATCCAAATATGATATTATCTACATAGATCTGTACTAGAAGGATATTTTCTTTGATTTTGATGATGAACAGAGTCTTGTCAACTGATCCTCTTCTGAATCCAGATTCTAGTAGAAATGTTGATAATGTCTCATACCAAGCTCTAGGGCTTGTTTGAGGCCATAGACTACTTTTGTCAGTCTGTATACTTTCTGATTTGGATCTGCTTCTTCAAATCCAGGTGGTTGTTCCACATAGACTTCCTCTTCAAGGATACCATTTAGAAAGGCACTTTTGACGTCCATTTGGTATACATTGAACCTTTTGTGTGCAGCATACGCTAGGAACAACCTTATAGCTTCTCGTCTGGCTACGGGTGCAAATGTTTCGTCAAAATCAATGCCTTCTTGTTGATTATAGCCTTTAGCTACTAATCTGGTTTTGTTTCTGACTACTTCACCATTTTCATCTCGTTTGTTTTTGAACACCCATTTTACACCTATTACTCCTTGGTGTTTGGGTCTGTCCACGAGATACCAGACTTCATTTCTTTTGAACTCATTAAGTTCTTCTTGCATTGCTGTTATCCAATCTGCATCTTGTAATGCTTCGTGAGCATTAGTTGGTTCAATGCGAGATAGGTAACAACTCAACAAGGCACTTTCTCCATGCATTCTCCTTGTCTTCACACGATCTGATGGGTTCCCAACAATCTGTTCTGGTGGATGATCTTGTATCCATCTCCTTCTTCTGGTCATTTCTTCATCAGATATCTCAGGATCAGGTTGATCTGTGGGATCCACAAATTCAGTGTGTGCTGATGATGGAGCTTGAAATGGATTCTCATTTGTTCTAGTCTCTAGATCTGAGTTATCAGATTGATGATCCTCTTCACTGACTGTTTCATTGCTTGGTGATCTGTTTTCATCCAGATCATGTTGGATTGTTCCCCCTTGCTGTATGATTTCTTCAGCAATAGGTGGAGTGTTAATTTCTTCATCATCTCTTTTTGAATTCCAGATTAGAATGTCTTATAGTAATATCTCATTCATCTTTCTTGTAGTCATCTGGTTTTCTGTCTGTTCTTCATCCTGTAGCCTGTACTCAACGATAGACTCATCAAAAACAATATGAGGTGTTACCTCCACAATATGAGAGTTCTTATTGTAGACTCGATAAGCTTTACTGACATCAGAATATCCTAAGAATATTCCAGGATTAGTTTTGCTATCAAAAGTCCTCAATTGAGTTTTCCCGTTATTGTGTACGTAACACAGACAACCAAAAGTGCGAAAGTAAGAGATCTTGGGCTTTCTGTTTTTCCAGATCTCATATGGAGTCTTTCCATGTCTGAGTGTAATTGATGATCTGTTCTGAGTATAACAGGCTGTGTAGATTGCTTCTGCCCAGAACTTCTTAGGTAGATTGGTAGCGTTTAGCATAGTACGAGCTGCTTCTTTAAGTGATCTGTTTCTTCTCTCAACAACTCTATTCTGTTGAGGAGTCCTAGCAGCTGAGGTTTGATGAGTGATTCTCATCTTGTTGCAGTATGCTTCAATCTTCTGGTTGAGAAATTTTGTTCCTCGATCTGTTCTGATAGAAGTTATGCTCATCTCTTTCTGTTTGGTGATCTTGTGTAGAAAATCAGGGAGTTTGGCTAGGGTCTCTTTCTTCTTTAACAGAAAGATGACCCAAGTGAACCTTGAGTAATCATTTATGATTACTAAGGTGTATTTTCTCCCATTTATGCTTAGAGGTTTGACTGGTCCAAACAGATCTAAGTGCAAAAGCTCCAGTATTCTTGATGTTGAGTGAACTGTTTTGCTTGTAAAAGATGATCTGGTCTGCTTTCCAGCTTGACAAGCCTCACATATATGATTTTTATCATATACTTGATCTGGTAGTCCTTCCACTAATTTTTCTTTGGTAATCCTGTTGATTGACTTGAAATTCAGATGACTCCGTCTCTTTTGCCATAACCAGCTTGTTTCTGATACAGTTTTAGTGACTAAGCAGGTCTCGATCTGGTTTGTCCACTGGACAATATATAGCCTATCCTGCAGTTTTCCGGTAAGAAGTATCTCATCTCCTTCCTTGTTCTTCACAAAACAGTTGTTAGTATCAAAAACGATCTGATTGCCGTTAGCACACAACTGACTTACAGAAAATAGATTATGACTAAGACCCTCAACATACGATACATTTGAGATGGTGGTCTTGCCAACTTTTATGTTTCCATATCCTCTGGTGTACCCTTTTGAGTTGCTTGAGGTCCTGGTTTTTCAATGTAATCTGATAATAGATTCTTGTCACATGTCATGTGCTTCGAACATCCACTATCTATTATCCAGATCGCTCCTCTTGCTATCTTGTTTCTTCTTGCGGTCTTCTGATCCTGTAATTACTTAAACTTAGCTACCCTTCAACGTTTGGGTGCTTGGTTATTAGCAAATGTTCCCTTTTCGAATCCAGAACATTTTTGGGTTAGGAACAAAAATATAGCAAGTAATAATGTTTCCTTCATTATCAACTTTAGATAGAGAGTGAATTTCAGATGGATGGAATCTTTTTACTAGGTAATGTCCTGTTGACATTCTTTGTCCTGTTGACATTCTTCAAGTTCTTCTTACTAGGTAATGTCTTGTTGACATTCTTTGTCCTGCTGACATTTACTTTGTGAGTATGAACTGTTTTTGTGTAGCGAGCTGGTTGACCTTTTGTTTGGTGGTATTGTCTGTACCCAGTGTGTTTCACCATCATCTTCTGGGGATGACCTTTCTTGTTCTTCAATTCTATCACTTGATCTGGTATTTGTTTCCTTTCTGGTAAAAAGTTTATGGTATTAGAAGATTTTTCTGAGTGACCTGGATATCCTAATCCAGATGTGCCCTGTTGTTGCAGGTTGATTAGCAGCTTAGCACGTTCGTCACTCTTGTAGATCATTTCTTTGCCTTTCTTTATCTTCTCTTCAGCAATGTTGTTTCTTGTAATAAGATCCTTCACTTTTGAGTTTAGTGAATGAATCTCACTATCTTTTCCCATGATATGTTCTTCCAGATCATTTATTTTAGCAACGAATTGAGTGTTTGCTGTACTCAGTATCTGTTCAGATTTCTTCAGCCTTTCATTCTCTTCTACAACTTCTCTAAACAGTCTTTTGATGCTGGAATAGCTCTTGAGCATCTCATTTACTTCTTCCCATGAGTAATCAGATTGATCTTCAACTTCCTGTTCCAGATCATTATCATTTGAGGAATTTGAATTGCAAGAATTTACCTCGACTTCATCCAGACCGTTGTCTAATCCCATATAACATTCATCCCATCCTTCTTCATCATTAGCAAAGAAGGCTTCATCATTCTCTGATGAGCTATCTGAAAAATGACTCAAGCTGCTTGAATCTTGTTCAGCTAGCATGGCCTTGCGCTCATATTTGAGTTTTCGATCTCTTTTTGCTCTCAGCTCTTCTCTTTGGCTTTTGGACAAATCAGGGCAATCTGTTTTGAAGTGACCTGTTCTGCCACAACCAAAGCAGGTATAATCTGCCGAGTTAGATGATTTTGAAGATTTACCTGTCTGCTGTTTTGATTCATCCTTGTTATCAGATCGATCATTGTCACGTTTCTTATAGAATTTGTTTTTGTTATCTTTATAGAACCGTCTGTATTGCTTCGATCTGATCTCCATCTTGTCCATTCGTTTGGCTATCATTGCAAACTCTTTTAGTAATTTATCATATCCCTTCTCTTCATCAGGTGTAGAAGGTTCAGAGGGTTCATCTGGTTTGCTCTTCGCTTTGAAGGCTACTTCTTTGTCCTTCTTCGAGCTGTTTTCTGCCTTTTTGGACAGATGATCTGGTCCACGAATTCTTTGTATATCACATTCATGGCCTTCAAGATGATCAAATAATGCTTCAGTAGATAGTTCATTGAAGTTTGCACGAAGAGGTTGCATTGCAGCATATATCTCCCAGCTAGGTGGGAGTGCTCTGAGTACTTTCATGTTCTTCTCTCTTTGAGTATATTTGTTCTTATTGAACACTGATATCTCAAGGAGAATTCCAGTAAATCTCATCTTCATTTGCTCAATGGTCTCGCCTGGTTTCATTTTGAATTCATCGTATTTATTGCAGGCAAGAGATAGCTTGTTCTCAATCATGACCTCTGATCCTAGACACAAGTCTCTTAAGGCTTCCCACATCTCTTTGGCAGTATCCAGATCTTGGATTTTAGCCAGATGTACGCCTTTGACTGTGCTAGATATGATCCCTTTAGCAAAGTCATCCAGATTGGCTTCACGACGTTCCTCTGCAGTGTATTTCCATGGATCTTTAGGAACCTCTTTGTAGTTACACCAGTTGAGTTTGTTACCGTCACTTCTTCAGTGATCTGTAGTGGCCCATCTTCGATAACTTTCCACATCAGATAGTGATGAGCTTTGAGTGCCATTTTGATTCTGAAGCTCCATTCTCTATATCCTTGAATGGAGAATTCTTCACAAGCCCTAACAACAGATGATTCCATAGCAGATAGTATGCACATGAATGAAAAAAAAAACGGTATTCCTAGATCTATTCAAGTTGACCACGCAGGTATTAACCTTGTGAAACAAAACAATGGTCGATTGAAAAAACGCTCTGATACCACTTGTTGGTCCCGAAAGAGCAAAGTTTGGTGGATGGCGGGGGGCCCCCCCCCCCAATACACCAAATACAAACTTTTCAGTTTACTTGTTTATTTAATAGAGAGTTTAAGCTATTCTTAAATAAGAAATTGCTTGGCAAATGACTAACCAGATCGATAGCAGATTAGTCCAAACAGATGGCTCTCTAGTGTAGATACTCAGACAATAATAAGAGTGATCTTGTTACTTTCTAAGTATCGTGTGTGCGGAAGTATGGTGGATTTAGTTAATGCTCTTGTTTAGAAAACCTTAAGGATTAATCAGATCGATAACCAGATTGATTGAGATGCAGATTATATGATAGTGCAGATGGTTAGAATAATAAACAACTGAAAGTAAATATGCAGAAATGAAAAGAACACAGTTGTTTAACGTGATTCGGGAAAATCCCTACGTCCACGATCTGGTCAAAACTAGACCAGATTATCCACTACTAGGATACTCTGCTTCTTTATACTCGTGGAGAACGAGTCACAAGTATCAATCAAAGCTAGAGAGATACTTATGCACGAAGTAAGGGTCTTGTCCCTTTACAACAGATTACCTCTACGTTACCACTAGAAATCTACTAGCTAGCAGGGTGATCTCCTTCCTCTCGATAAGACAGACTTGAATCGAGGTTGAGTTGGTGTGATTTAGAATCACAGGTAGTTTGAAGCTCTTAGTCTGGTTCACAGATTGATTGCTTGAGAGTATGTCGTCAATGTAGCTCGCGTGCGTATTTCTTCCAGACCTTGAACTTCATATATATAGGCATTGAATTAAAAATTCTAGCCGTTGTTTGATTGGCGTGAGATTGATTGTAGATTGCCAATCAATGATATCCATCATATATGTTCTTGCCATGTAGAAATCGTTGACTCAATCTTCAAAGTATGGAAAACAGATTGCTAACGGTTACTTTCCTTCATTGTGTCAATCGTAGATTCTCTTTTCAATCCCTGTTGGATGGACTTCAATCTTGTCGTGGCAAGATGATATGATGTGTAGGATGATATCATCTGGTGGTTTGATGACTCTATCGATCTGGTGCATTGCTGTGATCATCGATCTGGTCGGTGATCTGGTCACTGTCTGTTACAGCAGATCGATTACTTCTGGCATGAAATCTTGGCCTCCATCCTACACTATTTATCGAAATGACTTCTATAGGATTAATTCCTTTACATGCTAAGTCATCTCCTAATCTGTTCTCTATCATAATTCACTTTAAAAGTAGTAATCTGTCAACACGTAGAACAGTTTATCTCATACAAGGACTAAGTGTGTTTCGAGAAATCATCATCAAAACTAGAATACATTAGGGTTCCCAACAACTGTGATTGACTTTGATGTCAGTGATCTGTTTGTTGATTTTGAAGATTTCAGTCCCTTGAACAACATCAGCTTCTTCCAAGGCTTTGGGCAAGATTTCTTTTAATGCAGTGGGCACTTCTCTCTTGATCACAGTTGGAATGGATGTTGTCTCCATGTCTGCATATTGTTGTTCCACGTGCTTTTTCATTTCCACAACCATGTTGTTGCCAGCATTCTTCATCTTCTTATCAAACTTTTCCACCTCAGTTTGGAAGTGGCTAAGTTTTTAGTTTGTGTCCGCCTTGAATTTGTCAAATACTGCCCTCTCTCCGTCCAGGTCTTTATGTAGTTCCGCTCTCATGCTGTTGTGAGCTATTGTGAGCAGTTGTGAATTTTTCTTCTACAGTGTGAATGGCTTTCTCAATGAGTTCAGCAGCGGACTCTTCTTAAGCAGTGTGGGTGGTTTCATGGACAGGAGGAACGGTTATGCTTACATCGGCAGCGGGCTCCTCTTGAATGTTAGCAGTGGGCTGTGAAGTAGATATTTCACCAGCAACATATGGTTTTTGTTTTTCAACAGTGGGCTCCTCGATGTTGAAAATGTCTTCAAAATCCCCTGATTGTATATCTACTGCAAAATTGTATAGATCTTGCTCCTAGTGTAAAATGGAGCAAGATCTATTTTCAATACGACTGCCTCCTCCTTCATCTTCGTGAGAACATAGGTGCGGAAATATTGAGGAGCATCTGGAACATCCAAGAATCTGAAGTAAGTGATCAGCTTGTTCTCTTCGACTTTCAAATCATTGATAGAGAAAAGCAGCAAGATTGCTTCCAAAATATAGAATTTGCAGTCTCTGATTTCCAAATAGGTTTGGAATCTCTTAGCCATCTCGTAAGCAGCAGGAGTTAGCTCAATTACAGGCATTGATTCCAAAACAAGCTTCGTAGCTTTGTCCTTCAATTGTTGTAACATAACACCTTTTAATTTGGTGTCCAAGTCATCAGCAGGCTATTCATGGGGGTTGAATCTCCACTTCTGTTTCATCATTCTCCTGGGCATCAGACTTTGTGATTCTATCTCAAGAGCAGATGGCTGATGTGGATGGATGGTGGTTATGGGTTCTGCTTCTACAATCACGGTTTCATCCAGCTCGCCTTGGAGATTACGAGTTGTGGGATTTTGTTTGGCGTCCTTCATGGTGACTTTCTTGGTGTTTTTCTTTTTCAAGTTTTCAACCATAGGAGATGGCTCCTTGGTCGACTTCTTGGTTTTCTTGGCAGCAGCTTGTTTGGGATTGTCAGTGGGCTTCCTCTTGGTAGCGTGCTCCACTCTGTCTTGAGCAGCTGCAGGTTCTCCTACTGTGTCTGGTTTCTTTGTTGGAATAATCCATTCCTTGTTGGATTTTCCAATCTGTATCAGTGCTGCCTTGATCTTATCATCAGTTACCTTCAAGAATATTTGGGATGCTGTCCCAATGACCATCTCAATCTGATGTCTTGTCCTTGGCAGTATCCAGTCATCATTAAATGGAACAGCTTTGTTCCATTTATCTTTGTTGAAGAATCCAGCAATAATTGTGCTAATTTTGGTGGAAAGGTGGAGAGGTCGCTTGATGTTCAACCATGTGCAGTTCTCATCTGAATCATGACACATGCCAATTTGTTGTTCTTCATCCACGATCAATTTTAACAGCAATCTGGCCTAGTTGACATTGAGATTAAGCAAGACATCTGTAATAATCTTCAATTTTCCAGGTGTGATAGAGTCACACGTTCCTTGATGGTCCAAGAACACCTTTTGGACAAAGTCGAGGAGCAGACGGTAAATTGGATACACCTGACTTCTGTGAAATATTTTTCCTACCCAGGGAAATGGTTGGGCAACAATGATGTCAATAGCTTGTTGCATTTGCTCATCAGTGATATCTTCGATAACGATCTCTCCTTCATCTTGCAAGTGATATACTTGTAATATCATCTCAATCATTGTTGTTTGTAGATTGTCTTCCTTCCCTTTTCCTACTGAAATTTCCACAGAATATTCGCCCTCTCATCCTCCATCCAAGAGCAGTAGGTAATAATCTGGAGTAGTGGTGATGATTTTGTGAAAGCCTGTTCAACATCACAGATATATTAAGTATAGATGTTATCAGCTCGCTATTTCCTATAGGGATAGCTAGATAACAGATCGTTTCAACGAAGAGATAAATAGAGCTCTGTAATGAGAAGCAAACTGGAAGTGCTGCAATTATTCAAGGATAATAATTAACATAGAATTAAGCATGTTTAATCCATTATATTTCATAGTTGAGACGAATTAGGGTTCATCAAACATGTTCTACAACATGACCAATGGGAATTTTAAGCATAATTAATAGCATTTAACTCATATTTGACATATATTACAGCATATTGACATGAGTTAAACATGATTTAACCATAGTCATTTATCACTTATGAACATAAGAACACTGTAAGAAATTTAATCATGCGAAACCTTAGTTCATAAATTTAGATATCTATCAAATAACCTTGACATGCTTCGATTTTGCTGAATAATACATATAGGGTAAAAAACCCATGATGATTAAGAACGGCGCGAGGCTCCGACGACAGTTTGGCCTCAATAGTATGAAGCATTTCCGATAACGGTATCGGAGATGCATGAGATGATGACGAACACTCAGAACCAGACATTATGCATGATTTTTTATGTGAGTTTTAGTAGATGACTGTGTGCGAGATAGGCAAGCGATGAACGCACATGATTAAAAGAATTATAAACGATAATAATCAACGGTTGAGATTACTCCCTGATTTAATCATTTGCCACCCAAATTCGATTGAGTTGCACACGCCATCAATTCACATTTTCCTATATGTCACATCATCTCCTCGATGCCAGTACCGAAGGCTGCAACATTAAATAATCTCTCTTTTTCCCTTGCCTTTTCTGACACCTAGGACTCTTGGTATTATTTATCAATTCAATAAATGGTCATAAGGGGTTAATCATGAGACATAAATCAGAAAAGAGTTAGAGAAATAAATGATATTTATGACTCTATCTTGATTCCCCATTGATTGATGCCTAGCAGATTGTTTTTATCCTCCAGATCAATCTGCTATTGATAAGGTAGTTATCACAGCTCGCTGTTAAAAAAAAATTACAGCTCGCTGTTGATAATATTATTGATATCATCTGTTATGGAGAGTTCAACTAACTTTATAACAGCTCGATGTAGATGAATTCAAATGAATGTCCAACTGTTTATCAATACTTTACCATTTTCATCAAAGTTTATCAAGCCTAGCTTTCCACACATCATTTAAAAACGATCTTCTGCTAATGCTTTGGTGAGAATGTCAGCTCGCTGCATGTCCGTGTAAATTTTCTCGATCTTGATGTTCTTCTTTTCAACATGGTCACGTATGAAGTGATGTCGAACGTCAACTTGTTTGCAACGTGTATGAAGTACTGGATTTTGGGTGATGGCTATCGCGCTGGAACTATCACAGAAGATTGATATCGCATCCAGGTAGACTTCATAATCTTTTAGCTGTTGTTTAAGCCATAGTATTTGCGCGGTACAGCTCCCTGCTGCCATGTATTCTGCTTCTGTTGTTAAGGTTGCAACCGAGGTTTGATTTTTAGAAAACCAAGATATGAGCTTGCTTCCAAGAAATTGGCAAGTCCCAGATGTAGATTTTCTATCCAGTTTTCAACCTGCATAGTCTGAATCAGAATATCCAGTTAGTTCAAGATTATCATCACATAGATACCATAATCTTATCCTAGTCGTTCCTTTGAGATAACGTAGTATTCTTTTGGCCGCTTCCATGTGAAATTCTCTTGGATTGGCTTGATACCTAGCACAAACACCAACAGCAAATGTGATATCAGGTCGACTAGCAGTTAGATATAATAAAGATCTGATAATACCACGATATTATTTTATATCATCTGCCTTCCCAAGTGCATCAGGACCAATTTGTCCATTTGTTTTCATAGGGATTTTTACTGGTTTGTTGTTTTTTGCTCCAAATTTTGTGATGAGATCGTTGATGTATTTGGATTGATTGATTAAGATCCCTTCAACAGATTGTTTGACTTTTAGTCCTAGGAAGAAGTTCATTTCTCTCATCATTGACATCTTGTACTTATCCTGCATAAGCTTGCTAAACTTGTTATAAAGTAATTCAGATTTAGATCCAAAGATAATATCATCAATATATATTTGAACTAAAAGGATATAATCTTGGACTTTGATGGTGAAGAGTGTTTTGTCCACTGAGCCTCGTTTGAATCCCGATTGTAGCAAGAAGGTTGACAAGGTCTCATACCAAGCTCGAGGAGCTTGTTTTAATCCATATATTGCCTTGACTGACCTGTACACCTTGCTTTCATCTTCAACTTCAAATCCAGGAGGTTGTTCCAAATAGACTTCTTCTTCTAATATCTCATTGAGAAATGCACTCTTTACATCCATTTGAAACACCTTGAATCGTTGATAGGCAGCATAAACGAGAAATAGTCGAATGGCTTCTAGTCATGCCACATGTGCAAATGTTTCATCAAAATCAATTCCTTCATGTTGGTAGTATCCCTTTGCGACTAGTCGAGCTTTGTTTATCACGACTTCTCCTGTTTCATCCCTCTTATTTTTGAATATCCATTTTACTCCAATGACTCCTTGATGTGTTGGTCTATCAACCAAGTGCCACACTTGATTTCTCTTGAATTCATTTAGCTCTTCTTGCATGGCATTGGTCCAATCTGCATCTTGCAAGGCTTCATCAACATACCTAGGTTCAGCATGAAATAGATAGCAGCTGAGCAGTTTACTTTCTCCATGCATTCTTCGCGTCCGTACTCTATCAGCTGGGTTCCCAACAATGAGTTCGGTTGGATGACTATCTACCCATTTTCTACGCTTCTTCATTTCTTCTTCCGATACTTCGATTTCTAGTTCATCAGGTGGATTTTCAAATTTTGGATGATCTGTAACAGGATCATCAAATAGGTTATCAATATTTAATTCATTGTTTGACATTTCAAAGCTCATATCTGGAACTGATGGTTGATGATCTGATATGGTGACAAATTGAAGATTATGTTGTTCATCAATAGGTGGTTGAGAACTTTCAACAGGTGAAGTTCCCCCTTGATTTGTTCCCCCTTGTTGTGGTATTTCTACAGCAGGTTGATTGTTTTTGTGTCACGCCTGCTTTCTACTAATTCTAGTAAAGTCGGGAACATGACCAACGAAAGGAATAAATGACAAGAGAAAGACGATAAATATTCCTTTCATAACATAAAGTAAGGACTTATTCCGTAAATCGGGAAGTCAGAGTCATAAGCTCGTTACATTACATAACAGAATTTAGAGTTTAGTTTCGGATCTATCACATAAAAGTCCAGCAGCGGAATATGCAGGATCGCGTAATAAAATTCTACGTGTATGAAGACACGTAGAACCCCCAAGAGTCAGCCACTATGGAGTTCGACAAAAAAGCACGATCTAGCATCCACGTCTTCTTCATTCTTAACCTGCACGTTTAGAAATACATGCAGGGCTGAGTACACTCTTGTATACCATTTCCTTTTCTTAACCTGCACGTTTAAAAAAGCACGATCTAGCATCACTCTTGTATACCATTTCCTTTCCTTTCTTTATTTTCTCTTCAGCAACGTTGTTTCTTGTAATGAGATCTTTTACCTTAGAGTTTAGCGAATGAATCTCATTGTCTTTTCCTTTAATCTGTTCTTCCAGATCAGATATTTGAGCAACGAACTGTGTATTAGCAGTACTTAGTATCTGTTCTGTTTTCTTCATCCTATCATTCTCTTCAACTACTTCTTTAAATAATCTCTTGATGCTCGAGTAGCTTTTGAACATCTCATTGACTTCATCCCAAGAGTATTCATCTTGATCTTCTATTTCCTGTTCCAGATCAGTATTATTTGAAGAGTTATAGTAGCAGGAGTTTACCTCTACATCATCTAGACCGTTGTCTAGTCCTAAATAGCATTCATCCCAGTTTTCTTCTTCTTTGGCAAAGAATGCTTCATCATCTTCTGTTGAACTATCAGATAGATGACTTGAGCTAGAATCTTCTTCTTCTGCTATCATGGCTTTACGTTGAGCTTTTAGTTTTCTGTCCCTCTTAGCTCGTAGTTCTTCTCTTTGACTTTTAGATAAGTCTGGGCAATCGTTTTTGAAATGACCTGTTCTCCCACAACCATAACAAGTATAGTCAGTAGGATTAGTGATTTTACCATTACCTCTACTTTCTGTTTTGTCATCAGATCGTTCTGCTTCTTTGTTCTTCTGGTATCTACTCTTGTTGTCTGTGTAGAACCTACGATACTTTCTTGATCTGACTTCCATCTTGTCCATTCTCTTTGCAATCATTGAGAATTCTTTGAGTAACTTATCATATCCTCCTTCTGCTGGTGTAGCAGATGATGCTGATTCATCTATTTTGCACTTCGCTTTGAAGGCAGTCTCTTTCTCCTTCTTTGAGCTATTCTCGCTCTTCTTGCTGGAGGAGTAATCTGGTCCGTGAATCCTTCTGATGTCACATTCATGGACAGCTAGATGATCAAAGAGTGCTTCTACAGATAGATCATTAAAATCAGCACGTAGAGGTTGCATAGCTGAATAAATTTCCCAGCTTGGTGGTAGAGCTCTAAGAATCTTGAGATTCTTCTCTCTCTGTGTGTACTTATTCTTTTTGAAGGCAGACACTTCAAGTAGTACTTCAATGAACCTGTTCTTCATTTGTTCAATGGTTTCTCCAGGTTTCATTTTGAATTCATCGAACTTGTTACATGCTAGGGATAGCTTGTTCTCGATCATTGCTTCAGATCCTAGACTGAGATCTCTCAAGGCTTCCCACATTTCTTTGGCTGTATCAAGGTCTTGGATCTTAGCCAGATGAACTCCTTTTACAGTACTGGAAATAATTCCTTTAGCAAAATCGTCAAGATTTGCTTCTCTTCTTTCTTCTGGAGTGTACTTTCTGGGATCTTTAAGTACTTCTTCTTTGTGTACTCCTGTTTTAGTGATACGAGTTGTTTCTTCAGTAATGGCTAATGGTCCTTCTTCAATAACCTTCCACATGAGGCAGTGATGAGCCTTGAGACACATTTTTATTCTGAAACTCCACTCTCTGTAACCTTGGATGGAGAATTCTTCGCATGCCCTGATAACAGATGATTCCATAATGACAGATAGGATGCAAATGATGAAAAAGATTTTCTAGATCTATTCAAGTAGACCACGCAGGTATTAACCTTGTGAAACAAAACAATGGTCAGTTTGAACCACTGCTCTGATACCACTTGTTGGTCCCGAAAGAGCAAGGTTTGGTGTATGGGGGGGGGGGGGAAGGAATACACCAAATACAAACTTTTCAGTTTACTTGACTAATTTAATCAGAGAGATGTAAGCTTTCTGAAACACAGATTGCTCGAGGTGATAGACCAGATTGATTTTCTAATCGATCTTGTTCTGTCCAAGTAAAGTCTCTCAAGTGAGTTATACAAAGCAGAGAGTAAGATTAAGCTTTAAACTCCAACAGTGTATCGTGTGCGGAATAATGGTGGACTTAGTCGGTGCTCTTGTTAAGAAAATCTTTAGAAAAATTAATCGAGTATTTAGGAGATTGATTAAGAATGCAGATTGAATGAGTATGATAGATAGAGAATAAAAACAACTGAATATAAATGCAGAATATAAATAACACAGTTATTTTTACGTGGTTCGGGAAACCCCCTACGTCCACGGTCTAATCCAAACTGGATTAGATATCCACTACTAGGATACTCTTCTTATTTATACTCGCTGAGAACGAGCCACAAGTTTCAAGTACAAGCTTGATTGAAACTTATGCACGAATAAGGGTCGTGTCCCTTTACAACTTACAGAAAACTACTGTAAACAGGTTATCTTCACGTTAATCCACTAGAAAACTACTAGCTAGTAAAGATCTCCTTCTTCTCTCGATAAGACAGACTTGAATCGATATTGGGTTGATGTGATTACGATCACGAACGGATTGAAGCTTTTGTCTGATGAAAGAAAGAATCGTTTGAATGTATTTCTGTAATGTAGCTCTTGTTCTATATTTCAGACTTTAAAACTTCAAACATATATAGGCTCTGAATTTGAAATTCTAGCCGTTTGTTGATTGGCGTGATTTGATTTGTGGATTGCCAATCAATCATATTTCTTCTTTCCTTGTAGAGTCGTTGATTGAATCTTCTATGAATGGGAAGCAGATCATCTGTGATTACTTTCCTTCTTCGTGTCAATCAGTGATTCTCTTTCCAATTCTCGATGGATGGATTTTAATGCATCATTGACAGGTTTGGTTCAGCTCTTTCTGTTTTGCTTCAACCCTTCTGGTTATGTCCTTTCTGGTCTTAGTGCCTTTCTGGTTGAACACTGGTTTAGACACTTTTTGGTTTTAAGTGTCTTTCTGTCTGTTACTTGCTGGTTCAACTTTCTGTCCGAGACATCTTCCATCTTTCTGGTTGAAGCTTTCTGGTTCAACTTTCTGTTAAAGTTGACTTGCTCCACTTTCTGTCTGAGACTTGCTGGTTCAACTTTCTATCCGAGACATCTTCCATCTTTCTGGTTGAAGCTTTCTGGTTCAACTTTCTGTTAAAGTTGACTTGCTCCACTTTCTGTCTGAGACTTGCTGGTTCAACTTTCTGTCAAAGTTGTCTTGCTCCACTTTCTGTCTGAGACTTGCTGGTTTAACTTTCTGTCAAAGTTGTCTTGCTCCAGCTTTCTGTCTGAGACATTTTCCATCTTTCTGTATGAAGCTTTTTGGTTTCGACTATCTGGTTTATAGAAACCAAAAGAAATGATACAGAACATGAATAATACCAAGTGTGTCTTTGAGAGAACATCATCAAAACTTAGAATATTTGTGGGGTTCCCAACACATAGGGATTTTTGTCTCTAAAGCACCTATGTTCACAAAGCATTTTTTTTTCAGAAAGTTCTAATTTGACTGCAGTCCTAGTTCTTTGTAATCAACCATATCTGAACGTTATTTGTGCCGGGGAAGTGGCCACTTCCCACAGACACTTGACCGGTTAACCTTTCGCTGACTCACAGTCCATTGTGTACACTAGTTCGAGTGGAGACGCTAACCCACTGGAACCCGAATTCGATTATCATATAACAGATAGGCATCATACATAAATCGAAAACATTTATGGCAAGACAGTGCTTTTGAAAATATCTCGTTTCATTTAGAAAGCATGCACACATATATTTTCATAGAGTGAGAAAAGCCTACTTGAATAGTCTCGATTGATGTTGGCTTCGTTCTCAGAGTGCGGATCCGACCTCTTGTCGAAACCTTTAAATAAATCTCAAGTGAGATATATTACTCAAGTATAACAATTAATTCCAAGTGCAAGGAATTACTATTCTTGGCTAATTTGAGAGTTTATTCTTGAATCTTTATAATTTGACTATTATACGAGTCTAGGAGTTGTATTTCTAGAAGAGTAGTTTTATGATTTCTAAATCACTTTATGATTCGAGGATTTACTATACCCAATAAATAGTTATTGGGTATATAACTAAAGATATTTCCAATTTAATATCTCGATCCTTAACTCGAGGCAAATAATTTCTAATTAGCTAATTAATAATTATTTGTTACCACAAGCATAATTTATAATTTAATCATTTCTGATGATTAAATTCTAATTAATCAATTAAGTTCTAACTAATTAAATAAATCTCTAATTGAATATTTTGATTCTTAAGTCAAAATATCTACAAGTCTTTTATAGGTTAAAATAACCTAGCTAATATATATCTTAAGTATGGTTTATAATTAAATCAAATATTAAGATAATTAATTATCTAAATTAATTACAATCTACTTATCTAAGTTAATTAACATTCTACTTCTTGGGCTTGGTCTAAATAAATAAATAACTTCTATCTAATAAAATTATTAATAGTCTATTTAAATAATTCATTTAGCCCATAACATAAATTGGTTTAGCCCATTTGATTAATTAGGTGGCCCAATCTTTAATTAAATCTTTAGCCCAAATGATTTAATATAAAGCCCAGTCAACTTTCTTAATTTGGGCCCGTTAGAATTTACTTCCTAGTCCAACGAATTTTTATTACTCGGCCCATGAATCCGGCCCGTAACTTATAAATTTTTTTTCCTGGATTCAATCATCTTGGCCCAACTTATTTAATGTGAAGCCCAATATAAAAAAATATGCCTAACCCGTTAACCCGGCCCATGACCCGGGCCCAGGTTCTAGTATATTCTAACACTTAACCTAGACTAATTCTCCTTCTTCTCCAATACTCTGTCTTTCCTTCCTCTTCTCTCCCCCTGATTCTCCGTCGCTCTCCTTCGCTCCTCTCGGCTCTCCTCTGCCTCCGTTCTTCAATTCGCCATCGGTTGTCGCCGGCGGTCATCTCTCTTTCCCGCGGTAGCTTTCCTCTCTTTCTCACGGTCTCCACCACTGCTCCCCTCTCTGATCCCCGCCGTTGCTCCCACTCTGAAATCACCACCTCCGTCGCAACACGCAGGCCTCCCCAGCGCTGCATGCTTCGCCCAAGGCCTCCACAGCGTTTCTCTTCCTGTCGCCTTACACACGCTGCTCCCTCTCTTCCCTCGCTGTTCATCATCTCCACAGCTCTGCATCAGGTAACTCTTCTCCTTTCCTCTACCATTTCAGTTTGCATGTTCTAATTTCCATGAATTTTGAGTAGTTATATTGCTGAGACTCTTTGATTTGTTAGTTTGTTAAGTTGGTTTAAAGGTTTAATTCTTTTGGTTATTAATTGGTTTCAATTCTATTTCTGAGGCTAGAAGGAGTTGGGATTGGCGATTGGGATTAAACTCTGGTGGTGTTTCGGCGGTTGGGACAGCCGTGGGTGGCTCGGCTATGGGGTTTGAAGGACTGCTCCTCTGTCTCTGGATAACTCATTCATTAGGAGGTAACTTAGGCTAGGCTGCAATACAGGTTGATGTTATTTAATTTCTTACTTGTTTTCTTTTCTGTTACAGAAAGTTTATGCTCTGAACATTCCTTTCCTCTTCGAATTTTACGAAATAAATGAGTCTGAAGAGTGTTCTATATTTGCAGCTTGGTTTCGGGGACATACGGGGCTGTTTCGGGTTTGTTCGGGGTTGGTTCGGGGCTGTCCGGAGCTATCCGGATTCGTTCGAGGTGATTCGAGGTTGGTTCGGGGTTATTCGAGGTCTGCCGGAACCGTTCGAGGCTATTTCAAGGCTGTCCGAGGTCTGCCGGGGCTGTCCGGAGCTGCTCAAGGCCATTCGAAGCTGTTCGGGGCTGAAGCAGCGTGTATTGATCTTCAATACATTAGCTAAGTCTTACTTCTCTCTTCTCTTTAAGCTTTGGTGGATTTTAGCTTGATTATATGAGGTAGTGAGCATGGTATAACATTGATAATTTCAGTTCAGACTGTGAAGAGTTATAGGATGGGAAAAACAGTTTCTATAGCACTCTATGTTCACGTTCATAGCTAACATACCATAGTGTAACATCTACATTCATGACTTAGTAATAAAAGATGTAGCTAATGAAAGTAAATGCCATGGTAGAACCGTTTACCTTCTGTTTGCTATCCCTTCTCCTCTCCCGTTTCTTTAAGTTTCCAATTCGGCAGCGTTTTGGTGTGAATGATATTTAGGTGTGTTTTAAGTTAAAATTTTTCCTCTTTATATAGATGATTGAATCCCTATTCTTTACTAACCTTATGCACTTGCTTAATCTATTGGACTTGCAGGTCATGGGTGATTGGTTGAAGCTTGATGCGTCACTGATGTAGCTAGAATTAGTAGGGAGTAGGCTGTATAGTAACTTTATTTTACTTCTGTTATTACACGCTAATGCCTTTCTCTCCTTTTGTATGAAATTTCCTTCATCATTAGATAAATTCTGACACAGAATCTGAACCGTTTGCACGCTAATGCCTTTCTCTCCTATTGTATGGAATTCCCTTCATCATTAGATAAATTCTGACACAGATTTGTACTGCAACAAATCTGAACCATTGCAATATTCCATGTGACAAATGTAATTCATTTTTATATGTGTATTTATTATATATATTACGTATATCTATATTTATTACATCTTAGTGATTTATTTTCTTTTATGTATAACCCGTATATCTCACTAATTATTACTAATGATACTTCTGATTTTGAACATTATATATATATATATAGATGTTACGTACATATGCAGCCCATTCATACTTCTCACTTTAAACAAATAAGTATTTGTACTAATTATAATACTAATAATGGCACTAATCATATTAGGCATTAATCACCCTCAATGAACACCCTCGTAAATGTAATCAGATTAAGTGATGACATTAACTATTTAATTACTACAAGTATTTGTTATTCTCAAACTATTATCAAAATTTGGTTTCGTAAATTTAATCCAAGTACAAGAAATTTGAGAATTTTAGAGCTTAGAAAATTTATTTAGGATTAAAAGACGGGATATTACATTTTGAAAGTGTATCAACCTACTCTAAGAGAATATTTGTGGAAGCTAAATTAAAAGACACGAGAGATATTTTTTCGTAGGTTATATAAATAAATAACCTACACGGAAGCCTTACGGCCAAAAATAATGATCAAAACAAGTGTTGAGCTATTACAATGTTGAGCACAACAATAACCACAACACTATCACTAAAATACTAAATGAATGTTCTTACGAGCTAAGAAACATACAGAATTAAAACTACGAAATTAATCTGCAAACACGTCTATCTCACGTCTATCTACTGAATGAATGACTCTAGTATTTATAGATAGACTACATGGGCTTGGATCCATAAGTATAGCAACTGTTCAGCCCATGTTTCCACAATTCTCGTAGTTCAGTTGTTGTGCTCTGCATGTCTGCCTGGAATTGTGGAACTACTTCAATCTGTTTGTTGACTCCGAGATTTGTGGAACAGAATTCCACTTAGTATGAAACTCTCAACTGTCTAGTACGACTTGGTCTTCTCTCTACCCTTCGTGCGTCCTTCAAGTCTTCGTGCGTCTTTTAAGAAATACCAAGTCAGTCTTCCACATGGCTGTGGAGCTGGACGCTGAGTCAACACCAATTGTTATGTTGAGTCAGGAGCTAAGTCAACATTCATGTGAAGAACACAAAAACACACATGTTAGGTCAAACATTTTAAATAACAATAGACTTTAAATACCTAACAAACTCCCCCTATTTTTGTGTCTTCTTCACAACACTCTTTTCTTCACTAGAGCTCCCCCTATGTCTATGCCTGCAAAACGAGTCAACAATAGCAACAACATGTGGCACAATATCAACACAGGCATTCATCGATATGTTAAGCAGCACAAGGTCATCTATCCCATTAAAAAGTATGCTGCAGCAAAAAATATCATCCAACATCCACCACATCAAAAGTAAAAAAACAAAAAGACATAAATTGTTGTTGTTGGTGCTCCCCACATCACAATAATAAATGTTTTTTAACCACAGACGGTGTTGGGAACCCCACAAATAACTTAAGTTTTGATGATGTTCTCTCGAAAACACACTTAGATTTGTTCATGTTCTGTGATACTTCTATCTGCTCCATATGTGACAAAAACACTAACATATAAAGTGTTTCTGTTAGGAGAACCTATTATTATTTTGTCTTGTTATGTCTTATCTTGTTTAGGATTCCATCCTATGAAATCATTCTGTTTTAGTCAGTCAGAAGGACCAGAACGTTAAACAGACAGAAGCAGACAGAAAAGATTCAACAGAACTATCCTTTGTTCTCAGACAGAAAGTTGAACCAGAGAGTCTCAACCAGAAAGTTGAAACATATCAACTTTGACAGAAAGTTGAACCAGAGAGTCTCAACCAGAAAGTTGAAGCAAATCAACTCAGACAGAAAGTTGAACCAGAGAGTCTCAACCAGAAAGTGTTGAACCAGATCAACTCTTAGACAGAAAGTTGAACTAGAGAGTCTCAACCAGGAAGTTGAACCAGAAACTCTCAACCAGAAAGTGTTGAACCAGATCAACTCTCAGACAGAAAGTTAAACCAGAGAGTCTCAACCAGGAAGTTGAACCAATAAAAACACACACATTCTTCGTGTTCATGTAGATTTCGCCGATTCTTTTTTGTTTTTGCATGATTTTTCTTTTCAGATTTGTGTTTCAATTTTGTTTTTTCCTCTTTTGTTTTGGTTTGGGTCGATCTGGGTTCTGATTTTGTGTTTAGGTGTCCTCTTTTGCTGTTTGTGTTCTTACTGCTTCGGTCTGGTTTTGTGGAACTGAGCGGTGGTGTTCTTATCCATGGCGGATCCACCGCCGGCTCTGAATCTGGAGAGAAGACCGAAGACTCGCTCCCAATCTGCCTCCTTTGGCACTTCCTTGGCTCCATCTCCTGGTGCCAAACGTGGAGCCATTTCTGATGAACAAGATCGAGAACAAGCTTCCAAGTTGAAAGTTTCCAAGACTGACCTGACTGTTGATCCTCATGTTGAGCAGATAGCAGCTCACCTCAACGCTCTTCCGAAGTTCGAACAAGGTTGGACTGCCGCTAAGTCACACAATCTGAAGGAGAAGGTAGTAAACACTACAGTGGACCTGTTCGTTCTGGAGGAGCAAGGACCATGCCCCTTGAAGCCTCCAACTGTTTGAAGGAAGGATTTGAGATGTACTCACATATTTTTCAACGGGCTGAGGCAGTCAAGGCGGATGTTGCTGTTACCCCTCCCCTTGTTGCGTCCCTTCCCACGGTGCACTGTCAATTGAATCAAATTTCCCGTGAAGTTCCTAAGGATGTTGAGAAGGTTTCTGTCGTCATGCATGAGACGCTGCCTACTGGCGACAATGATGAAGAAGTTTTCGCTCATGCCCGCGCTGTTGCTCTCAGGGGTGAGGTCCCCCTCGCTTTTGCTCGTAGAGACTCGATGGGTGTTCTCGATGAAGATCGGGGTGAGAAATCTACTTCACAGTTGGTTGAAGAGTTCGCCGCAGACTCTATGCATGCGCTGAAGCCTCCGCATGCTTTGAATCCTTCTGCTCTGGTTTCCGGTGGCCTCAAGCTTGCTCGTAGAGACTCGATGGATGTTCTCGATGATGTTCGGGGTGAAAAATCTCTGCAACAGTTGGTTGTCGCATTTGACGCTGATTCAGATGATTTATTATCTGATGATGATGCCCAGGCGCCAACGCCGCCTACGCTTAAGTCCGCCGGCGTTCCTCTCCTCCGGTTTGCTTCTTTCTCTCACCTGGACCAGCTTCAGTCCACAATCACGCAGCGCCAATCACGGGATAATTTACTGGACTTTAATGCTCTTTTGACTGATCCTTCAGTTACCATGGACGACACAGCCGTTGCCTCTAATGCTAACGTTTTGGGGCGAGATTCTCGGTCTCTTAATGATGACACGGAGGGGGTGCTTGCAGCGGCAAGTGGAGCGTTTCCTATTATGTCGGGAGATGGTGAAGATACTGGTCGAAGAAAGGAGGAGATTTTGGGCGATACTCTTGATGATTCTGTTGCTAAAAATATGATAATAGTTAAAGAGATTATGGACGTTGCTGCACTTAATGAAGATTTGGACCGACGATCTGTTGATAACCCTCTTACTGCTCTTAATGGGAATAACTCTGGGGAGAACACTATTATGGGACGTGATTTTCGGGCCACTAATTATGGTATGGAGGTTGAGATTCCAGCGCAAAATCAGGAATTGGTTGCTTTGATCCCTTCATGCATGGAGGAGGTTACCCCCTTCCCAACCCCTTCATCGCTCAAAACTCTCTTATCCAAATCCTCTTCGGCTGCAGCCCACGATCGAGTTGAATCACGGCCCACTCATTCTCTTTTCTCCCATAATCCCAATCCTTTGTTTGGGCTTGATCAGTCTCAGCCCACTTCTCCTTTATCGGTTCCTACATACACTATAGCCCAAGCCCAACCTTTTATTCTTTCCTCTCCAATAGCCCAGCCCACTCTATCCCCAGCCCATCCTCCTGCCGAAACCCATCACCCCTCTACTCCTCCTCACTCCCATTCCAACTGCCTGAATCCACATCAAACTCCTCATTCCCATCTTGACCCAAATACCCCTTTCTCTCCCCAAGTCCAACCGTTTACTTCTCAGCCCAATAACACTAATATTTCTAATACCAACCTTCATGCTACTCGGCCCAGTCACTCCACTCAATCTATCTCTATTGATTTGCAGCGTCCAAATTCCCAGAGCCCCACTTCGGCTTCTATGCGATTTGATAATGATTTTCCACATTTCCGAATCCTCTAGGCAGTCCACACACTATTAATTTGGCTCCCACTGCTCAAGTTCCAGGGTCTTCTCCGTTCATGACGTTGGCGGATAAAGTGCGCACCGCACCTAGCCCGACGGGCCCTATCACGTTCCAACCGGACAAGCTCGCTTCCTTGGGACAACCGGGAGAACGGGAAGGTAAGTCGTTGATTTCATTTGATTCAGCTGACATTGCTTCTCTTGCAGGTCAGGTTGGACGAGCTCTGGTTGGCAAGTTCTCCCACTCCATCCCTACCTCCCACAACATCGACAAAGCGCTCGGTAACATCAAACTTAATGGTTCTTTGTCTTAGAAATATCTAAATGCTAAGCACATTTTAATTCAAGTTTCCGATGAGTCTGATTATGCGAAGTTATTGAATGGTCCTAATTCTTCTCCTATGTGGTATATAGAGCGTCATCCCATGCGTGTCTTTAAGTGGACTCCTGATTTTAATCCTGCTTTTGAGACTCCCATTGTTGCTATATGGTGTAATCTGCCTGCTTTGCCTGTCCATCTGTATGATATGAGTGCGTTATTTGCTATTGGTAGTCTTCTTGGTACCCCTATACAGGTTGACCGTGACACTGCCACACGGTCTAGATTATCGTATGCTAGGCTATGCATAGAGATTGACATCACTCAGCCACCTCCGACTGAGATTTGCCTTGATCTTGCGGGTACTCAGATTACCCAGCGAGTTGTGTGGGGTAGAATCCCCCACTACTGTTCCGACTGCAGACACGTCGGCCACACGCAGGAGTATTGCTATGCCTTTGGGAGGAAGCAGAGGCCGGAGAGGAAGGACTTTCACAGACGAGGTGCGACTCCTGCGCATGTTCCACAGACCGCTGGAGTAGCGGAGCAGGTCCCCAGAGCGAACTCTCAGGATCCCCGACCCCATGAGAGTGCTTCGGCTCCACCTATATCTGGGGGAGCCACGGAGCACCAGCGACAGCAGGTGCAGCCGCAGACTGCGGAGGCACGTCGCACTACTCGCCGGCGCACGTCGAGGTGGCATAGCAGAGGCCGCTCGGCTAGAGGTGCCCATACAGGCGATAGACGGACTTCGGTCTCCCCAGGAGAGCAGACCGGACAGCACAGAGCTTTCCCTCAGGTCTCAGACACTGAGTGGGTTGTTGTCTCGGGACGTCATCAGAGGAGGGGCTCTAGAGTCGAGCCACAGGTGAGGACAGGGAATCAGTACAGCGTCCTTGATACTGATGGTGATGCGGATGTTGAGCAGGGCTCCATCGATATGGTTGTTGACGGACCGGCGCACAGTGTGAGGATTGTGGGTGAGATGCGGGCTAGTACTTCTTCGGACCCTTGTGCGTTCACTGACATTCCTGCTAGGTCCCGTGGTTCTCCAGGGGCTGGCAGTCGATTGACGGGAGGGAGGCATTTCGCCTCTGTGATTGTTGACTAGTCTCCCATGTCAGCAAACTTCCTGATTTGGAATGCGCAGGGGATCACTAATCCAGGATCCCAGTGTCATTTCAAGAATCTGATTGCTCAATATCATCTCTCTTTTGCTGCGGTGCTCGAGCCCCAGACCTCTCCTCAACCTGATTTTTTTGGGAGGCGGTTTGGGATGACTTTCAGAGCTTCGAACGCTAGTGGTAAGATTTAGATCTTCTCTCATCGGGACGTTCAGGTTGAGGTGGTGGATAATTCGGATCAGCTGCTTCACGTTCACTTGTCTGCGGCGATTTTCCCTCGCCCTTTGTTTCTTTCGGTGGTGTATGCCAAGTGCAGCAGGGAGGGGAGATATGCGCTGTGGGAGCAGCTGAGGGATGTTTTTGTTGATGTCGAGGGTCACCCGTGGCTGGTTGGGGGTGATTTCAACACTTTTCTGTCTGAGGATGAGCGGCAGGGGAGTGTCGTGGACCGTCATGGGGAGATGACTGATTTTTCGGACGTCTTTTCCGACTGTCAGTTGTGTGATCCTGGTTTCGACGGTCCTATTTTCACTTGGGAGAGTGCTGGCTTGCGTGAGCATTTGGATCGGATCCTACTGGGTGAGCACTGGACTTCTGTCTTTGCGGTCACCCAGGTCACTCACTTTCCCCGTATTCAGTCTGATCATGGTCCGTTGGTTGCGAGATGTCGTTTTTCGGCAGTGGTTCACCGTGCTTCGTTTAGGTTCCAGAACAACATGTGGGTCAGGCATCATACCTTTCTCTCAGAGGTGGCTCGTATCTGGGAGGCGCCGACTGGTTTTCGGGGGATGCTCAACCTGCAGTTCAAGCTGCAGCGCACGAAGCAGTTTCTCAAGGGGTGGAACAGGGAGACTTTCGGACACATCTTCGATAGGATTAGCGCTGCTCAGGAAGCGGTGCTTCAGGCACAGACTTCCTATGACGCATTTCCTACTCCTCTGGCTCGTTCTGAGCTGAACAGATGTGTGGCAGAGTACGCTCTGAGGACCAGGATGGAGGAGGACTTCTGGCGACAGAAGGCCGCCATTCGTTGGGTTTCGGAGGGGGAGCGCAACACTAAGTTCTTTCAGGGCTGGGTGAGACAGAAGAGAGTTCGGTCCTGGATACACTCTATTCATGATGGTGAGCAGGTCTATACGGAGGATTATGATATTCGGGAGTCTGCTGCTCGGTTCTTTCAGCATCTTCTCACGTCGGATATCCCCGAGCTGATGGATCCCGACCTTGATTGCCTGCAGCAGCTGCCGCCGTCAGTGGACTTGGAGGCTCTGTGTGGGACGCCGGATGCTGCTAAGATTAGAGAGGCAGTTTTTGGTATCAGTGGGGACAGAACTTCAGGGCCGGATGGTTTCTCGTCTCTTTTCTTTCAGAGCTGTTGGGATAGTGTTGGTGCTGATGTGATTGCTGCAGTGGAGAATTTCTTTGCTGGCACACCCATGCCGAGGAACTTTACGGCTACTTCGATCGTCTTGATCCCGAAGAAGTCGGCTCCGGTGACTTGGGCGGATTATCGTCCTATCAGCCTTTGCAATGTCACCAACAAGATCATCTCCAAGATCTTGACTTCTCGGCTGGCGCCTCTTATTCCCCTTGTGGTTTCGCCGAATCAGAGTGGCTTTGTTCAGGGTCAGTTGCTGAGCGACAATGTGCTTCTTGCTCAGGAGCTGATTCATGACTTACAGGAGAAGTCGGGGGCCCCGAATGTTGCGCTGAAGCTGGACATGACTAAGGCGTACGACAGAGTTCAGTGGCCTTTTCTTCTCAGAGTTCTCGAGCGGATAGGTTTCCCGCCGAGGTGGTTGGGCTTTATTCAGGGATGCGTGCAGCACTGCTGGTTCACCGTGTTGGTGAATGGCGCCCCTGCGGGCTTCTTCCCTTCTTCTAGAGGCCTCAGACAGGGTGACCCTATTTCGCCGTCGTTGTTTGTTCTGGCTACGGACTATCTCTCCCGGTCTCTTGATAGACTGATCTTGTCCCGGCACAGCATGATGTTCCACACGCGGCGCCAGGGTTTTCTTATTTCGCACTTGTCTTATGCTGATGATATCATCATCTTCACTAAGGCGAGCAGACCCGCTATGCGGAGGCTTATGGATTGCCTTGAGGAGTATGCTGCGGTTTCTGGTCAGAAGGTGAATGTGGAGAAGAGCAGCTTCTTTCTCAGTGAGCGTCATGATATGTGGGCCCGTGGTATTTTGCAGGTGGGGGGATTTCAGCGTGGTTCCTTTCCTTTCACGTACTTGGCACTACTAGAAAAACGCTCATACATGACATTAATTTAATGTCATGTATGAGGGTAAAAGAATGTCAAATATGGTAGGCTCATCTATTCCTCGCTCATAGATGACACTGAAATAATGTCATCTATGCGCTCATAGATGACATTATTCGCTCATAGATGACACTAAAATAATGTCATCTATTTCATAATACATGACACAATATAATGTCATCTATATAAAAACAAAATGTCATTTATAAGCGAGAAGTTGACACATTTAGGTGAAATTCATGACTTTTTTAGAATGTCATCTATAATGCAAAAGATGACAGTAATTTAATGTCATCTATATTAAAAAAAATGTCATTTATAAGCGAGAAGTTGACACATTTAGGTGCAATACATGACTTTTTCAGAATGTCATCTATAATTCGTAAAATGACATTACTTTTAATGTCATCTATAATCTGATAAATTTAACCATTTTCGTATTTTTTTCATTAATTAACCTGTATTTAATAATTTTGGTTTCATCAATATATTTTACAAAATAAAACAATGCCAAATAGAGAATTCATACACGCACTAAAAATATTTATATGCATTAATTGTCTAATATTCAACTTCGTACACGGAAATAAAAATAAAAATGACAAAATACTAAAAAGTTTGGGTTAATATTTCAATCCACATTAACTAATGTAACTTAAACTAATACACGGACCCAAAGCAGTAGAAGTTTGAATCACCATGCCCAAAATCACCAAACTTCTTCATCGATCAAAGCAATATTGTCACTAGCTTCACATGTCAATCTAAGACCTGCAAAGGACCCTGCTTGCATGCACAATTTCATAACACCTTGTTCTTGATCATATGACAAGGGCGTCCTCTGCCAATAATTTACAGTACAGACAAATGAGTTCCATGAAATGAGTTCCAATTCTAATAAATCATTGAGTTATACTTGGGATATTTCGATGGCCATATCTTGAATCACCATAAAGAGGTTCAGATTGAAATTTTGGTTATAAATTACCTGACCCCAACCGATGTCGAGTCCTGAGATTTCCACGGTTGAGCAACCAGTCCCTTGCCATTTCAACTTCACAGGTTTCCTTACAAGGCTTGTCAGCTTTCAACAATAACAAAATACATTAACAAATATATTAAAAACATGTATGATGCAATGATGAAGATGTACGTTGCAGTGATGATAGATGTAAAACTGCAATAACATCAAGCAAAGACGTAAGGCAGGATTTAGATTTTCCCTTCTTGAATATTCAAACCTCCTGCCTGGATAGGACGTTGAGTTTGAGCAGTTCATTTTCTGGAAAACAAATCAAATAATACCTTATCAGACAAGGAAGAAAGAGACTCACAATATCAGCTGTTGCACTTTTTATGGATTCCAACTTCGGAAAGCATGGCCTCTTGCTCTGTAGACAGAGAGAGAAGAGTGTTTCTGAAAAGTACAATGTAGACAAGAACATATGACATTGAAAATTTATGAGGTGTGAGAAGTTTTGTGTACATTAAAATAATCCTAGCATGTGCTAAGAAACTTTATGATTGTAACCATCTGGTCATTCCATGAAGTTACAGAACTTCACTAGGTGAAAATAATAAGAAATGTGTCCGCAAACGAATGAATCAGTTACACCACTAAAAAAGCAGATAAACAATGGCTAACCAAATAAAAGAGACGTAATGATCAACAACTAAAAATGATGATTACCATAAGTAAATCATGTGCTCCTTTGAGCGTATAGCCTTGAATCCAGTACATGTAAGCCACCTATAGTTTCAGGAGGGAATAAATTACAATTACCATAATGCATATTTGTCACAATAGCAATTCAAAGTATCACAAGCGTGAAGAACAGGAATGAGGTAGTGAGGATATTTTGCAACTTGAGTATTTTGCTGTGAATTTATCCCCGCCACCTATAGTTTCAGGAGGGAATAAATTACAATTACCACTGCTGGGAGCCGCATTCGCAGATCAAATGCATCAAAATCCCTGATTCAGACGAGCATAACAAACAAATATTACAAGCATAGTTTTGGTCATACTGAAAATTTGGCAAGAATAGTAGTACAATTTATTCACTAACCTAATTTCAGCACGGATGTGTTCAATGTCGTCAAAGTTGTTCGCGTATTCGCGAATGGCCTCTATATCAACCCCAAAATACCTGAATAACTCTACTTAAGGGCTGGAACAGAACGTCACCAGCAATGATATAGAACATACCCAAAATATAATAAATAGACTTAAGAATATATGACTGCAAGTCTGCAAGTGTAATCAATATATATATTAAGACCATGCAGCTACAGTTACTCACCATTCACCAACCAGATTCTCGCCATAATGAAAAATATGGAAATAGAGAAGAAAAGATAACGCATTTACTACAAACAAGTGATTAAAAACAACAAGTACTCACCTCTTCTCTAGCATTTAACTTTTCTTCCAATTCCAGCAGATTTTTCTCTTTATCCTCTAATCTCTTCTTAATATCTTCAGCTTCCTGCATCAAGTCATCAAGTTTAATAACAATCAAGTAAGTGGTAACCATAAAGTGTAGACTTCAGATCAAGTTAAGAGGTTTGCCTTCTCCTTCAGAGTTACGTGGGATAATATGCTACTTATATCATCTTCCTTGGCCCTCAAAGTAGAATTAGCAATCTCAATTTTCTTCCTCAGTTCTTCAAGATCATTATGTTTTTCCTTCAAAGTATTATCAAGTTCATTTGCCCTTTCCTCTTTTTGGTTCAGTAATCTTCTACCCTCAGCCAGCCTTTCCTCCGCTTGCTGTAATTTTTGTTCCCATTCTCGCAGGTCGTCTCGTTGTTTATACATAGCGGTATCATGAGCTTCACGCCTGAGGAAATGGTACTTTCAAGTAAGAGTAAGACTATGGGACTTTTAAAAGTCAGAATACTAGTAACGAGCCAGATAAATCCAGAGAAATTAAATATGTAAGAAAGATAATATAAGACGAGCTAAAGCAGTCAAGCATACTCTGTGGTAAACAAAGATCGTTCTCTTCTTAGTGAATTTTCTTGAACCTCCAACTCATGCAGTTTCCTCTCAATTTCTGAGTTCTTCCTGCTAATCCCAGCAAGTTTAGCATCAGCAGCATGAAGTTTTGCTTCCATTTCCAGTGATTTCTCTTCGACGCTTGTGACTAATGCATTGGCCTCCGCCAGTTTGGAATCAGCATCAAACTTGATTTCAGCATGTTCTGATCGCATCTCACGTAAAGCCTTCTCGAGCTGTGGCAACCAACAGATTGCAAATTAAGTAGCTAGTACAAGTCTGCTGATGATAATAAAAATAGTTCCAATCTAGTCTGCTCACGTTTCTTTATTTTGTCTTCCTTATGCTTAACTTCAGCTTCTCTTTTTTCCACTTCAACTGCCTTATCTTTCAACAGTTCGTCATTTAACAGTCTCTTCTGCTCTGTCTCCAAATCAAATTCCTTCTGCTTTTCAGCTAGGATGCTCTTATGTTCATCCAAAAGTTTCTGAATCTCCGACTGCATGCATCATATGAGAGAGTCAGGAAAATCAACAGCCTTAGTATCCGACTGCATGCATCATTTGTTTGAAATCATATTTAGTATTCTTTCCCAAGCAACAATAACTAAACACAGTCTCCCTGGTGTTCCTACAACAATTTCCGGCCTTCATCTCAAAAGTCTTTCCTGCTTCTCAGTTGACATGCCACCAACAATAGGAACTACTCTAACATTGTTGCTTAATGCAACAGCCTTGAGATGATCTATCACCTTCAATAAGGCATACATTTTAATATTTTAATACATAACCAAGTGTTATTTATGAAATTACAGATCGAACAAGCAGTTGCTTGAGGTAAAAACTTAGTAACACAGAGTTTCTCTCCCTACAGAATAAGCTAGTTAGCACACTACTTAGAAGACAGTAAAGAAAAGCAGCAATGAGAACCTGAAGTGCAACACAAATAATTTGGAGGAAGGTAGCCTATCCGTAATAGAAGATCCCCCATATGGCAAAAGCTTACCTCGCATAAGGAAAATAAGATTCCCTTATTAAAAGCAGCTGGCTTATAGAGAGCCTTTTTCAAGGACTAATATAAAGCAAAGTGCAGCCTCTTATTCTTCTGAATATCTTCTCTCACACGTGGCAGCAAGACAAGCTTATAGAACCGTTTTGCCTTCTTGACACCCATATTGGAAGCAAAGATTCTTGTTGCTTGATACATGGCATTTGGTGACCATTTATCAGGTTCAGTCAAGTGTAAAACTTCTTCCCAAAATTGCAAAGAAGGTACATGCTTGAAAGCTTTTCGCAACTTTCCAGTGGTGTATTTGCTGAGCAACTTACCAACCCCGCACAATACATATGCCACCCAAAATCAGTAAAACCTTAGCAAAGGGAAGATGAACATGAATCAAATTGTACTTGGTAATTCAAGACATGATAAAACTAAAAGCATACCCCTTGTAGAGCTCTATGATGGAGTCATCCAATTTTGGCATTGGCTGTACTCCTATACACAAATATACTCCATTTGATAAGTTTAACCAATAGTCATGTAATTTTCATAATCAGCTGAAGCCGCAGCAATTTCCAGCAATCTTTATGATACTTGATATTGTAAAATTAGAAAAGTGCCTATTTTCCTATTAGCAAGTCTATACATTTTGTAGAACTAACTGCTAATGCTTAGGCACCTCATCCACAGGCTCGGAATATGAAGACAAATAATGGGTCATCAATCACCATAAAATTCATACCTGATGAAACTTGGGCATCTTTTTCCTTGATCCTATCAACTATTATGTCGGCCAATGTGCGTTCAGGGCGATCCTCTTTTGACAGAAAGGCCTCCAACAACTTTTCATCATCCTCATCAATATCATCCTTTACATCAAAAGATTACAATTAGCACAAAATAATGGCGCCAAGTACCTCTTCAACAAAAGAAACGTGCATTTAGGATATTCCAAAAGATTACCCGAGTTTGAGGCCTCTGCTTTGCACGGGAAAAGAAAAGTATATACACCTTTTCTGATAAAGCCTCCTGCAAGGTCGACACTGAAACATAAGAATCATTGCAGCAGTACCAGCGGCCAATCGCATCCTGAGCATACAAACCGAAGTCGATTTGAAGTATTGTTTAGAAGAGCTATTCCGGCCAGCGCCTCCACTGAGGTCACTGGCGGCGCACCCAGAGGGTGGCGGCGAAACCTAGGGTTTCCCCTCACCAAGCTTCAGTCGACGAAAAATAGTGTTTATGGAGTCTGAGATGAACTGGGAAGGTAGAATCAGTAAGAATATTAGGCAAAATTGTGATTAGCAGATGATTAGAGCGACAGATTGTGGTAGGGGGGAACGACGGTGAAGGGGAACTGACGGTGAAGGGGAACGAGGGTGAAGGGTGAGGCAGAATTAGGGGAGCGATAGTGAAGGGGTGGAAACAAGGGTTTAGTTCAATTTGAGAATTTTCTATGTTAATTTTCTATAGATGACACCATATACATCACACTTCAATGATATTGTCATCTAAGCTCCCAAAGATGACACTATACCATGACATTATTTAACAAAATGTCATCTATATTTTTCATGACACATCATAGATGACATTTTTTTTTCAAAATGTCATCTATGCAAAAAAAAGCGCTCATAGATGACATTTTTTGAAAAAAATGTCATCTATGATGTGTCATGTATGAGTGTTTTTCTAGTAGTGTGGGTGTCCCCATTTATAAGGGGAACCTGAAGTCGTCCATGTTCTTGGGGCTCCGGCAGAGGATGAGCGACCGTATTCACAGCTGGTCCCATCGTCATCTCACTTTTGGTGGCCACCTTACTTTGATCCGGAGTACGCTTTTGACCATCCCCCTCCACATTCTTCAGGTTATGGAGCCTTATGGGGTGGTTCTTCAAGAGCTCGAGCAGATCATGGCTAGGTTCTTCTGGGGCTCCATCGGGGAGCAGAGGAAGATGCACTGGGTCAGTTGGTAGTAGATTTGTTTGCCCAGAGAGGAGGGTGGCCTTGGCATACGACGTTTATTGGACCTTGTGTTGGCTTTTAGCTACAAGCTCTGGTGGCGCTTTCAGGCTCGGGATTCCCTCTGGTCCAGGTATTTGTGGGCGAAGTACTGTCGTGGTACTTCCCCTTTGCGTGTTGTTTATTCTGTGCATGATAGTAGTATCTGGCGTCGTCTTTTACGTTCTGGTATTGCTGCGCATGCTTTTATTCGTTGGTCTCTCGGAGATGGTCGGGTGGAATTTTGGGATGATGTTTGGTATGGGGATCGTCCCCTATCCGAGCTTCGCGTGACTGAGAGTCGTCCTGCTCATCCCCGAGTGTGTGATCTCTGGCATGAATCTGTGTGGGATATGGATGCTTTATCTGCTTTGCATGCTTCTTGTGGTTTGCCTGTCTCTGTGATTGATACTTTGGGTGCTACGCCGATTCTTGTGGGGGGTGAGGATGTCATGAGATGGAGCCTTTCCAGACATGGCGAGTTCTCCCTGACCTCTGCTTGGGAGCACGTTCGGCGGCGGCTTCCGACCCGTCCTTTTTCGGTGAGATCTGGAACTCTTGTCTGGTGACGAATGTGTCTGTTTTTCTTTGGAGGTTGTTGTTGGGGAGGATCCCGGTGGATGTTGTGGTTCAGTCTCGCTCTATCTCCTTGGCTTCTAGATGCTTGTGTTGTCGGTCTCCTCATGTTGAGTCACTCATGCATGTGTTTGTGTCTAGTGAGTCGGCAAGGTCTATATGGGCTCATTTTGCCTCATGGTTCCCTGTTGCGCGCACTCACACGCACACGAGCACCGACATTGCACGTAGTTTAGGTCGCTGGAGACACTTATTTCCCCGAGCACGGAGCACACACATTAGTTTTCTGATTCCTTGCCTCATCACTTGGTTTATTTGGACGGAAAGGAACAACTGCAAGCATCGTGGCTTTCCTTTCCATGTTTCTCACGTTATTTGGCAGGTTACTCACCAGCTGAGGGTTCTGGTCGCTTCCGGAAAGCTGCATCCGGCTGACTGGAGAGGCTGTCGCCCCAGAGTTGATTTCATGTCGGCTACCGAGCCGGTCAGGAGGGTGCTCAGATCACTCATGGTACTTTGGCATCCGCCGGAGGCGCCGTGGGTGAAGCTGGATACGGATGGATCGTTTGACAGGAGCACGCAGACGGCGGCGGGTGGAGGCTTGGTTCGTGATCACATAGGTGCCTTGCTTGCCGCGTTCAGCACGCCACTGAGAGCTAGTTCGAGCTTTGAGGCGGAGCTTTTAGCTTTGCTTCACGGGCTCAGACTTGCTAGGGACTTCTCCAGACACGTTTGGATAGAGATGGATGCTGCTGCTGTTCTCTCGCTTCTCACCTCAGGGAGATTTGGAGCAGCTCACTTGCGTCATACTGTGACGGAGATCAGACTCATTCTTCAGCAGCTTGAGTTTCGCTTCTCACACATTCACAGGGAGGGGAACCGAGCTGCGGACTTCTTGGCCCGGAGGGGGATCCTGACCCCGAGCTTGGTGATTTATGATCGCTTGACTGCCCCGAGATACTTAGTGGCTCTAGTTAGGATGGACCAGCATGGTTATCCTAACTTCAGATTCCGATAGTTCTTCATGATTATGTTTTTGGTCTTTATTTTAGTTTCATTTTTGATGTTTGATGCCCGCCTGTTTGGGCCTTGGTTTGACTCTTCCTTTGTTTATATGTTGTTCATGATTTGGATGGTGGGTCACTTTTGGGCCCAACATCATGTATTGACATTCCTCTTTGAGTGGTTATATACAGGTTGGGAGTCTGCCTAACTCCCCACCCTCCGGGGTGTTTGATTTTTTTTTTTAAAAAAAAAAAAACCAGGAAGTTGAACCAGAAACTCTCAACCAGAAAGTGTTGAACCAGATCAACTCTCAGACAGAAAGTTGAACCAGAGAGTCTCAACCAGGAAGTTGAACTAGAAACTCTCAATCAGAAAGTTGAACCAGATTGTGCAAGACCAGATTAATGTTAACCTGGGTTCAACCAGATCGATATCAATTTGTACTCGACCAGATCGACTTCGACCAGAACGACTACAACCAGATCAACACTCAAATACTGAAATCAGATGATATCGACTAAGTGTCTGTAAATCTCAAAGTCTAAACTACGCCTTTCGTACCATAGAAGGAAGAGAATCAATCAAGACAAGAAAAAGGAAAGCAGTATCTGTCAAACGATCTGCTTACCATTTTTTCAACCTCATTAGAAGGCAAGAGGAGATAAATTAGGGATTCACTATCCTTGATTGGTGAAATCACATTTACTCCAAACCAATCAAGCTCAACAGTTAGAATTTCAAAATTCTACACCTATAAAAGCTCGAAACAAAGACTGGCAGTACATACGCATGCAATACTCATAAAATCATCGATAATCTACGAGCTACTCTGCCCAGAAATCATTTGAATCATCGAAGCATCTGCAGAGAGAAGATTTATACCAGATCGTGTTCCGAACCATTCGTGATCGTAATCACACCTCGATTCAAGTCTGTCTTATCGAGAAAGAAAGAAGGAGATCTTTGATCGCTAGTAGTTTTCTAGTGGATTAACGTGAAGAGATCCAGTTTACAGTAGTTTTCTGTAAGTTGTAAAGGGACACAACCCTTATTCGTGCATAAGTTTCAACCAGATTGTGTCTGAAACTTGTGGCTCGTTCTCAGCGAGTATAAATAAGAAGAGTATCCTAGTAGTGGATATCTAATCCAGTTTGGATTAGACCGTGGACGTAGGGGGTTTCCCGAACCACGTAAAATAACTGTGTTATTTACTTTCAGCTTTTTATGTTCCTGTTGTTTTATTCACTAACTATCTTTCTCATTCCAACTGCATCCTTAATTAATCTCCTAAATATTTGGTGAAGTTTTCAAAAGGTTTTTCTGAACAAGAGCACCGACTAAGTCCACCATTTTTCCGCACACAACACTCTGTTAGAGAATAAGATTACTCTTGCTCTCTGCTTTGTGTTACTCACTTGAAAGATTCTGTTTGGACAGGACAAGATCGATCAGATAGTCGATCTGGTCTGGCACTTCGAGCAATCTGTAATACAGAAAGCTTAAATCTCTCCTATTCAAATTAGTCAAGTAAACTGAAAAGTTGGTGTTTGGTGTATCCCCCCCCCCATACACCAAACCTTACTCTTTCGGTACCAACAAGTGGTATCAGAGCAGTAGTTCATAAGACCATTGTTTCTGTTTTCACAAGGGTGAAACCTGCGTGGTCAACTTGAATTGATCTAGAAAACCTCTTTTCATTCATCTGCATCCTATCTGTCATTATGGAATCATCTGTTATCAGGGCATGTGAAGAATTCTCCATCCAAGGTTATAGAGAATGGAGTTTCAGAATCAAGATGTGCCTCAAAGCTCATCACTGGTTGATGTGGAAAGTGATCGAAGAAGGGCCATTAGTAATTTCTGAAGAATCAACCCGTATCACTGAAACTAGAGTGGTCAAGGAGGACGTGCTAAAGGATCCCAGAAAGTACACATCTGAAGAAAGAAGAGAAGCAAATCTTGATGATTTTGCCAAAGGAGTTATTTCCAGTACTGTAAAAGGAGTCCATCTGGCTAAGATCCAAGATCTTGATACAACCAAAGAGATATGGGAAGCCTTGAGAGAACTAAGTCTTGATTCTGAAGCAATGATCGAGAACAAGCTGTCTCTAGCATGCAACAAGTTCGATGAATTCAAGATGAAACCTGGAGAAACCATTGAGCAGATGAAGAACAGGTTCATTGAAGTGTTACTTGAAGTTTCTGCCTTCAATAAGAACAAGTACACACAGAGAGAGAAGAATCTCAAGATTCTTAGAGCACTACCACCAAGCTGGGAGATTTATTCAGCAATGCAACCACTACGTGCTGACTTCAACGATCTGTCCGTGGAAGCTCTATTTAATCATCTAGTTGTTCATGAATGTGACATCAGAAGGATCCATGGACCAGATCATTCCTCCGGCAAGAAGAACGAGAACAACTCAAAGAAAGAGAAAGAGATTGCCTTCAAAGCGAAGTGCAAAACAGAAGAATCAGAACCATCTGCCACATCAGAAGAAGGAGGCTACAATAAACTGCTCAAAGAATTTTCCATGATTGCTAAGAGGATGGACAAGATGGAAATCAGATCGAGAAAGTATCAAAAATTCTACAAAGACAACAAGAGCATATACCAGAAGAATAAAGAAGCAGAACAATCTGACGACAAGGCAAAAAGTAGAAGTAATGGTAACTTCTAACTCTACTGACTATACTTGTTATGGATGTGGGAGAACATGTCACTTCAAAACAGATTGCCCAGACTTGTCTAAAATTCAAAGAGAAGAGCTACGAGCTAAAAGAGATCGTAAACTCAGAGCTCAACGCAAAGCCATGATAGCAGAAAATGACTCTAGCAGCTCAAGTTATCTGGCAGACAGTTCATCAGAAGATGATGAAGCTTTCTATGCAGAAGAAACAGATGAAGAATGGGATGAATGCTACATGGGTCTAGATAATGGACTCGACCAAAATGAGGTAAACTCTCATGTCTCTCTGTCTTCAAATAAACCTGTATATGATTCAGGAAATGAAGATGAACCAGAAGTAACATGGGATGAAATCAATGAGATGTTCAAAAGCTACACCAGCATAAAGAAGTTGTTTTCTTAAGTCATAAAGGAAAATGACAAACTGAATGACACCGTGAAATTCTTGAGTGGAGCAAACACCAAGTTCTCTGCACAAATAAATGATCTTGGTGAACAGATCAAGACAAAAGATGCAGAAATATATTCACTCAATTCCAAGGTGAAAGATGTGATTCACAGTAAAGATGTAGTAGAAGAGAAATTGAAGAAAAACATGGAGAATATGAGCAAAATCAACAAGAGTCAAGAACGAGCTGAAATGATTATTGATATGCAACAGAAAGGGAGAGCCGGTCTAGGTTACAATGGAAGTTCCAGCAAGACTCAATTTGTTGCTGAAAGGAAGAGTATACCAGATCAAGTTAAAGATCTCAAGAACAAGAGAGATCAGCCTCAGAAGCTGATGATGAAGGAGACAGGAAACAACAGATACTATCAGAAGGAAAGTCAATCTGCTCAATATGAGAAAACAGATAAAAACCAGAAGCAGAAGACACCTCTCAAGATCTCCTCAACCAACAAAAAGAAGATAAATTGGGACAACAGTGAGAGAAATCACCCTCATATCTACAAAGCTATAACCAGAACAGATGATGTTGGAAGAAGGATTACATGCTATATATGTGTTCCTGATACTAGATTTATCTGGATCCCGAAGGGGACATTTGCTACTAACCAAGCACCCACTAGCAGAAAGGGTAGCTAAAATCTATTAATTGCAGGATCGAAGAACTGCAAGAAGGAGTAAAGTAACAAAGGGAACAATTTGGATTATTGATAGTGGATGTTCAAAACACATGACTTGTGATAAGAACGCTCTATCAGACTATGTGGAAAGAGAAGGACCACAAGTAACCTTTGGATGTAACTCGAAAGGCTACACCAGAGGCTATGGAAATATAACTATTGGCAAGACTACTATCTCAAATGTATCATATGTCGAGGGTCTTACTCATAATCTGTTCTCTGTTAGTCAATTTTGTGCTAATGGAAATCAGATTATTTTTTATGCTAACAACTGTTTTGTGAAAAGCAAGGAAGGAGATGAGACTCTTCTTACCGGAAAACTACAGGACAGATATATATTGTGCAATGGAACAACCAGATCAAGACTTGTCTGATTACCAAGACAGTATCAGAAACTAGTTGGCTATGGCATAAACGACTAAGTCATCTCAATTTCAAGACAATCAATAAGATTGCAGGAGAAAAAATAGTCGAAGGATTACCGGATCAAGAATATGACAAGAACCACATCTGTGAAGCATGTCAAGCTGGGAAACAAACCAGATCATCATTTACTAGCAAATCAGTTCAGTCCTCTACCAGAATCTTAGAGTTACTTCATTTAGACTTATTTGGTCCAGTCAAGCCACTAAGTATAAATAGCAGAAAATACACTCTGGTCATCATTGATGATTATTCAAGATTCACATGGGTAATCTTCTTATATAAGAAGAAAGAGACATTGGAAAAGCTACCAAACTTCCTCAACAAAATCACCAAGAAAAAGGAAGCTTCTGTTACAACCATCAGAACAGATCGTGGAATAGAATTCCTAAACCAGAAGATTGAGGACTATTGCAACCAGATGGGAATCACACATCAGACGTCTGCAGCAAGAACACCTCAACAGAATGGAGTAGTTGAAAGAAGGAACAGATCATTAAAAGAAGCAGCTCGCACCATGCTCAATGCAACCAGATTACCAAAAACATTCTGGGCATAAGCCATCTATATGGCCTGCTATACACAGAACAGATCGGTGGTTACCCTCAGACATGGGAAGACACCATACGAAGTCTGGAACAGCAGAAAGCCCAGGATATAATACTTCCGTACTTTTGGTTGTTTGTGTTACATTCACAATAATGGAAAATCTCAGTTGAAAACCTTTGATAGTAAAACTGATCATGGAATATTCTTAGGATATTCTGATGTTAGTAAAGCTTATAGGGTTTACAACAAGAAGACTCATATTGTGGAGGTAACACCTCATATTATTTTTGATGAAACCTTTGTCAATTACAGAGAGACAGGTGATGAACATACTCAAAACCAGAGCGATGACAAGAGAACAAAAGGAATATTATTAGAAGATATTCCAATCTGGAATACAACCGAAGAGTGTGAAGTTGATGTTCTACCTAATGCTGATGCAACAAGCTCACAGTAAGGGGGAACAGAACATATTATTCTGGATCTAGACAGATCGATGACTCAACCAGAAGATAACCAGCCAGAAAAAGGAGACAATGTTGAGCAGACTCAAGACCAATCAGAATAATCCAGAGACACAAATGGTTGGAATAATAATCAAGAAATTGAAGAACCAGAAGTTGAAAATCCATTTCAAGCATCTTCAACATCACACCCAGAATTTGAGGACCCAACCAATGAAGCTGAGCCTGAAATATCAGAAGAAGAGATGTCCAACAGAAGGAGATGGATACAAGACAATCATCCTCCTGAACAGATTGTTGGGAACCCATCAGATCGAGTGAGAACCAGAAGAATGCATGGAGAAAGAGCACTACTCAGTTGCTATCTATCACGTGTTGAACCATTTGATGTTTTTGAAACACTTAAAGATGCAGACTGGGTTACTGCTATGCAAGAAGAACTCAATGAGTTTAAGAGAAACCAAGTTTGGTATATAGTAGACAGACCAGAACATCAGGGAGTGATAGGTGTCAAATGGGTATTCAAGAATAAACGAGATCAGAACGGTGAAGTAGTCAGAAACAAAGCCAGACTAGTTGCAAAAGGATATAATCAACAGGAAGGTATTGACTTTGATGAGACTTTTGCACCAGTTGCCAGATTGGAAGCAATCAGACTATTCCTAGCATATGCAGCATACAAGAAATTTAAAGTGTACTAGATGGATGTTAAAAGTGCATTCCTAAATGGTATACTTGAAGAAGAAGTATATGTTGAGCAACCACCTGATTTTGAAGAAGGAAATCCAGACCAGAAAGTATACAGATTAGCAAAAGCAGTGTATGGTTTGAAACAAGCACCCAGAGCGTGGTATGAAACATTATCATCATTCCTGCTGGAATCAGGTTTTCGAAGAGGTTCTGTTGACAAGACACTGTTCGTCATCAAAGTCAAAGAACATATCCTTTTGGTCCAGATATATGTTGATGATATCATTTTTGGGTCACAATCTGCTTTTCTGTGTGGAAAATTTGCTGATCTAATGAAAAATAAATATCAAATGTCCATGATGGGCGAGATGAATTTCTTTTTAGGTTTGCAGGTGAAGCAGTTACCAGATGGTATCTTTGTAAATCAAGCAAAGTACATTAACGATCTGGTCACTAAATTTGGAGTTAAAGACAGTAAGCCAGTCAAAATTCCAATGCAGACCAACGGGAAGATAGATCCAGATCCAGAAGGTAAACCAGCAAATATAACACAATACAGAGGCATTATTGGCTCGTTGCTGTATCTTACTGCAAGTCGACCAGATATTACATACGCAGTTGGAGTATGTGCCAGATACCAGGCCAATCCCAAAGAATCACATATGGAATCTGTCAAAAAGATACTTAGATATCTTAAAGGAACAGTTCACATTGGTCTCTGGTATCTGTGTGATAACAACCTTGAATTAACAGGCTATTCTGATTCAGATTATGCAGGATGCAAATTGGACAGAAAGTTTACTTCTGGTACATGTCAGTTTCTTAGAAACAAGTTGATATCTTGGTTCTCAAAGAAACAGACATCCGTTGCTACATCAACAACAGAAGCAGAATACATGGCTGCTGGAAGTTGTTGTGCACAAATTATATGGTTGAAACAGCAACTAAAAGATTACGAGATTGATGTAAAGGAGATACCTATATTCTGTGACAATTCAAGCGCTATAGCAATAACACAGAATCCAGTACTCCATACAAGGTGCAAGCATGTTGATGTAAGACATCATTTTATTAGAGATCATGTGGAAAGAAAGCATATCCAGATCGAGAAGATTCACACAGATATGCAACGTGCTAACATTTTGACTAAAGCTCTACCAGAAGAAAGATTCAAGATGCTATGTGGAAAGCTTGGACTACTAAATATGGATGATAGAGTGAAGTCAATACCAGAATGACAAACCAGAACGTCACCAAAATGACAAAGCAGAACGTCACCAGAATGACAAACCAAAATGTCACCAGAATGATAAATCAGAACGTCACCAGAATGACAAACCAGAACGTCACCAGAATGACAAATCAAAAAGTCACCAGAACGACAGACCAGAAGGAAATAAAGATTTCACGTGTTCAGATTGAAGAAATGTCACGCGGAAATTATTTCCAATAAATAATTACTGAGCCAAGGGGGAAGTTTTGGGAAAATTGAAGCGTCCTAGATGAAAGACGTCACTGTCCATAATGAACCTCCTAGATTACAGTCTGTAAAGTTATTTTCTAACCTAGATTTACTAAATCTCCTATAATTGTGATGATTAGCACACCTTTGGAAACTGTGATAGAGAAAATCTCTTCAAGAAAAGAAAAAGGAAGGTTGCAGTGGATAGGACGATACGCACACTCTCCCCTACAACCCTAGGATCAAGCGCGTACATCTAACGCAAGGAAAGGCGGCAAAGCAAAAGACTAAAGTGGGAAAACCTAAAAAGGGAGATACTCATCCAACCCTTAAATTTTTATCTCTTTCATCTGTGTCGTTGATTATTTTCTTATATATATGCGTTATTCTTACACTGAACTATTCACCTTCACTTACATCACACTGAGCACTAGCATTCTTAAACACTTAAGAAATTTCCAGATTCGATTCTCTGCAAAACCTCTCTCGAAATTTTTGTGTTTGATCATGGCACCACAAACCTCTCTATTTCTCCAACATGTGGCTAAGGTTCAGAAGTTTCTTTCCCCTGAACCTTACGCAGTCCTTGATACTCACGGTTTTCGCAAGCTCGAAGAAATTTTTGCCATGATTACTCGCTGCAAAGGTTTTTAAGTTCTTAATATGTGCTTTATATATTGTTTATATTCTCTTTTTCTGGGAAATAGTGCTCTGAATGATATGTATTAACTGTTCATGTACTTGATAATGACATAAACTGATGAATGTATATATATGTTCTCTGTATGTTCTTGTGGTTTTAGGATTATGTAACATTGTTACTTCACATCCCAACATGTTCTTGGCGAAACAAGTAGCAACTTTTTACTTGACATGGTAAAGTGATAAGAATGGCAATGAAGCCAATGTGTTGATGCCTATAGGGGACAGGACCAGCAAAACCACCTATAACGTCATAGCAATGATCAACTAGGCATACCGGTTGAAGGATGAGGGACTGACATTGGACGAGATCACCTCTGAACAACTCCAAACTGCTGTGGAGATGATGATGGTGATACCTATCACGTACACTGGGAGGATGTTTCATCGCTCTTTTCTGCAACCTGGGTTCAAACTCATGTTTGAACTGGTCCAAAGAATTTTTCTCAACCACAGCGGATCTTATGACTAGGTGACTCCGGAGAAATTTAGAATTCTCACGGCAGTTGTACTCAATCTTAAAGTCAACTAGAGTCGCATTCTATTTGATCTGATGGCTAAAGAAGCGAAGTTGGTAACATATACCAAAGATAGTAGAGGAAGAGGAGTTTCAGTGGAAGTTAGGAGGAATCTGCGCCACTCCACCAGAATCAGTCTAATGGTGGAAAGATTCTTCAAGCAGCAGGTCTGGGAGAATGCTATTGAGTTCAACGCAAGTCTTACCATTCCCAAGGATCAGCATCAGATTGAGATGTCCATGGGATTAACTCCAGCACTCTTCAACAAAACTACTGATGAAGTGCATCACGCTGCACTTCTTGAGATGGGAAGTTCAAATCCAACATGGATTCCACCTACCAAAGGTGTTGAAAAATAGAATGGAAAAGCAACCAAGGAGAAAGTTGTGAAAGAAAAAGCAGCACGCAAACCTACCGTCAAAAGAGGCAGTTCTGTTGATACAAAAACTTCTGCCTCGCAGCCTAAGCAGAAGAGGCGCAAACTGAGGAAGGTTCAAGAATCACCACCACCAGAAGCAGCAACAGAACACCCTCTACCAAAACAAGGTGAGGAGGCTTCACAAGCTGAGACAGCACCAACAGAAGCTCCACAAACAGAACCAGTATTTGTGGAACCAGAATCAAGTTACAATCCAAACCAGGGGAAAGATTTTTCTCCAGCCAGAACACCCACACCCTCACCGAACATAATGCAAAGAATAAGTGAGGATGAAGAGGAGACAGAATCTGTTGATGAGGAGGAAGAGAAGAAACGTCAAGCAGAAGGCGTTATTAACTTGCTTGAGAATGAAGCAGAACACTCTGTATTACAAGAGTTTTCTGGTATTCACCTTCTTCCAGAGAGTCTGGGAACAGCCAAGCGCGTGAAATTCTACTTGCTGGTCAAGGACAGTGAGTATTACATATTCGATGCGCTGCTCCAGATCAGAACGATAGAGGAACTGAAGAAGGAAGAGGCCACCTTACTCAACCTACTCCAAGTCAGTACGGTCAGTGAAGTCAGAACAGAATACCCACAACTCATCCTTGCTCTCATGAAGCATAAGGCAAGCCTTCTGAAGATCGATTTGAAATCATTTTATTCCAATAAAATGGATTTCTTTTTAAGTGTACAAGATGAAACAACAGAACAAGATGTCCAGATGGAAGAACAACAACCACCACCAAAACAGGCAGCAAGGAAGCCCAAACAGCCCTCAAAGAAAATCCCTATCATCAACCTTGACCCAGTGGATGTCATTCCAGTCGGACAGACCATTGATGGAGAGCCGAGCAATGAGTTATACACTCCGGGGGTCGCACAGAAGCTGAAAAAGAATGTTACTTTCTACTAGATGGAAGAGTTATTGGAGAGAGAAACCAGACCCTTCAACAACTTTCAGATCGACAACCTTATCACACTTCGGGTTGAAGATCATCTGACAGACACATGCAACATGCTGCAGGAAAAGGCCACACAGATACTTTCTGATTTCAACCAACATCAGAAAGATTATGTCAATGACATGGATCTGGACATACGCAGAAAGCTCCGCACAGTGCAGAAAAGAACTTGACAAGAAGATAGACGATGATCGTCTGGCGAATGAAGCAGACCAGGCTAAACTTACCCTTCGTCTAGAAGACGTAAAAGAGCAAGCACAGAAGGCAACCACAATGGTGGCTGATATTCTGGTCAAACAGTCGGAGACCATCGAAGCTGCAGTTGCACAAAAGGCCGATCAAATTACTGCTGAGATGAAGGAAGCAGTCACTCTGTCCATCCATTCTCAATTCGCTACTTTTGTGAATGAGAAATTTGTGGAACTGATAAAGAAACATCAGATGGATGTTCTGGATGATTTGTTATATCCAAATCCAGAGGAATTTGAGCACCAGAGCACACGCATCACTGCGGTGGAAGAGCTTCAAGAAATCTACGACAGAACCCTAGCCACCATGAACAGCAGACTCGAGCAGAAACTACATGCTTCCGATCAAACGGTTAATCTGCTGCTTGGGTTCAAGTCGGATGCTGAGGAGAAGATGGAACAGATGAAGGAGGAGATTGACTCACTTCGCACACTCATCAAGTCCCTATTTGATGATACGGGTTGATTCTTCAGAAATTACTAATGGCCCTTCTTCGATCACTTTCCACATCAAGCAGCGATGAGCTTTGAGGCACATCTTGATTCTGAAACTCCATTCTCTATAACCTTGGATGGAGAATTCTTCACATGCCCTGATAACAGATGATTCCATAATGACAGATAGGATGCAGATGAATGAAAAGAGGTTTTCTAGATCAATTCAAGTTGACCACGCAGGTTTCACCATTGTGAAAATAGAAACAATGGTCTTATGAACTACTGCTCTGATACCACTTTTTGGTCCCGAAAGAGCAAGGTTTGGTGTATGGGGGGAGGGGAATACACCAAACCTTACTCTTTCGGGACCAACAGACGGTCATCCTCACAAGCGCTCATTTCCATCATCTTCTTCATCCTCAACGTCTTCTCCCTCTTCATCTGGTTCGTTGCCTGTTGCTGCTGCTTGTACTGGTTCTCCCCCTTGTTGTGAAGACAGGTAGGCTTGGAGAGAAGGAACGAGCGCAGCCAGTGTATTCAGAGCACCAATTAACTGTTGGACAGTCTGTGGTGGCAATACCAGAGGTACCCGGCAAGGGTGTATCAGGGTTGCGCCAGGGTAGATCAGCCACCTTACTTTTGCTGAACAAGGATATATGAATGGCATACTCAGGAACCGAAACTGCCTCATGGGTTCTGGCGATCACTGGAAACCCTTGATGTTCCATAACCCTACAGATAAGAGAGGGAAATAGGAGAGAATTGATTTGTGTTTTAGCAGACAGAGCAGCCAGTTGGTCAAAAACAATCCGCCCAAGGTTGAATGGCTTGTTGAGCCCAACAAGGTAAAGCAACACCCCATGTTGCTGTGTAACAACAGTAACATTGGATGAAATTATCTAGTTGTATGTGAGAACCTTGTGGAGGACAGAGTAAAGGTGAGTCAAACAAGAGGATTTCATGGGTTGGACCCATTTGGATCGCTTTCCTCCGGTGATGAGTTTGGCAATATCGTCAAGGCTGGAAACAATGTCACCCTCCACATTTGGTAGTCCTAGGGCAGAGTTGATGGCGTCCGCAGAAAAATCAAACACAGTATTGTAAAAACAGACTTTGGCAAATTTTTGGGAGGAGCGATTGTCAAACTCGCGATGCAGGTTGCAGTAAAAGTGACGAACGATGAATTTAACAAATGGAGGAAGTTCAAAAACAGTACCCAGCAGTCCTCGGGAGCGAAAGAAGGAGATCAAGTTGTTCTCGTCGAACGTCGTCTCTTCCACGGTGCGCTCACTGATGCAGGGAGCGTTTTTGATGCGCTTCCACTTGACCGCCGCTATCTCATCATAGAACTGTAGATTGAGGGCGATAGCGGGGTCTAAGGGACCGTCCGGAGCATCAGATGGCTCAGTAACAGGAACCGGAGCCTGGACAGCCATTTTCCTTTCGCTGTAGTGGCAACGTAGGAAGTGGGCTCAGTTTTGACATCAATGGGAGCGGTGAACCGAGGACGCTTCGGTGCGGAAGACACTTCATCCTCACTGTCATCTGGAACGACGACAGTGGGAGCCAGATTCTTGGATTTCTTGGAAAGGCTTGTGTGTGTGGACAGTCTGGAACCCCGGGTGGCTGGCTTTCGCAGTGGAACAGCTGGCGGAGATGACGACCAGGATTGTGGTGATGCTGGTACGGGCTCAACTAGGGCAACAGTGGTAACCGGAGGGGCAGATTCTTCAACAGCCGGAGCCATAGGTGTTTCGACCGTGGATGGAACGAGGGGAGTAGCAGTGGTGTCTGCAACCGGCGAGGGTGCGATAGAGACTAGAATGGACTGAGTCTCTACCACTGCAACGGGTGGAGTCTCGACGGCGGGCAGTGTCGGAGCTAATTGGAGGGCCTGGAGTAGGTTAGGGTTGGCGGCTAGAAGTGCTTGAAGGAGGGCAGTAACGTCAGGATTTGGAGGAGTAGCCATCTCAGGAGAATTTTGAGACAAATCTGATAGTGAAAAAAAATGGAGGGTTTTTGGATGAGGGAGGACGACGACTAATGTTTTGTTTTATCTATAGTTCGAAAAACCGTATCAGTCTAGGGATATGTGCAGATTTGGGAGAGAGAGGGAATAAAGGCGGTTTCTAGGGTTTCGTGTGAGAAAAAACAATGAAGCAGAACAGTCTGGCGACGGTTCAACTCAAAAGAAGTTATGCCGTTTCATTTTTCATCCTGACAAACCCAAGAACACGCTACCCGATAGTTATAACCCACTATCAAGTAGAGAAATAAGCGATGTGGAGGAGAATGCTAGATTATGCGGTACAGAAAACACAAGTAGCTCTGTTGTACCAACATCTCTGCAACATCAAAATATGCTCTTTGATGTTCTCGTACTTCATTCCTTAAAATATGCTCTTTGATGTGATGGCTCACTGAGTGGTTGACTTATGACAAATGTAGGTATGTCGGCAGTCCACCATGGTTGAGGTGAGGAGCAGCTAGCTTTGTTTTTGATTTAACAGATCGTTTCCTACGATCTGTTAGTTGAGCTGCTTCTTATGTTTAATTGGTTTGATACCCAATTACCTTCTTTGTTTTATCCACAGACAATCTATTGATAGTAGCAAGAAAAGATAAGGACAAATCGTTTTTGATAGAGCGATCTGATATCTGACAGCGGGCTACTGGGATGGTTGAATCCATCTGCTCTTTAAGATTTGTCCTCTTCGAGATGGTCTTGGAAGTAGTTCACCTTATGAAACAGCTTGACCTATAGGACAAATGGTTTTTCTAACCATCTGTTCTTTTTACATTGTAGTTGTTGTCAATTCTAGAACGACAGATCGTTTCTATAGGTGAGTTTGAAAATTCAAACTACCTTTTTTACAATTTCGATCAGTTAAAAATATATTCTACAAAAAAAACATACCCTAAAACCATGACAAGTGAAAATGGACAGCGAGCTGCAAAGTATTAAGGACAGATCGTTATTTATCTTAGAAGAAAATGATATGTTTCTTAATATGAACTAGTTGTCTATACAAATAAAAGATACTTTTCAATTTCAATAATCAATATGTCCAGGAAAATATTATAAGAATAATACAGATTGTAAAATAGACAATATGCTCCTTTTATATTTAAGTTTTTCCCTAACAGATGATATTGATCACTTGGTTTTATATAACTTGAAATGATTAAGTGTGGTTTCGAAAAATATCATTAAAACATAAATAAATTTGTGGGGTTTCCAACATTTATTCTTCAATATTGTCTTGACTTCCAATTCATATTTGTGTTTCATGATATTTATTTTCACGTGTTAATATTTGATCACTATTAATGCATGCTAGTTATGTATTTATTGTCCTAGAGAAATCATTGCATATAATCGATCTCTTGAAGAATTATACGGACGTCGCCTTGAGACCTAGCGAAGATAGGTGAACTGTATGAAGTTATTACCATCGATCTTTTGGTAACTAGTTTACTCTCATTGAGACCTTGACTAGAAAACTAGTATCATAATATATCATACCGGAATTTTATGGTTTCATTCATGATCATTCATTTTGGATTAAAATTTGTTAGAAAATTGAATAGATTAATTATTTAATTGCATGAATTTGGTTAGGATAACAAATATTCTTATGATCACATTTATCTTTTATTAATCTATATCTTTAATTGTGATTGAATCTATCACTTTGCATCTATTAATTGTTCTTAATTTTTATTTCAATTTATTTATCTTTATAAAAACAAAACAAACATCATTTTTATTCTATCACCTAGATTATAGTGAATCTTTTGTGGTAATTATTCGCTTATTTTAGATTCGCATTCCTTGTGGATACGATACTCATCTTACTCTATAACTACGCTATTTTGTGTTAGAAATAATAGCGATCAATTAGCTCAAGTTGAATCACATGAAAAACATAGATGATTCTAATTAATCGTACTACAAAAATAAGAAAAATAATACAACCTAAACATTCTAAACCATTAAGGAAAGATTTTATCTATACTAAAAATATAAATGTAGATACATAAACAAGTAATAAAAATCCAGAGTTTCAGTTATCTATCCCCAATAATCCAATTTTTTGAACAACCGCATGTACTCAATTATTTAAATCTTATTAATATGCATAGCCGATTAATTAATAATTCTCTATTCAAGATCAAGCAAGAACAAATAATAAAAAACAAACAAGGCATAATTAATTTATGCATCTCCGATTAGAAATGACTTTAGTAAAACCACAATCCATAATAGAACCCGTATGAGAGGCTCATAAATGTGCAGGATCCACAAGTTTAATTAATTGCATAAATAATTAATTTTTAATACATTTAATACACACAAAAGAATATAATTGCAGAATAATTAAATTATAACTTCTCATACGCAACTCCTATGCTTGTGGAAACGATTTGAATCGTTAGCCACGAATAACAATCCACTCTAATAGAATTATTCACTTGATCTTTTTCGATCATAACTCGAAAACTTCTAACATATTCTCGATTTTCAAAAATTAGAGATTAAAATCTCTAGGGGGCGCCGATTTTTAGTGTTGGAAGAGAGAGAAATCGGCTCATGCTTAATTAGAGCGTTGAATACTCCTTTTATAGATATTTTTGGGATAAGTTAAAGCTTCTAAGGTGAATGAATAATATCTAAAAAATAGAACTAATATCCCACTTTTATCTCTCTACAATTTCATCTATTATTCTAATTCAAATTTGAATAATTCAAAATTAATTTTGACTTGGTCAATCTATAACTTAATTAAATTAATTTACAAGTCACTTTTGGGCCCAATTAAATTTAATTAATTGTTTGGTCCAACTTAGACTTAAATTAAGTTAATTTAACCTCAAATTAATTAATTATGGAAATGTAATAAAGTGTAATTCCATTATAAATATTTATCGACTCCACTATATGATAAATATTGAACTCATCTTAATCTATCCAAATTACGATGTAACCCTCTTGTCATTAATTATTTCTCGTGTTTAAGATTTTCTAAATTCATTAATTAATCGAATTCGCTGACAACTCACAATTAATTAATATATTTATTCGTGAGTGATCCAGTTCAGACCTTAATTATTACATACGGAATAAATTCCAACCGGTCGGGTTTCTTATGCAATAAAATTTTCTGAACACCTCACGCGGATTTAATCAACTCGTGTCACCGAGACACGATTCTACATGACTGACAATCTGAGCACTTCTAGCTAAACCAATCACTACCACTCAAAGACATCACTATCTAGGGTTAAGAAAAACCCACAAGTGTAGTTGAATCAAAGCAACGTATGATCAACCGCATATACTAATGTCATTGCCACGGATTAAAAAATGACTAATTTCTGAGACCTTGTTCTAAGCAACAACACGTAAAACTTATCTCACTGTGAAACCTCTCAATATATATACACAACATGTATTCCGCTTATACATACTGATATCATTCTGCGGGATAAGCTCAGCTCTCGCATCAAATGATACCGCAGCCTTTACCGACTAGACTGTCCAAGTCTGTTTAGACTGTGACTTTATACTAAAGGATCCGACGGTGTTACCTTCTGTGATCAACGATCCACCACACAGTCTCAATTGCAATAAATGGACTTGTTTGCAATTCAATATATAAAGATAATAAATAACAATTCAATGATAGAAACATTTATTCTCATTAAATGGAACTAAAAAACAAGTATGATACATCGTCTAAGCATAAAACATGTTTTGAAGTATACAAACCCTAACAAAATATTGATGTCAAAAAATCATCCTCAAACCATATAAAAATAGATATGGAGAATAAAATAGGAGTCCAAATCTAGGGTAAATAATAAAACATTTGAAAATCAATCCAATCAATCGCATTTCGTGGAACTGGCCGCGGGCCACCAGGCGCTAGGGTTCAGCAGCCACGAGACCTCTTTCTCAGTCGTCGGGCCAACGACCACTAACTGGGGTTCTCCATAGCATTTCCACACGACACCCAACGGGTGTAGGTGTCCTCCTCGATTGCCTTATGTCTTTCGCCTTCTATGTCTCGACTCCATCCTATCTTGTGATCCATTTCTCGCCAAAGTTCGCCTCGTCTTTCATCGTACGTTTTCGCACCTATTATGCCTCAAATACTACCTTTTGAGCTACATTCTTACAAATAAAAGAAAATACAAAAGTGAAAACGACATAAAATAAAATGCACAAAACGTCACTAAACAACGACGCAAATACCAACTAAATCATTACTAAAAACATCACAAAATATGTATTAAACATACATATGAACGATTCATTTAAATTGAGGTGATTTTAATTTATAGTGTCAAAATTATTTTTCGTGCATTTGCACAAGAATCTCACTAGTTAATAATGAAAAGAAAAATATAAAAAAAAGTTGTGCTACAAAAACCATACACCAAATACACTCATAATTAGGAATAATAATGAGATATGTTTAGTTGGGCTTTTCTATTCTCAGCCCTACTCATGATTTTATTAATAGGCCCAAATTTGATTAATAAATCGACTGAGCTTGGAAATCATGCTCAAGTTTATGAGTGATGGATGAAAATCGGACACGGCATGTGCGAACAGTAGTTATCAATACTCATACTCGAGAACTAAATTGATATTAAATTATACTCAATAAACTACTCGTGGATATTAAAATCAGTAAATCCACCACCAGCGGGTATTCGTCATCCGACGGGTACCCACGAACCCGCCACCTATCGGGTACCCACAACCCATCACCCATTGGGTACCCATCAACCAATCACTCGTGGGTATTCATCACTCGCAAAACATATAATTTTAATATTTAAAATAGATTAGATTTAATTTTAGGTGAGAATCATACATAAATTTATATAAAAATTGAAGAATAAGGTTAATATTAGGTAGGTAGGCAAGGTTTTCACGGATAATTAACGGGTATTTCACAAATAAATTTTCATAGGCATATGAGTTCCACGTGTATTGTTTAGTACTCCCTCTGTCCCACTAAATTAGACCCATTTGTATTAAAATAATACACTCATCTACTTTTCAAATGGGTCTAATTTAGTGGGACGGAGGGAGTATATTTTTGTTACGTTTTTAGCTCGTTGTGTTGTTGTGTTTATGTCTTTGTTTTTATGTTTTTCATATTGTTTTAGTTCGTTTTTACGTCGGTTCTTGTTTTGTAGTGTATGATGCAGGATGGAGTGGAAGATGATGGATTTGAACTAGGAGTAGTGCTGAAAAGGCCATTGGTGCAAAGCCAGGCGATGAGGAGGTGAACGAGCATGGAACGGGAAGGAGACGAGCACAACAAGGAGCTGACGAGTGCAACCAACGATCGCTAAATATCCCAGCGATCGCTAGGCTGCAGAAGCAGCAAGGACAGAAGGGCGTAGCCAGCGATCGCTGGGATACCTGCAGCGGGACAGAAGGGTGCAGCCAGCGATTGCTGGCTTCCCAGCGGCTGCTAGCTAGCAGTTATAGGCGTGCTTTTTATTATTCTAGACCTTATTTTCAGAAGGACACCACCTATGTAACATAGATAGAACCTCTTCAACACACTTTTTACCGCTTTCTTAGTTTATGGTGTTGTGAATTCCGATGGACTGAAGTGGAATTCGAGTTTGGATCCTTACGTTTCAAGTAGTAAACTTCCTTTCTATGGTTTCTGTTTGTGATTCTACCATGTATATCATGCTTGGTTAGATCCTTACTAGGATTGGGTGTTTATGTTCTTATTTGATGTTTTATTGATGTATGCTCGTTGATTAACTTGTTTTGTATGGAATTTAGTGCTTGATCACCATTGAATTCATCTGTACATGTTTAAGTAGATTGATCATTTGCTTAAATATAAGGTATAGGGTTAATTGACATTATTCTTAATCGGAAACGTAGGAATAATAATTTATATAAGATTAAGTAATTCCTAAAGGTGTGAACTGTATACGGAAGTTAAGATCACGTCTTAGTGTATTAATACGGAAGTAATTTGCTAGGCAACCTTTAGTGTTCTTGATCGAGTATGAATGCATGATCAATTAGACATAGAATAGGAATTAAACACCTGGTTCTAAAGCTTCAATCCGTTGGTATTCATTTTTAATTGCTTTTGATTTATTTATTATTATTACATCTCATAGTCATAGTATGTTTAGGATTTATGTTTGCATATTAGTATGAACATGTAATAGCCCTGCATAGTCTTTCTTTGAGATACGACATTCGGGTTGGCTAACACGTATTGCGTTTTATCTAATTAATTTGAGATATGTTTTTAGTCAAACATGTATGGATAGTTATTATCCATACTCATACTCACGAAGTAAAAATATATTAAATTCTACCCACGAACTTACCTAAAGATATCAAATGTCTCTCAAACACACAAATACCCACTTGTATCGAATACCGGCAGATAAATTATTATCGCTAAGGTCCACATGGATTAGGTAGACTTGGGCCATATCAAAAATTTATTTTTCATTAGATATTAAAAATATATATACAATTAATTTTTTTAATATAAATTTATATATGTTAACATTCATTACCCTTTTAAATATAACTAAATTCTAAATCAAAACTATTTATTATATAACTTATTAAATATATCAATTAATTTATATTTATTATATATTATAACAATAATAATATTTATATTATTATAAATTTATAATTTAAATATTAAATATTTTAATAAACAGATAGCGGGCTATGTATATCAAGCCCAAAAAATGATCAAAACCCACAATTCAAATTTAATATTTAGGCTCAAATTTGACAAAAGCGTCATCAGATTGGACTTTGGCTAGGGCTTTCAAATTGTGCGAATCAGATCATTATCAGGTCGACTTGATAACACATTGACCTGTTAAGGTTCATTTGAACCTGATCTGTTAAGCTTCTGCTGAACGCGAACATGAACCCGATCTATTAAGCTCAAATCTGAACACGACACGAACTCGACACAAACACAATAACTTTCTTGTTGATACGATAATGATACAATTATCAACACGATAAAAATTTATATGAAAAAATGATATAAAGATAATAGAATTATACTAGCTCTGTCCCGCTAAAAGCGGCCACAAGGGATACGGTACGAAAACTAAAAAAGTAAAGTGTTGTGTTTTTAAAAAGTATGTGTCATGTATTTTGAAGGTAAATTTTTCTCTTTTGGAGAAAGTGACCAAGAGCCCAATAAAAAAACGCGATCAATTTTAGTGTGACAGAGAGAGTAATAAAAATAATAGTAATGCATAATTTATGAATTTATAAAATATATTTATTTTATATTTAAATAAAATACAAAATATTTGAAAAAAAATATTTAAAATTTATATTTACTTCAAAATATATTATAAAATTTTGTTATCATGTAACCTAAACCTGACATATACCCGACTCGAATTTGATACGATAATTTTGTATTCATATCGAGTTAAGCTGATAAATAATTGAATTTAATAAGATTTGATAAAGAATTTTTTGTGTATTCGTATCGTTTTATCATATTGTGCGATAGTCATACTTTGGTGTGACCTAATAAATTAGTATCTGTACTCATGTCATAATCTATATTGTGCACTCATCTATCTATATATTAAAACAAAATACATGAGAGTTATTTTTGGATAGTTTTTTTGAAATAGTTTTCATTGTGAGAAGTTGCATCCTTTCATAAATAATTTTGAAATAATTTTCATTGCGAAAAGTTGATCCCCTCATAAATTTTTTTAATTTTATTAATAATTAAATAAATTCACACTTTAATTTCTATAACAAATTAAATTACCATCCTATCAACACAACAAGGCATAATCAACATACACGTAATAACAAAAAACAACTATATGCAATTCTTATTCCCTAAATACATACATTTCACACAATTTATCTATATATTAAAACAAAATACGTGGGAGTTATTTTTGGACAATTTTTTTGAAATAGTTTTCACTGTGAGAAGTTGCAACCTTTCATAAATAATTTTGAAATAGTTTTCATTGCGAAAAGTTGCATCCCCTCATAAATTTTTTTAATTTTATTAATAATTAATTAAATTCACACTTTAATTTCTATAATAAATTAAATCATAATCCTATCAACACAACAAGATATAATCAACATAGACGTAATAACAAACAACTATATGCAATTCTTATTCCCTAAATACAAACATTTCACACGATTTATTGATCAATATTGCTCAAAATAATAAATTTAAATCTAAAAGTAACTTGAAAATTGAAAGACCGCTTATTATTAATGCATTATAAAGTTCTTTAAGCACTCTATCCGAATGCTTTAAATTTCAAAACTCATACAAAACATCTCCCATGTCACCATGTGCATCACACTGTAGTAATAATAAACAATAGAATAAATTGAATTTTATCCGAATATATGAATTCGAACAATAACATATCGATGACATATTTTTAAATGATTGGATCCTAAATGAGGAAGTAATTCGAACTAGAAAAAATTTTGAATGATTCCTTTTCCACATGAAAATAAAATTATTTAACAAATTTAAAAAAAGACAAAAAATAACGAAAGGGATGATGATGAAATTTTATAGAAGCAAGATATGCTATTATTATGTTTTTTACGTTGTAGTGTTGGTTGTTTTAATTTAATCATTTATTAGAACTAGAATTATTTTTTAGTTATTTTAGTAAAATTCTACAACTAAAAGGAAAATGTAATTATATATCGCTCATTCTCAAATAATAAAATGATTATTAAATTAGTGTGTAACCAGTCGAAAGTCGACGGATATTTATTTATATTATAATCTATAAATATAAAATTTAAATATCAAAAATGTTATTATCTATTTAAAATTTTGAGTTTCATAATAAAATTTTAGTTATTAAAAATGTTATAATATATTTAAAGGTTTATGTTGTACAATAGTTATTTTATTATAGTAAACTCAAATAAAAATCATAAATATAAAAAGAAAAATCTAATCACTTGTATTTACGAATTATTAGTTATAAAATTAAAAGATATCGTTAATAAGGGGTGATTGAGGAACCTAAATACATAATGACTATATTTTTCTATAATATTTTAAGTGGTTAAAATTTGAATTTGGTATATTAAAATGATTATTTAACTTTTTATATTTATAAGTGATATAAAATATCAAATTATTATAAATAGTATTTACAATAAATTATTTTACGTAGAATGTATTGATAAAAAATCACATTACCTTATGATTTATTAACATAATTGCAAATTTTTTCTACTTAAATATTATATCGTTGCAAAATATATATGTTACGTGAAGACTTATTCCGTGTAAAATTTAAAGTATAAATATCATATCGTTGACTATTTCTTTGTTTGATAAAAATTAATTATTTGACCAAATAAAATCATGAATATTTATTTGAACAATTCAAATAATTAATGTTATATGTATTAAAAATTATATTGTTGGTGGGTCAAAAGTAGGGATGATAATCGGCCACGACATATATGAACATTGGCTATCCATATTCATACCCATGAGGGTAGTGATGACATTTTACACATTAATAGGTGTGAGTTAGAAATACATTTTATATCAATTCAACCAATTTTACCGTAAATTATCATACACAAATTAAAGAACCATAAAATAAGATCAAATTGACTAAAATCGATAGGAAAAACCCAACGATTATATATTATAAAAATATAAAATATTTAGAAATATTAACGTAATTTAATTGACTCAATATCTCTAGCTCTATTTAAGCTCAATTATACAGACATTTTTTTTTATAAAATTTTCATATCAATAAAGTTTACTAAGTTTTCAATGTGTGATAGACTAATTTGTTAGTTTAGTGATATTAAAATTACACTATTGATTTAATATCTACATAATACATATTAAACTAATATGCTATAAAATAAAAAGATATGGAAAAAATTATTATAGATTTTATTTACTTTATACATGAAAAATTATACGTACAGTTTGACAACTAATTATTGTAAATAAAATTATAATATATTATTTATAGGAAAGTTTCAATTACTCAACTATTATTTGATAATCTAATAATCTAGTATAATAAATTTTTCAATAAAAATAAAAAATTATGTTATTTTTTTAAATTCTTAATCAATTTAATATTATTCAAAATTTTAATAAATACTAAAATTCATAAAATAAAATTGAGATTTAAGATAAATAAAAATGATTGTTTATGGTGATGTCACATAGGACCATAAATTAATAAGATGACTTTCAAATGTATTTGTATTAATTCTTATTATATAGATAAATATATTATAGATGAATATTAGCTGAAAATTTAAATTAATAACAAAATATTTCATCTCAAATTAATATATAAAAAGTAATTTTAATAATTTACTAAATTAATTGTTTAAATAAAAATCAAGTTATGTATTTAAAATTTAAATTATTAACATTTTAATATTAAAAAATAAAAATTTTAATTAAAATATAATTATTATTTGATTAAATAATTAATTAGACAATTAAATTGTATTTATATAGTTTCAATCATTGTTGATTTTTATATTAAATCAATGTGCGATATATATTTATAGTAAATATTAGAATTAATAATCAAAAAATTTGAAATTTAAGATACATATATAGATGTGATATAGAATATTTTAGTAAATTTTAATAAATATTAAAATTAATTAATAAATTCTAAATGGAAAAGACCATTTAATCTTAATAAAAAAGAAACAAACGAATAGTCAATTAATTAGCTAGTCCATCAATCTTCATAATTAATTATATATATTATCCAATTTTCAAGAGTATCATAAATGAACAAAGCTTATTGTAGGGGCCTACTATCATATCTAAATTATATATTATAATTAGCAAAATTATTTTTAATCTATATAATATATAAAGTATACATTCAACTATATATATTGAAATTATGACTGAATAATTAATTTAATATGACTATAATCATGACTAATTAATTATACACTTAGGGGTGGTTTGGTTTGATTGATATGATTTATGAGTTCTTATCCATAATCCTTCATCTTCTTATAAATTTAATTCATTTTTATGGCCTTTAATCACTCCAATGTTTGATTATATAATCACATCAAAATTGACTTGATTATATAATCAAGCATTTGAGTGACTAAGGGGCATATAAAATGACTAAATTCATAAGAAAATGGATGATTATAGATAAAAAGGTAGAGATTTAAAAGTGATAATCTTATATATCCTATCAATCTTATCATACAAACCAAACCACCCCTTACTATACCTAAAATAATTCTTTTCAAATCATTAAATTATATATTACCGTATATAAAATATTAATACAAATATGAAAGAAGGCTTGTGGTGATTCCACATAAGTCTTGGATTAAAGAAAGTGCTTTAATATGTAATCTTTTAATATATTATATAGATTATATAAATGTCTTTCATAATTAGGCATGATTTTAAGTTTCATATATCTAAACTTTAATTAAGACAAAGTTTATATGAATTCATATTATATAATTAATATCTTTCATAATTAGGCATGATTTTAAATTTCATATCTAAACTTTAATTAAGACAAATTTTATATGAATTCATATTATATAATTAATATTTGTAAATGTTTAACCGAATTTTTTTATTTGGATTTTTATCAAAATATTAAAATTCATTAATTTAAATTAATTAGAAAAATATTAATAATTTAAATTAATTTTTTGTTTAAATGAATATTCAAAATAAAAATTGAAAATATTAATGATATCTACTGAAAATTATTTTCAATTTTTTTAGATCAAAATTAATGATAAGGGTTAACGGGTGAGGAATCTACTAATATTTTGACAAAAAATAGGGCTGCTATAGGGACATTTGGAAACGTGTTGATTTTTAGTAATAAAAATTTTATGTTCAAAATTAAAATTTATAAATTCAAAAAAACATTTTAGAGCAACTTTTAAACAATTATTGTAGTAATCAACATTCATTTTATATCTATTTATAAATTAAAGTATAAATATCAATTTTGTTAAAACGGCCCTAGTTTTCATTACGCTCGCTTTACATCTGGAGTTTGGGTCCGATCCGGATCGTTTTAGACCCGACCAGGATCCAACCTTACTGTATGACTTGCCGCTGTCTCATGCATAAACCCTAATTCCAAATTCTTAACTATCTTATTGACGCTCTGAAACATAAATAGGATAAAATTCGATCGATCCTTTTCAAACCCCAAAATGGATAAATTGATCGCCTCTGCAAAAAAGGAGGTGAATTTTAACTAATTTATGCGTGTGTGTGTACTCGATATTTTGTCATTGTTAATGGAGTCTTTTTTTTTTTGAAGTTTTGTTTGTTGCATCCTCTGCTTCTGTTTATTGCACATTTGGAATGGTAACATGAATCAAAATCCTTATTTGAGCACTTGTCTGATTAAAAGCTTTTATTTTTTACTTGTTCATACACTTCAGACAACTACGGCGGTAATATTTAATTTTGATTTATTTTCAACTCTTATGAATCGTCCCTAACCCTTCCTGAAAGAATAGTGTGCTCACGGATTATTTTTCTTCTTCTCTAGGCTCTAGTTGAGGTAGTGAAATTGACGCAGAAACGGAAAATGGCGGGGAGTAAAGGTGATTGGAAAGACTTTTTGAAAGTCCACGACAAGAAGTTTGGAGCTAGTTTGGGCGACCCTTCCCGTAGGTCTTCTGATGATTTAGTTGCATTTTTGAAAACTTTCGAGAAAGCTGATGATTTGAAGGTAAAGATAGGATTTATCGAAGTTAATCTTTTGTTGTGAGATACGAAGTGGTAGAAAGATCATATTTTGGAGTCTTGAACATTGTCCTTTTGTTGTGGTGTCACAGATCTTCCAGAAAGTATTGCAGCTCCATTCTGATGTGGAGGAACTTAAGAAAACTTCTCCTGAAGAAGAAACTTCTGAAGAGGTCTAGTTATATTCTTTATGGTCAAGGACATTGATGATGAAATTGCATTGTTTTTTTTCCTTTCCAAAACTGAATTGTTTATGTGAATACAGAGGCTAATGCGTTGCACTATGGAGCATCCTCAGTACCCCGATGACTATTCCTTCCCCTCGGATGAGGATGTAAGTTAATTAAGTTTGGTTTCATAAGCATATCTATAAAATATGTCCGCCGTCGCGACATGTGAATATCTTTATAAGTTCCGACATTATTGATAAATATATCGGTAGCTAAAGTTCAAACTTGGAATTGTTTTTTGGCGGTGATTTTAGTCGTTACTCAATACTCATTGTTAGTTATTCATGTGCATAGTGAATTAGTGATGGTTTATTTGTTTGACTTAAAATAAGATTTTGATATGGCTTGTTATATTTTGTGTTTGGAAAGGGATGGTTGGTTTTTAAACGCAGAGAACATTTGAAGAGTAGGAAGTCTACAAATATGATTGCTGTAGATTGTGAGATGGTTCTTTCTGAGGATGGCACTGAATCTTTGGTGAAGGTCTGTGTCGTAGACCGCAATTTAGAGGTATCCACTTCTAACCCAATCACGCAGTATGTTTCACAATAATCCTGGTGGACATATCTTATCTGTTTGAGGTCAATATCTTGCCTTTTTGTTTTTGTCAAAATTGAAGTTCTTTTTAATCTTAGGTTAAACTTGATGAAGTTGTAAATCCAAATAAAGTGATTGCTGATTATCGGACAGAGATAACTGGAATCTCTGCAAAAGATTTAGTTGGAGTGACTTATACATTGAGAGATGCTCAGGTATACTTTTATGATTATTAGTTGTTTAGATGAATGAAAGAATATCTTTTAATTTCACTTTTGTTTGGTGGATGTGGCTTATTGCAGAAGGCCATGAAGAAGTTATTGAAAGGTGGAACCATTTTAATAGGCCACAGTCTAAATAATGATCTTCGAGGTATATTCTGTTATTTTACATGCTATTGTGCAAACAACTACCATATGGTGTATTTTCACATTTTATTACTTTAATTAGGTCAACTCAGTTTAAAACAATGAATCGTTTCTTAGTGAGTTTATTGGTCTAATTGGTAATCTCCACCCTTAAGTTTTTGCTCTTTTTCTTTCCTCATGATAGCCTTGAAGTTGGACTGCAAGAGAGTGATTGACACGGCATATGTCTTCAAGCACCCAAATGGAAGCAACAAAAAGCCTTCTCTGTGTTTGTTGTGTCAGGTAACCTTACATCCATGTATATATATTGAACAAATGTGTTTTAGGAACATCTTATTCTTGTTTCTACAAACAAGTCATTTTAGTGTATAGATCCTGCTTGGAGTGGTATACATTTTTGTGCCTTTTTTTTAATGTTGCACAACCCAGCACAAGCTTTCATACCTTACTCTGCCGCCTGTGTTGTTTGCTAGAGTGTGTTAGGTTACGAGCTCCGGACAGGATGTCTCCACAACTGTTTGGATGATGCACGTGCTGCAATGAAGCTTGTATTGGCCAGATTAGAGACTGGCAATGCTGTGATTCCGGAGGTGACATGAATTGGCTATTTTCCTTTTCTAAGTTTATTATTTTCTAGATTCGGGGACCAGCAATTAGAACTAAGACTTTCTCTTTAATGCTTTTATGATTTTAGGTAAATGGATTGGATATGGCAAGGTTGCTTATACATAGGGTCCCTGCCAATTTTCCCAAAAAAGATTTGAAGAGCATTATTCCTGGCAACTTTTTTATTGAATTGAAGGTTTGTGTAATTTACACTGTCGTTTCTTCAAGTGATCATACCGTCATTGCGTATGGCGAAGTTTGTACTAAAGACCTCAAGTGGAAATGAAATAGATACCCATAGGGAAGTGGTATTCTACAATTAATGATGCTGAAATTGTGCCATATGAAGTGGAAACTAATAGGTGAAGATGTTGTTAGTTCACTAACAAAAGAAATTGAGATCTCTCTAGACAGTTGGTCCTACTTATCATATAAACCAGTTGATAAATCGAGATGATAATTTATTTTGACTTTTGACATATCAATGCTATACATCAAATACATCAGTCTTTATAGTGTATTTTTTCTACCATTTTGACGACTATTTTGTTAAATAAATCCTGGAAATTTATTTCATGAAACTGTCTTGGCTATATGTTGTGAGCTTCAATACACATCCTCAAATCATTATTTTATGCCGTTTTATCTGTTACAGACAAAGAAAAGAAGTACATATTCAGTCTTGGCTAAATTCAGCACTCAGCAAGAAGCACTCGAGGCATTTGAGAACATTGATGGTGAACTGGAAAAGGTGTGTAATCTTCAAGCTATAAGCTGCTTGCTTTACGTCTATGTTAAATTCTTTTAAAGTTCAAAAGAACTAGCTATATTTTACAAAATAAATAGTACTATTACTCTTATAAATTGATGTGTTTTTGTCCAACTTCGATAGGACTCTTGTGGACGAGACCAAAAGCTTGTAAAGTTTGAGCTTGATTCTGGAATAACTGGCGTGTTTTGTGTTTGTAAAATTTTTTCCGATGAATATATTGAGCAATTAACAAAGAAGAGGCCAGCTGAAGATGACACTTCTGGCAGAGTAAAGAAATTGAAAACAAATGAAAATTTGGGACAACTTGAGGATTCTATTAAGTGTTCGCATTGTGCAATGCATCTGGAAAAGATTGGAAGATTGGAGGAAGAGCTAAGTCAAAGAGAGGGAGAAATATCTAGCTTGAATAAAATAATTGCTGCACTTGCAAGGAAGCAAGGACTGTAAACAGTTCCATAAGTCTAAAGTGAGCTTGCTTAAGAAGAAAATCGGATACATCTACACAAAAGATTGGTAAATTTTCAGGTATGATAGTAAGGTTGATTTCAACAGCCATTGGCAATGCTTTTACTGAAAGAAGATTTATTCTGTGAGAGGTGGCTGGTGATTAAAGAATCAAGTTCTTATCTTGGTGGTTGAGGTGGTGGCTGAAATGTCAACTAACTTTGTTCTAATTTGCAGTTAGAATCAATGCTTCTCTATTTTAAATATGTTACATTATTGTTTTACCTCGTATTTTTGTTTTGTATTTTCAGTTCCTTGATCTGCTGAGTCCAATGCATTATAGTTTTGCGGTAGTTATGTAAAAGGACTCAAGTTTTCAGTAATCTATAGCTATTTTGAAAATTTTTGTACCTTGGTTGATTTAAATGCATTTCCATTCCCACCATATTGAAAACATGCTTGCATTAGTTAACTATTACCATTCTGTCCTCTGAAGAGATTTTTTTTTCTGCACACGGATTAATTTTTTTTTACATAAACTTTAAAGTGTAGTAATTTAAATATATATATAAAAAAATAAGGGTGCAATTAGTGTTTACTAATTGTACCCTTATTATCATTTAGCACGCCTTATTGTTTCCATTTTAGAAAATGTTTCTCTTTGGAGATGACATCCCAAAATAGGATACGCCTACTTTTGGAGAGAACGAAGTTATACTTCAATAAAATTTCACCAGGACTAGTTTCTAATAAAAAAAATTGACATGCATTTATAAATTAACAAACATAATCATCCGTAGCAGGTGGTGTTAATATGCCCTCTAAACGATGTGACATTATCAATAAATAAATATTAAATCTTCAATAAAAAAAATATTTATTAATTTTTACTTTCTAACTAAAATTTATTGATTAATATATAATTTAATATTATTTAATACTCCCTCTGTCCCGCTAAAAGCGGCCACAAGTGAGTGAGCACGAAGATTAAGAAAGTAAAGTTTTGTGTGTTAAAAAGTAGGAGAAATGTATTTTAAAGGTAAAATTGTTTCCTTTTTAGGAAAGTGACCACTTTTAATGGGACAACCCAAAAAGGAAACGTGGCCACTTTTAGCGGGACGGAGGGAGTACAATTTAATAAACAATAAAAATTATAATGACTTGTATGTTGATATAACATTAGTGATATTGTCATATCAATTGTCAACATGTTAAGTTGTTATGCCCATCTTTCACGGTCCTATATAAATTATATAATGTTGAACTCTTTACATGGTTGGACGTTGATCCATGAGGTCAAATACTTTCAAATTTGATATAACCATCTTGGTCAAAATCAAAGGAGAATTTTACACATAAAAAAAAAAGTCATTGTTCGTGATACATGAAGTAATTCTTGTTGTTAAACTCACCGGCGGATGGGGTTATTTGTAAGAATATTCAAACATTACTTTAGCATTAATATTTTTCCTAAGATTAAATGTCATCAGGGTAGCAACAATATTTTTTATGGAATCTGTTGAGAAGTTTTATCATAATTCATAGAACCATCCACCTCGATGAAGTATAAGAGGTAGAAGAGAAATATGTCAGTAGTAAGGTTAATAGTATCGACATGATGGAAGTGACTAAATCTGGATATGTCAACTTAGTGACCTAGTCTAGATAGGTTGTTGAGAACTTTTATGATGTTGAAAGTATTATTTGTTTTGATGATGCTATTTGAAACCACCTATCCTTACACAATATTATGGAACATATCGAGTTAACGATTTGGTCCATAAGAGATCGATTTGTGTTTTGTTTGTCTGTTTAGATTAGTGTTAGACTTATAGATTGATCTAGTGTGTAAGGACAGATCGATAAATATCGATCTGGTCCATAGAGATCATTTGTGTATAGAAGCATATCATTTACCAAGTAATGATAGATCAAGTTAATGATATAGTCAATAGAGATAATCTATTAATCCAAGTTCTAGAACGAAGATCAACATGTAAGGACAACTCAAGTTTACGATATGTGTCATAGTATCGACCTTATTATTTTGTAGCAGATTGATCAAAGTGTAAAGACAGATCAATGCAACGATCTGGTCATATGATCAATTTGGTGTTCTAGACTAAGTATTGCATCAACAAAAGAGCACAAAACTCGACCTGCTGGATGAGCAAATAGAGATAGAGAACGGATCAATCATACGATCTGATAGAGAACAAACCAAGAGAAACAAATGATTTGCCAGGAGATCATCAGGAGACAGTTCAAAGCACATTTCAAGAGATGACTTGATCTATGTGACCAATGAGATTTTCATATACATAATGAAGGAAACTACGATATGTCTAAATGATCACAACTCACTTGTCTAACATGCCACATCAGATGACACGTATGACAAACTCCAACGGCTAGAAGTACAGTCCTCACCAACAGAGAACACATTTCTAGAGATTTCATAGAGCCAAAATACTGCAAAAATTCCTCTAGATTATCATATCAAGCAAACGCTCGATTAAATCAAATATATTCCTAGTGTTCTATATTGAGAAGATTCTATATTATGAAGATAAACCCATTTAGAACGAAACATTTGTTTAGAGCCTTCAAGCCATTAGTTCTAGATATTCCTCATAGTCATTCATGTTTTAAGTTCTGTAATAGAGAAGAAAGAACTAATAACCAATCTGTTAACCACAAAAATAACTCATTCCCGATGAGGATAAATAAGAGAGGTGTATTGATGATCTGTTCCAAGCTCAACCTGCTCCACTACCCTATGAGCAGATCAAAGATTTAGTCAAGGTATGAGTTGATTATGAAGTACAGGGTCTCGCACAGACCGTCCTTGACGCAAGACAATAGACCCTGGAAAATCTTTAAAACAAGGACAAGAAACAGTTTGATAAGACCTACGACAAGCTAAAGAAGACTATGGATGATGATATAATGCAGTCGAAGAAGAAATGGAAGGGATTGAGACGACTCTGGATCGCCACAAAGACCGCCTAAAGGTTTTTGAAACCAAGATTGAAAAGCTCAATTCTTCTTCCATTGATATCATTTCTAAAGACACATATACTATTAATGCAATGTTTGTTAACTTTGAAGTGCACAATGTTGGGAATCTTTTTTGATGATTGCAAAAATTACTATTTATGTGTTTTGATGATGCAAAACCATATATAGAGATAATAATGTTATGTTTACATTTTTGTGTGTGTCTATATATATGATGATTAATTGTTTAATTATTTTATTAGTTTACAGAATACAAATCGACACAATGTAAGTAAAGATCAGGTAAGAACATATCGGGTCCATAGAAATCATCTGTAATTCTAGTAATAGGTTAGCTAACATTTTATGACAAGTTGATAATATAACAACTTAGTTAATAAAGAATGACCTTATTATTTGTAGAGGGTTGATCAAAGTATAAGAGCACATAGATGTAAATATATGTTCATATGGTTAACTTGACCTTCTAGACTTAGGGGGGTGTATTGGTTGTGGGTTTGTAGGATTTTTTTGGACTTTTAAAATATAAGTGTATTCAATTCAGATTTTCAAAAGTCTTTAAAAATCCTGAGGTATTTAATACGGATTTTAAAAAGTCTTATAAAATCTTTAGGATTTAAAAATCCATGGATTTTAATAGTCAATGGATTTTCATGGATTCTCTTTTAAAAATATAAATAGATTGTTCTCTACAAAATCTCTTATCATCACTAGAGATTTCGACGAATTCTCCCTGAGACTTTTACAAACCTGACTAGGGATGACAACTTAGCCCGACCTGACTCAAGCCTGCTCAAACCTGACAACAATGGGCCACCCAAGTCCGACTTGATGACGTTATGGGCCGGACTTGAGCTAAAATCTTAAGTCCGATGGTTATTTTGGGCCAATTCTTAGGCCCGACATATCGAGGCTCGCCCAAGCCCGACCTGATATTTATATAATTAATATATAAATTAAAATTAAAAATAGTATAAATATTATTATTTCAATTACTATATAATAAGCATAATTAATATATATATATATATATATATATTAAATAAGATATATAACTAAATAAATTTGTAATTAATATTTATTTGAATTTAAAAATATAATAAATGTTAAAATATATAAAATGCAATAATAAATATATATATATATATTAATGTATTAAGAATAAAAAATATTAAAAAAATATTAATTAAAAAATTCACGGGTCTTGCCCGAGTCCTCCGAATTCATATGGCCTGGGCTTGGACCTAATTTTCAAGCTCGACTGGGCCATGGGCCGGGCTTTGGCATGTACATATAACCGTGGGGTAGATTTGGGCATAGGGAAGCCTGGCCTAATCCGACCCATTGACATTTGTAAATCCGACTCTCTTTATGTTATTTCGACCCCTGCTAGGGGTGATATTTTGCCCAGTCCGACCTAAAATTTTCCAAGTCTGACGAAAATGAGCCTTCAAAGCCCGACCCGATGATGTCATAGTCGGACTTGGTCTAATGTTTAGGCCCGAAATACCCAAGTCCGCCCAAATCCGATCAGAATATTTAAATATTTGATATTTAAATTATAAATTTAAAATAATATAAATATAATTATTATTACTATTATTTATGTGTACTATAAATAATTTAATAGACATATTAAATAAAATATATAAGTAAAATAACATAAGTATCATTATTATTATTATTATTAATGTATAATAAAAATAAATCAATCGACACATTAATAAATATTAAAATATATAAATATATTTTAAAATAAATTAATTATATATTTTTAATATGTTAAAAATAAAAAATAAAGTAAAAATTAAAATAAAATAAATAAAATATGTATGTCCGCCCAATCCACATGGGCCTGACCTTGACATATTACAAGCCTGGTTGGGCCATAGGGCAGGCTTGGGCCCATTAAATTGCATGTTGGATCTTGACATAGGGAAACCCGGTCCAACCCGGCCCATTGTCATACCTTGCCCCGTATTATATTGAAATCTATGTAAATCATTAATAAAAAAAATATATACAACAATCCTATAAAATCTATGAAAATCCATGTAAATCAATAAAAAAAAGTCTATCAAACTCTACACGGAGTCTATGGATGTTCTAAATCCAAAAAAATTTTAAAGTCCAAAAAAATCCAACATGATCTCAATTGAATACCCTTTAGTAAAGAGCATCTACTTGAAAGCACAGATTGGGAAGCAGACCAACAGGACAGATCGAAAGATGGATAAAACTAGGTGACTAGAAGATATGTTCCAGAAGAGGAGCAGATGAATTGCAAAAAGAGTAGATCATCAAGAGACAACTCAGAACACTTTATCTATGTGTCCGTCAAGTTGTTATCATAAAGATCGGAGGAATCTGTCAATCTACCTAAATGGATCACAAACCATCTATCTAGTGCCACGTCATATGACACGTAGGACAAACTCCAACGGCTAGAAGTACAGTTAACATTCAACAGTCGTATTTGCAGTCAATGCAATCATTAAATACTGAAACAACTAGTTTTCATATATTACGCATATAAATACTTCATAACCTTCTTCAGAATGGGGATCCGAAAAATAGCAACAAACCCAGAAAAGAGCCTTAATGTTGCAAGATTTTCTCTAGATTCAAACATCCAACCAACACACGATTATAATTTATGTATGTTATTAGTGTTGTATTAGAAAGAGAAATATGCACATTCTGAAGATAAATCCGCTAGAACTATACTTTAGATTTGAGACTTCTAGCCAAATAGTTCTAGATTTTCTCCATAACCAAATAATCTTAAGCTATGTAACAGAGAAGCAAGGAGAAAGACAACTTAAAAAATACTCAAACCTGATCTCGTACTCAACGAGTTTAAAAAAGTGAGTTGTAATATCATTCTCTATTATTATAAATAAGAGAGTTTTGACTCGTACTCATCGAGGTTAAATAAGTGTGAGATCCAAGATTAAGGGATTTATCGATCGTGGACATAGAGATTTTCTCAAGAGTTAATTATACAAACTAGCCAAAGAAGATAGTAAAAGACAAATAATAGCCACAAACATAATACTATTTAAATTCTAACCATTTTGAATGTGAATTATCATAAATACCCTTCTACTTAATTGTATGAATGGTACGAATGGTATGAAAGGTATGAATAATATTCATTCATACGATTCATACGTACATACAGTTTAATAAAATTAAGTATCACGTATGAGTGGTACGATTCGATACAATTCATACGATTCATACGATTCATACGTACATACAGTTTAATAAAATTAAGTTTCACATATGAATGGTAGGATTCGATAATATTCATACTATTCATACTCAAAAATATAAAATATAATTACAAGGGTATTTTAGTACAATAAATTTATAAATGGCTAGAATTTAACTATTATTATGTTGGTGGCTATTATTTGTCTTTTATAATCTTTTTTGGCTATTTTATATTTTGCCTCTTTTCTCAAACCACGTTAAATATTGTGTTCTTATATTTTGTATTGCATTCTTAATTTTGTTTATATCACTTCACCAGCGAGCAAATTACAATTTGTGAGTTGTGCATTCGTGAATCAATCTCTTAAAGAACACTCGGTAATAAAAGAAGTATTTTCTAAGTATAAGAGCGACCAACTTATCACACAGTTTCCGCACATGATCTATGAACACAGCCTAGCTGTCGTGAGCACAGATCATCACCTCTTTGTATCGAGAATTACTTGAGCAAATTATTCACTTTGTATCAAAAGAATTTAACATGCTATTTTCATACAGTTGATTTGTCTAAGACAGAACATTCGTATCTCAATCTGCTATTCAAGAAACCGCAAAAAAAATAGTAATGTGGTGTATTCCCCTCCCCATACACCACACATGCTCTTCCCGTGATCCAACACTTGGTGTCAGAGTAGTGGTTCAACCTGACCACTTCTAATCTTACTCAAAGTTACAATTTTGTGGTCAAATTGAATAAATATTAACGTAGATAATTTTTATCATCCCTTACTGCATACTGATACTGCTGCATGGATTCCCATCTTTTTAGGAAATTTGAAGCGTTTTCCATCAAAGGCTATGAAGAGTGGAGTTTAAGGATCAAAATGTGCTTACAAGCTCATGATGTGTTGATGTGGGACGTGATTGAAAATGGACCAACTCCAATATATGAAGATGGAGAGAAACAGCCCGAAGGAGAGCAAGCTCGAACCAGAAAGCTAAAAAATCCACGCGTGTACACTCCAGAAGAACGCATAATTGTTGAGCTAAACAACTATGCTAAAGGACTCATTTCGAGTACCATACATGACATCAATTTAGCCAAGATCAGAAATCTGTATACAACAAAGGAGATGTGGGGTACATTAAGAGATATAAGCTTGGGATCTGAGGAAATGAAGAAAAATAGGCTAACTATATCTTGTTGCAAATTTGATGACTTCAAGATGATGCCTAGTGAATTGATTCAAGAGATGCAGAACAGATTTCACTGAGACTCGCTGAAAATTTCATTTGTCAAGCCTAGCCAGTACACCTAGCATGAACAAAATTTGAAGACCATCCTAGCTCTACCTGCAGATTGACATATCTATGTTATCTTGAACCAACAAGATCAAATTTAAACTCGTTATCATGTGATGAAATATGTAATATTCTTTTATGCAATGAGTGAAATTAACAGGATTTATGATGCAAATAAGGTCAATAAAAAAGAAACTGAATCTAAAACAAAAATTGAGGCTACACTCAAAGCAAGATCATCTTCAAAGATGACATCCACAAGTAAAGCTCATAAAGATAAGTTTTCCACAAAACAACTTCTGCCAGACTATGCCTCAAAGGCTAGTAGATCAAATGAGCTTGAAGTGCATATACACAACTGAAAGATATACAATAGACAAACAATGACAAGTGTGTTGCTCTAGTAGTCAAAGAAAATTTCCCAAATTATCTCTCAAGATCATCAACATAAGATGAAGCCCGTGTGGCTCAAACTCAAGAGAATGTTCAATCTGTGGTAAATTTCAATCGATATGATATTGTTCGAATAAAATTATTTCAAGTCGCTCGCACTCTAACGAGGTCGTCTAGCAATGATAAGCCAACCCAAGTAGTGTTCTCAAGGAAGACTTAGCAGGACAATTTAACTCTTTGTTCACAAACGAAAACAAGTAAAAGAATGTTTGAAGGTTTTAAAACTAGGAACGGAATATAAATAACGAAAGAACGTAAGTCCAACCTAATGAAAATAAACGGAGAAATGAATTGCCTAACCAAGAAAACAAGATGCGAATTGAAAATAATGCAAGTAACTTGGAACTCGGAATAAAAAAGAACGTAGAAAGTACTTTGGAATTTAAGATTGAAAAGAAAGTAGAATAAATAAACGAACTTAATAATAAAACGAACTCGGAATAATAAACGGAAGCAAACTTGATTAATAACTGGAACGAACTTGAATCCACGATGATAAACGAAAAAGAACAAGGAACTAGAATGTTGCAATTGGCTATCCTTCGAAATCTAATACTAAAGCTAAAAATGACTAACTAAAAATCAAAAGTCTCGACCTTAGAATAATAGGTCGAGAGGTGCTCGAAATATAAGTGCAAAATATTTGGAAGAAGATCTCAAAAAATATCTGAAAAACGATGATAGAAGGTGTCAAACGAATGAGAAACGCGTCGCCTATTTATAGGCGAGAAGGAGGGTCAGTGGCTGCTGAGAGGTTCGATTGCAAGTGTCGTGGGTGCAACCATTGGGTTGCTGACCGAGTCAGTCACGGGGTCAGCGACCGCTGGCTCTCGCGCGCTGGCTTGGCTGTGGCTTGGCCTTGGCACACACCGCCCAGTCAGTGGTCCCTTTGTGGTCCGCGGCCGCTGATTAGTGCTCTCGGCTCTCATCTTCATTCTCTCGTCATTTTTCGATCTTTTTTCGTCATGTTTCCAACTTTAACACTTGTTTAGGCTGTGATCCTAAAACATAAAATGACACGTAAATCGAGCCCGAAACATCATGGAAAATCGGAAACCTAAAAGGTTAAAGACAAAAAATATACAAGTTTAGACGACCAAAAAGAGGCTAAACAAATATCATTTCTTATCACTAATTATTCTATGTAGGATGAATCAAGAGAGATTGATAAACAACCAAAGAGGAACAACACATCCTCTGCTGCTACATTTGCTGAGTTACCTGCAAGGATGTCATGTCAACCCAATTTCACAAAACAACTTAGCACCCTCAGGCTTTTGTACAGAGAGGTCATCAAATTTAGTCAAGAAGGACTAAATCAGATCACTGACGAGCTGGAGGTTGGAATAGTGTACTTGAGCTTGAAGGATTGCTTAAGTTCATTCAGAGCCGTAATTGTTGCTTTGATGGATTGGATAGAATTAACAAAGCACATATCAACACATAAGGAAGAGATCATTGAGGATCTGTTCAACAAGAAGAATGACATCACAAGACGCCGACAGCTCACCGCTAAGATTTGCTTAAAACTCAGATCAGATCATTATGAGTCACGTCCATACCAATCCAAAACATTAAATAGGGTCGTGCCAAAATTCGTTTCAAAGAAGATCAAATCACAGAACAAGTGCACAAAACGATTTACATATCAACACAAGATCATCGCACAAAGTCTATGACACAGATTAGTACCCAAATCGATAAAAAGGGTACACAACAAAATAATGTCAACCCCATGAAGATTCAAAGACTACTTAATCGAGGGGGAAAACCAACCATAGATGCAATTCACAGATCAAGATCACATATCAAGACTAGCAAATTATGTATAAACCATCAACGAGTGGTATAAATTGCTGCAAATGATACAAATCATTATTTTACCAGCAGATTGCATCTGTAGCTCAACCAGTTAAAAGTCTTTATCAAAGCTATGATCAACAAATCATCTGTAAAAACAACTTATCAATAGTTAGCAGATTAAGGGGGAACCAGCTTAAGCCTGTATCAGCTAGCTGTCTAAAAATTTAAAAGTTATGAGTTTGAGATGTTGTAGTTTACTATCTTATGTATGTTCTCTAGATAATAACAACACTTTCGTAAAAATTACTCGTTAGTTTTCATAGGAACAATTCCTATGGAATACGATACTCGCTCTTTCTCTACATTATACATCTATTTTAGCAGTAAAAAATAGAGTCGAATCAGTTTCTCACTAGCAAAATTCATATGGAAGAGAAATTAAAACATCTAGTAGAAGAGGTGAAGTCATTAAAGACGATGATAACCTCCATTTTTTATTATTTCAAAAATGGGGAGGGACAAGGTCAAGGAAAAAGCAAGTAACATGTCGCCAGATAGATCAAGGTGGAGATCAAGAAGAAGGTTGTTCCTGCTCCTACAAAGAAACCAACACAATCTGCTCAACCATCGGTTCCCGTACAATATGCTGAACCATTTGCTCCCATTTCTACTTCTACTTATGCACAACTATCTGCATCCATGTCTGCTGCTCCAATGTCTAAAGAACAAGATAAGGTAAAGAGATTCCAATATATACATAACATTGTGGAAGAAATGCTTAATGCTAGAATCCACATGTAACACGCTATTGATCTAGCTTACCAAATACAATTTAGGGAACAAAAGGCCAGAAAGGCAAAGATTGAGAGGGAAAGAGCAAAAGGAAAGAAGATTGCAGTAGAGAAGCCCAAGGAATCAGTCGAGGATGCACTTGCCAAAAGGCGTTTTGAGGCTTCATAATTGAAGCGTAAAAAGAGATTTTACAAGCAGGGGTTCAAACTTGTAACTCGTGTATCTTCTGATACCTAGATGACTTCAGAACTATCTCCTTTATGGGAGAAGATCAATGATGACTTTATCGAGGATTAATATTTCCTAAAGAATCCTGAGCTAGTGGACCTTTCTGCAGATGATGTTTTTATGAAGTATATGTCAGGTTTTCACGACAAAGAAATTATCATAAATATTCTTACTCAAGAGTGCCTCTATGAAGTGAAGATCACAACACCTCTGAAGAGATTCCATCTGCCGCCGATGTTGCCTGGAGGCATAATTCCCGATAAAGAACAAATTAACAACTATATAATGGAAACCGCCATGTACTATGAAATTTCTATATCTCCTAAGGGGTCGTTTTCTTTTCTTGATTAAATGGATTAGATTGATAGGATTATTACTCTTTAAATCTCTTCACTTTTATTCAAAATCCCTCATTTTTAATCCATTCTTAAGTATTTCACCACTCCAAATGCCCTCCTTTCAACTCAAATGTGTGATTAAATAATCACATCAAAATTAATGTGATTATTTAATCACACAATTGAGTAGAAATAATGACATATGAAGTGGTGATGTGCTTAAGGATGTTTTAAAAATGAGGGATATTTAATGAGAAATGTAAATTTGAAGAGTAATAATCATATCAATCTAATTCATTTAATCAAGCAAACCAAAAAACCCTTAAGAATCCAAAATACAGAAGGATGTGAAATGGATTCTATGTGTTGGTCCCGTAAGAGCTCGATTGGTGTGTGGGAGGGGGATACACCAATTCAAAACTTTTCTATTTTACTTGACTTTTTATAACACAAGGTTTAAGCTCTCTTAAATATAAGATTGCTAAGTTAGTTAAATTAATTCTTCTAATAAAGAAGACTTAAGATAACTCAAAGAAATCCTTGTTTAGACTGAATAATCAAATTAAGAATAACTAAGACTAGTTAAATTTAATATGATTGTGTGTAGAAGTTTGGTGGTTAGTGAGCTCTTTAGAGAAAAATGTTTTCTTAGCCAAAGTTGTATTATACAAGTGGATTAAAGATATGATATGACATATATGAGAAAATCGAAAGCAAACAAAAGAAAGTAAGAACACAATCGATTTTTACGTGGTTCGGGCTAAAACCCTACGTCCATGTCCAATCTTACATGATTGAAAATCCACTAAAACCTCTCTTGTTTATACTCGTTGATAATGAGCCACAAAGAACAATCAAAACTAGAAGTATTCTTTGTGAACGAGTTTGAGGTCGTGACACGTTTAAAACTTACAAATATATTCTTCAACGATTGAAAACTACAATCGAGGAGATGGCTACTACTTTGAACACTCTTACTCGTTTGAAATAATATTTGAAGTTCCATAATACTATCTTCAGAATGGTAAGCGCTTAGAGAAATCTTTGAGCTTCGAAAGTGCTTTGAACGTTGAGAACTTGAAGATATTTGATCAGAGATTTGACTTCGTTAATGGTAGATTTCTTGTACGCATTCTGGAAAATAAAGGAGTTATTTATAGCTCCAAACCTGGAACTAGCCATTTGAGAGATGGAGTATGAAGTAATCCACATTAAATACAACATTAAATGCGCGGTAAGGTGATGATATGCGCACTTCCTAGAATGCATTATTTTTCCTTATTTCTCGCGATTTTTCAATGATTGCCAGGAATTGAATGATTTGTCTTACATATTAATTTATATTCTTGTACTTCCATTCTTAAAATATTTGATTTGATTGACATGGCATATCAGAGGAAGGTTGACTTTTGACAAATGTAAGTATATCGGCAGTCCACCTTAATTATCGTAGGACCCAACTTGTTGTTATTAGAATAGTAGCTTGACTCCATTGAGTTTGTCATTGATCTTTCCTTCAAGAGCTAGCATGTTAATGATCAGGTTGAAGCTCTAATTCTTCATCTTGGTTTCAGAGTCGGTCTCCATGAAATCCAGTTTGATTCCTATAGGACAAGTTGATGAGATCGACATGCTCTTTACAAATCATTCAAGTTGTTCTAGTCTACAACTAGTTAAATAGGCTGTTTCATAAGTTAGTTTGAAGCTTCAAACTTCCTTTTACAATCATCGACCTACTAGAAAAATAAACTCAGAAAATGATAAGTCTAAAACCATGTACAAGTAATCTAAAGGAATAAATCACAGCTCACTGCAAATAGGGACATATCGTTATAAATATCTGCTTCTTTATAGATTAGCGAGCCGCCAAAATAAAACTTACACCTGTAATTTTAATTACTAATATGTTCAAGTTAGCTCATAAAATAAGTACATGTCGATTTTAACTTAACCTGTTCTTTTATAGATCGAACTTCCTTTAACAAATGATATTGATAATCTGGTTTTCAAAACTTATAAAATATTTCAAGTGTTGGTTCTATAACCATCCTTAAAACTTAATAAATTCATGTGGTTCCTAACAATTTTCCCCTTTTTGTATAAAATAAGTTAATCATTTTAACTTGTAACAAGCAATTTAAATGCACAAGGAATTTAAAGCAGTTAAATACATGCATAAGAACATTGTCTGGACAAAAGATATATTGTCATTACGTTGTTTTTCAAAAATAAGACAATTCACTTTTCATTCATAGTCAAGTTGTTACAAGATACAAGAGGATTAAGTACACAACTTATGAAAACATGTAGAGTACAAAAATATGTGTCTAAAATTAGAAATAACAATTAAGGTGGATGAGGAGGCTGTTGTTGTCGTGCTGCTGCTGTTGCTCTCCTTCTTTCGATTAGCTCCTTCTTCTTTTCATCTGATAGCAAGTTGAAATAGACATACATCTCATCTCTAATTCTTCTATAATTCTTGTTCTCCGTATCTATGTGATAGCCAAGCTGTTTCGTTGTAGAGTTAATCATATTTAAGATTACAGTTCGATCTTGTTGCGTGCTGCCTGGAATGATGGGTGGAATCATAAAATCTTTTTTAGGGGCCGAGATGTTCATATTTATCATGGAAGATTGACAAAATAGTTAATCGACGACTGTTTTGTTATGATAATATGATAAGTACTTCCTGAACATTTCACCAGCTGAACTTGTTGGTACTTAGGATTCTTGAAGTAATAATATTTGAGAACAAATCCTTTCTTCACCATTAGCCATTCAGAAACATGCTTCCTGTTAATCCAATTGTCCTCTTGTGGTTCAACAAACTTGAATCGTTATTACTCTCCTCTCCGAATTTGGCGGTGGGCTATCGGGCTTTTCCCTCTCTTGCCTAATGTCTTGTATCATCTCCTTCTTCAATTTCTCTTCAAAGCTCTATAAATTGGATCACAAGCCTTCTCATGAACATATTCAGCCATTAGCAGCTCGGTGACTTCTTCATCATCTGTTCTCGGCTTCTTGTATGTCTGTGTTGGAGAAGGATGAGGTTGATCTGAGCTTTCTTAGCAGCATTCTCAGCAGCTAACATCCTTTCCTCATTAGCTTGTTTCCACTCGCTGTCAGTTTCTTGACCTTGGCAGTAGGATTTTTCTTTGATTCAACTTTATTCTTCTCAACTTTCTCTTCCCCCTTCTGTCCTACACCATTTTCCACATCATACATGAACTCATTGGATAATATCAATTTTAGGGAAGCATTTTCTTCACTTAGCTCCTTCATCTTGGTCTCAACATTCATTCTGAATTGCAGGAGAGCTGAGACAGATCCATTGAGCTCATCAAATTGCTTTGTATTTGATACATTGAACACGACTAACTTTTTTTTTTTGCCAATTCTTCATCCTTTTTTGTGAGCTTGATTCCAAAGATATCATTGGATGTAGGAATATCAAACTTCTTCAACATATCGGGCAACATCCCATTCACTGCAACTTGTAACTTCTTGGTTTCAAACCCAAGCAGCTTCTTCTCGAATTATGTCTTTACTCTCTCGACCATGTTTATTCCAGCTTGAGTGAATCTCTCATCAAACTTGTCTAATTTAGCCCGTATGATATTCAATCTAGTGTTGGCCTCCTCCTTGTGCTTATCTGTTTCTTCTCTATAGTTGTCCAAAACTTTGTGCAGCTCGTTAGATAGAACTTTGTGTGTAGTTTTGAAGCGCTCTTCAACTGCTATTTGAAACTTGTTATCCATTTCATTGACCTTGTTTGAAACTTTGGTGTTGATAAGTTCATTGATCTGTTCATTTCTAAATGGAGCATGAATGGTCAAAAATAAGTCCTCGAGTGAGGAGTGAGTATAATCTTCAGGCGTCATGGACGGTGTAAATATTTCTAATGTGGGATCTGCATCTACCAACAGACCCATGATGACATTCAATATGCGCTCTGGAGTGGCAGGCAGATGTGCTCCATATAAAATGTCTTCTGGGATCTCGGGAAATTGAGCTCCAGCTGGTTGGAAGGAAGATTGTGGTGGAGATGATGGTTGCTTTTGTTGATCAGATGTGTGGCAGATTGATCAGCAGGTTGATCATCAGATGGTTCATCTGCGTGGATGGATCAACAGATGAATCTACTTGTGAAGTAGACTGTGTAAGTATCGAGATGCTCAGTGGCCTCCTTGGCAAGATGGTTCTTTGTTGAAGTTGAAGAACGAATCAACAAAATCCTCCATCATCAGGTCGACGGTTGAATCATATAATTCTTTCCCTTTTGAATAAAATTGAGCCAGGTCGACTTTCAGCTCCATAGCTTCCTCTTTCATCTTAACCAGGACATAGTGCCTAAAATGTTGTCAGACATCGAGTATGTCCAAGAATCCGAAATAGGAGGTCAATTGAACCTTCTCGACCTTGAGGACATTGATAATAAAACGAAGAAATACGGCATACAAGATATAAAATGGACTATCTTGAATGTCCAAGTATGTTTGGAAGTGACAACCCATTTTCTATTCCTTCGGAGTGAGCTCAATGTCGGGTAAACTTGCATGTACAACTTTGGCTGCCTTCTCCTTAAGTTGGGTCAGGATGATCTGTGCATCTCTTAACATTTCATTTGCATCTGCTTCCTCTTCCATCTCTGCACTATCATCCACTTTCTCCTGATGTCACGCCCGCTTTCTACTAATTCTAGTAAAGTCGGGAACATGACTAATGAAAGAAATAAACAACACATAATAAGACAACGAGTGTTCTCCTCATAACATAAATCTAGAATTTGTCCCATAAATTCGGAAGGTCTGATTCATAAGCTCAATACATTACATATCAAAATTAAGAGTTTAAACTTGGTCTAATACATAACAGTCTAGCAGCGGAATGTAGGATCGTATAATAAAATCCTACGTGTATGAAGACACGTAGAACCCCCAAGAGTCTGCTACTAGGAGTTTTGACAAAAAGCCCGACACAGCACCCACGTCTTCTTCATTCTTAACCTGCACGTTTAGAAATACATGCAGGGCTGAGTACAAATTGTACTCAGTAGACACGTGCCGAAATCGCACACATACATATATAACTGTCAAGCCATTCTAGGTGATACATAGGGATTTTTGTCTCTAAAGCACCTATGTTCACAAAAGCATTTCTTTGAGAAAGTTCTAGTTTGACTGATCAGTCCTAGTTCTTTTGTAATCAACCATATCTGAACGTTAATTGTGCCGGGGAAGTGGCCACTTCCCACAGACACTTGACCGGTCAACCTTGCGCTGACTCACAGTCCATGGTGTACACTAGTTCGAGTGGAGACGCTAACCCACTGGAACCCGAATTCGATTATCATATAACAGATAGGCATCATACATAAATCGCAAGCATTTATGGCAAGACAGTGCTTTGAAAATATCTCTTTTCATTTCTGAAGACATGCACACATATTTTTATAGAGTGAGAAAAGCCTACCTGAATAGTCTTGGTTGGTGATTACTCCGTTCTCGAGATGTGGATCCGACCTCTCGTCGAAACCTTTAAATAAGTCTCGCGTGAGATACATTTGTCAAGTATGTCTAGTACTTCTAAGTGTAAGGAAATATTATCCTTCACTATTTTGAGAGTCATTCTCGGGTTTTTAGAACTCAACTATTATACGAGTTTAGGAGTCGCATTTCTAGAGGTGTTGTTTGAAGATTTCTAATCAAGCTATTGCTTAGAAACTTACTAACCCAATTAACTAATTATTGGGTGAAATGATTTAAGGACATTTCTAAATTAATATCTTGATCTTTGAATCAAGATAAGTAAATTTCTAATTAGGCTAATTAAATTTCAATTGTCACACTATAAGCATGATTTCTAATTTAATCATTTCTTATGATTAAATTTCTAATTCGGTAGATTAATTTCTAATTGATAAATTAAGTCTTCTAATTTAGCTTTAAAATTCTATTCTTGGACTTAGCCCAATTAAATTAAGTCTTGTCACCTTAATTGAGTAATTAACCCAATTAGGATTAATTAATTAACTCTTAGCCCATTAGCAATCTATTTAGTCCATTCCTCTTAAATTCATTAAGCTCACTTGGTTTATTACTTATTACACTTGAACTCAATAGTTTTGTTAGTTGTAGCCCAATTCAGTAAATCATAGATCCATAAATAAAACTAATCTACGGCCCAACCGAAAAAATAGTTAGGCCCATACTTGATTCAAATTATTGGGTCTAGTCAGGTCCTTAAATCTGGGCCCATTCGACTTATTAACATGGCCCAAGAGTTTGGCCCGTTAAATCCATTTTTTTCAACCCAGCAAATGAAATAATTCGGCCCATGAACCGTAACCCGGCCCGGTTCTAGATTGTTCTAACCCAGCTCTAGACTTAGGGTTGAATACTATAGTCTACTCTCATCCTTTCTCTTCTCACGCCTCTCGTTACTCTTCCCCTGTCTCTCTCTGTTCCATAACAGTCTGCGCCTCAGCCTCGTTGCGCACCCGATGGTAGCAGTTCCTGATCGTCGTCGTCGCCTGCCTCCCATCGCTCGCCGTGGCCTTCCCCTTTCTCGGGCGCGGTGATCTCTTGTTCGGTGACAGAACTCGTCAAATTCCTTCAAGGTAGGGCTGACTTCTCCTTCCCTTTTCTCGATTTCCATACTTAGTGTTTTGATTCAAATTTTGTAGCTTCCTCTTACTACCTATTCTAAATTTCTTTCCTTTCTTTCTTTAGCTTGTTTCTGGAGAATCGATGTTCGGGTAGAGAGCTGGACTAGCTCGGGTTTGGAGGGCTCGGAGGGGTTCTGCCTCATGGACAACAGCAGCTCTTGGAGCCCCGTTGTTCTGTTCGTTGAACCCAACAGTTAAGTCCTTTCTTCCTAATATGTGTAATCCTCTCCTTTTTCTGCATAATATCTCTTATTTGTTCCTTTCCATTTTAAGGAATCCTCCTTACTTTTATGTAGTCCTTATCTTTAGTTCATGCCTACCTTTTTCTAGTTTCTCTCTTCACACTATTTCTTGTCTCTAAATACAGGTATGTTACTGACATGATGGTTTCCTCTTCCTTGGAGCTTTCTGCTCGAGATGTGCAGGGAACAACACCCCCCTCTTTCTTTCCTTTCTCTTCATTAATCTGCACTATTACCTTTTTAAATTTCCCCTTTGTTCTATTCTATATATAGCAGTTCTCTTGGGTAGTATGTAATCTTATTATTCCTTTCTTTAATTATTCAACAGACTATTACTTACTTCTTGGTTCTTGGCTCTTGATTCTTGAGACACTTCCCTTTTTTTTTTGAGATATACATATAATTATGATATTCAAGATTTTATTTTATTTAAAACTATTTCTCTATCTGTTCACCACGTAGAGGAGGCATATATATATAAGATTTATAAGCTAATTAAATTTCTAATCCTTTGTTAATCACTTTGACCTCTCAATAATTGACTATTCTACACGGTTGTAATTCCTTTTACAACAGTACTAATTATTAAGAATTCCATTAATAACTTACTATAAATACTTGCATACTATATGTTAATTAATTGATGGTATTAAATATCATTAATCACTAACAATGATCGCCTCCTTTAATGATATAATAATAAAGGTAATTAATTACTACTAATGACTCACCCAAAATTTCGGAACTCTTGGTTTTGTAATTAGAATATAAGAATTAAATTGTGAGAAGTTCACTACTTATGTGGAAATTCAAAATGTGGGGTATTACACCTGAGGTATATCTTGTTCGGCAATCGTGTTGAGAGGTTCGACCTTTATCACTTTTGTTTCATCCAGCTCTTCTTTGATATTACGAGCTGTAAATCTCGTTGCAGTTGGTTTCTTCTTTTTTGCAGGTGATTTGGACTTATCACCTTTCTTTGTTTTCTTTGGTGGAGCTTTCTTAGGCTCCGTAGCTTTCCTTTTTCCAGCTCGTTCCTTTTCAGGTTGAGCTGCTGCTATTTCAGTTACTGCACCCTTGGGTAAAGGTACAGTCCATTCGAGGTTTGACTTTCTAACCCTTATCAATTCTGCCTTCAGAGTCTCATCTGAGACTTTCAAAAATAATGCTCCACAATGCCTAGTGCCATCTCAATTTAGATATCTGTATTTTGGTAGAACAGGCGTGTTGTCAAATGACATTCCCTTATGCCACTTCTCCCTATTGAAGAATCCTCCAATTATTGTACTTAGCTTGGTGGACAAGAGAAGTGCCTCTTAAAGTTAAAGTTAATGCAGTTCCCATCCTCATCATGTTCCATTTCTATTTGTTTGACCTTACCGCTTATCAAATTGAGCAACGGCTTGCTTCAGTTTATATCTAAGTTGAGTATAACGCCGGTAATTACTCTGAACTTCAAATGAGTTACAGAGTCGTAGGTTCCTCCATGAGCCAAGAATATCTTCTACACAAAGTCCAGCAGCAATCTATAAGTGGGCGTCAGCGTGTTCCTGGAAAAAGCTTTGTTGTGCCAATCGAGATGATGAAATGTACAAGCTTGTATTTCTTCTTGGATTTGAGTATTGGTGATTTGATCAAGAAATAGACTGCCTACATCTTCGAGATGATATACTTGCAAGATCATCTCCAGAATGTTTGTCCTCACATCATATGCCTTGTTCTTATTGACTAGAATTTGAACATATATATTTCCATTGCCATCTTCCATCCACGAACAATAAAATAGACCGATCTGTCTGTGCAGGAAGAAATCTAGCATGGTAGTAATGATCTTGTAAAATCCTAAACATAGTTCAAGAATTTATTAAGTATAAATCTTAAAATGCAGTAAGTATGAGTAGCTTGATCAAACATCTTGATTAAACAAATAGTTTGATAATCAATCTTAAACATGTTTAACACATAATTAATCATCCTTATAAGCAAATACTATCAAGATTATGAAAATATATGCAAGATATGTACAAAGAACTTATCTCATTGTGAAACCATATAATATATATATATATATATATATATATATATATATATGCAAGACATGTACAACAACATACACATATTACCACAACTTTTCCCGAATAGACTATTCAAGTCTTCTAGACTGTGAGCATTATTCTACAAAGGAATTGATTGTGTCATCTGTTGTGATCATTGGTCTACCATACAGTCTACAATTATTTAAGAGAGACTTGTTTGCAATAAAATAATAGTTAGAAAATAAATTACTAATCAATGATGAAAATTTATTCTCATAAAATGAAGTTGTGAACAAGTTTGTTTCAACACTTAAACATAAAGCATGTTTTGATGTATACAAACTCTAACAAAACCAATCACCACTATCCAACTTACCAAGGTATTAAATTATTAAAAATAATCATTTTCTAATAAATTATGTTGGGGTCCCGGATAGAGCAGGTGCGTTTGTGGCTGCGCGCGGCGGGAAAGACACTATAACTTTTCGCGCATGCTGCTAGAACAACAAGTCTAGACAACTTATGTACTGGACAGATGACTGTGAAGTGTACAAATCAACTCCTTTGATACAGAGTGAAAGTGATTTTTTTAAGTATGATTCTCGACACAGAGCGTGAGTGATCTGTCTGTGATAGACTGGCAGCTAGCTAGAGCATACCAGACGATTTGTCCTAACGCAGATCGTGTGCGGAAGCTGTGTGTATGTTGATCTGCTCTATACTTAGAAAATATTTTGTAATTAATACCAAGTGTTCTTTAAGAGATTGATTCAAATGCACAACTCGCAGATTGTGATCTGCTCGCTGATGAGTGATAAAACATAGAATCAAAATAATGCAATGCAAAACATAAAAGAGCACACACTATTTAACGTGGTTTGAGAAACCCCTTACGTCCACGATCGATCAAACTAGATCGATGAATCCCTTAACCTTAGATTCATCACTTATTTATCCTCGTTGAATACAAGTTCACTCTCGCGTATTTATACTCGTTGAGGATGAGATTACAACTCGCTTATTTAAACTCACTAAGTACGAGGTCAAGTTCATGTTTACTATTAGATGTTCTTCAAGGCTTTGGGGTTGTGAAGGATACTAGAACTATGACTATGAAAGCTCTAAGATAATGTAAGTTCTAGTGGATTACTCCAGATATGTGTTTTAACTCTCTCTAAAATTACAACACTTATGGATATGTATGTGATCAAATCTAGTGTTGGATATCTTTGAATGGCTGGAGAGAGTTTATGAATATTGAAGCTCTTGAATAAACGAATACCCTCTTCTTTGCAGTGGGCTGAAGTATTTATAGGCTGATTTGAATTCTAGCCGTTGAGTCTTTGCAGGTTTTGCAGATAGCATCAAATGCTCTTTTGACCGTTGACTACTGACTGTACTTCTAGCCGTTGGAGTCTGTCCTACGTGTCATCTGACGTGGCATGGACAAGTTAACTGTGATCCATTTCCTCCAATTTGTGTTGAGCAGCTCATGTGATGTTCTGCTGGTGGGGTGATTGTCTTCAATATACCTTGAGTTGTCTCCCCAAGATCTGTTGATCAATCTATTGGACACAAATTGATTCTCTCGATTTGTCTGCTGTGATCTAGTATGCTCGCACGCATGGTCTGCTCGCATATCAGATCAAAACATTAAGTCCTATGGACAGATCGATCATATGACACAAAGATGATCATATGACCAGATCGTGACTCGCGATCTATCGTTACAGATTAATCATCTGCTCTAGTACATGAACTAAATAAGATCAGATTCTATAGACTATGTTATTATATTATTAACCTATCTTTACATGTTAGTTGATCTACTATGAAGAACACAGAAGACTGCCTATGGACTCGATTTGTCTTTCATCGATCTGGTCCTTTTACACTTACCCTTCTGCAAAGTCTAACTATGCTAGACACTAAAACTGTAAATCCTAAACATCACATAACAATGAATACGCACACAGATTGAATCAAACATCTTAACACTATAATGATTTTACATGCATCATCAAAACCAAACTAACAGTTTTAGCAACATAAAGAATGTTCCTAATTGTTTCCCAACAAATCATAATAATGCATAATCAAACACATATGCTTAAAGCTTTTATTATTGATTAAGAAATGAAGATCATGAGACCTCAGCCTTTTCACTATTATTGGGAAAAACTTAACTAAAAACTTAACTTAATTCGAACTCTTCTAATATAATAAATGCACCAATATTATTTTTTTCGTTTTACAAGCGCAATTCACATTTTGAGACCCACATCCGGTCTAGATCCACCCCGTGGATCCGTAATTTAATCATTTATTATATATATATATATAAAAATTATTTTAAATATAATTCAATCTAACCATAGATCTCATTTACTTCTTGAACCACTCTCTTCTTTATTATGTTAATGCAGTTTAAAATAGGTGCAACATTGAAAATTCCTTGAAGATTTTAATTAAACTATTTAAAAAATTAATGATTTATTCTGAATAGCTGTAGTGCTTTGTATGAATTATATTGTTATTTTAATTAATCATTGTAGTGTTCTTGATTTGTATTATTATAATGGATTTACTATCAACTTTAGTGTATTTAAAATTTATTTTTAATAATAAAATGCATGGATTTGGGTCGGATTTGTGGACACAACATATTTCATGGATCTGAACACGAATTCTATGAATGTGGACACGAATTTTATTTTTAAAGATACATTGATTTTGGATAAAGGTCTGCAGCTAAATCAAAAATTTTGAATATGAATCTCGACCATTTGTTATCCTAGTGAAAATCGAGAGCATCCGATCATTTGTCATCGTTATTTGTAGTGCACTAGGAGATCAAGAGTATCGAGGATAACGATCGCAAATGATCTCGCACCATGCTAGCTTTACCGGCCTTTCGCTTCGCATACCGGCCTCAAACTCAAACGAACCTTCCATGCGTTATCTTTAATATCCTACTTTCGTGTTTATTTTTATTGTACTTTTCTCTTCTTTTTTTTTTCTCATTTAATTGGAGGAAGACCGAAGAAAGATGAAAATTAACCTAGTCTATTTAAGAACGTAGTCTTTTTTCTTGAGTTTACGTATGAAATTTTTTTATTGAACATTTATATCTTGATTTCATTTTTTATTTGTTGTAAAATGATGGTACTAATTTTGAAATTAATGATTAACTGAACATTTATAGTCTTATTTTACTTTCTTTTGGTGGCAAATTATGGTAGGAATTTTGAAATTAATATAAAACGATCCTTTCCTTTTCTGTGTATCATCAGATCGAATTAAATCGTAACTATTAAAATTAAGCCATGCTTGCCTCATAATGAACAAGTGTCCAAACTATCTCAGAAATGCTACTAGTCGGTCGGTGTATGGATCTATTTTCCATTCGGTAAGGTTTTTTAAGCAACAAATTTCCCCTCATTATTTGGCGTGATATATTGTATGCTTTAATTTTCCTCCATCAATAATCATAAATTATGCATAATTTATGCAACAAATCTGACGTCTCAACTTGAATGATGACTGACCATTAACCTAATAAAAGCAACGTTCCCATAATTAATTAATTAAACAACACTAACATATTTCACTGTAGACATTTTTATTCGTGTCTAGGGACTGAAAGTTCGGTATGGTTCAAATAATTGAACCGTAAATTGGGATTAACCGCAACTGAATTTATCAAAATTTACTATTCGAAAGTGATCGCATTTTGAATTTCGGTTATCCACTAACCGTTTTGTTAGTCAGATTGCTTATCAGAATTAATCGGTTTTTTATAAAAAAAATTAAAAGTAAAATAAAATAAATTTTAATATCATATATATTTTTATATTTTCTTTTTAATTTCGTAATAAATATGAAATAATTATTAAAAATAAAAATTATGTATATAAAAATAAATATAAAATAATTATTAAAAATATCATATATATTTATAAAAATGAAATATATATAAATTTTAAATTTAAATTTCAGTTATTCGGTTATATCATTGAATATATCCGATAACAGAAAATCACCAAAAACACTATCCGATAAGCGGTTCGTTATCCAAAAATTACGATTATCAATTATCGGTTATATCATTGAATATATTCGATAACAGAAAATCACCAAAAACACTATCCGATAAGCGGTTCGTTATCCAAAAATTACGGTTATCAATTATGGATTTAGATAGTTATTATCCAAAATAATCAAACCAAAATTCGAGCCTATTCGTGTCTGATTTTTTTCATTCCTCCTAAGTCCTCCCATTGTATAATCTAATTTTGGGGAAGAAAGTGAAAGAAAAAATTGCAACATCCCCGTAATTCATTAAACATCATTAACATATTATCCCTATGTATTCTGAATACCTCTTTTTTGTTCTTCTCGTCCCATTGGCCATTATATAAATCTGATTTTCAGATAACTGTTGAAAACAAGAAAAGAGAAAAAATGAAGTTGTTGAAATGGAAATGGTAGCTGAAAGTAAAGCCAACAATTAATCGTGAACTCAAAGCATCTTCTTGTCAATTAAACTCCCTTCTCACCCACCCCCATTTCTTTGAAGCCACTCCCGATCCATTTTCAGTTACTTTCTCTCTCTTAACTCCTCCTCAAAGAGATGAAGCAGCTGACGGCTTTACAGCAGCAAGGCCGCCGCAGCAACAGCTTCCGCAACGTCTCCTCGCCTCTCGACGCCACAGTCGACGGCGCCATGAAGTCTCCGGCGACGATTTTCTGGCTGGTCCTACATGGCCTCTGCTGCTTAATTAGCTTAGTCCTCGGCTTCCGATTCTCGCGCCTCGTGTTCTTCCTGCTCTTCTCCACCTCCTCTCCGTCGCCGTCCACCACCGCCACCATATACTCAGCTCTCCGCACGACATTGCCGACTTCGTCGCTTCCGGAGACGAACGCCTCGGTCTCCGCCGGCGGAAGCCGGGTGGTGGTGGGGAGGCACGGGATACTGATTAGGCCCTGGCCGCATCCGAATCCGGCGGAGGTGATGAAGGCGCACCGGATAATTGAGAGGGTTCAGGAGGAGCAGAGGTTGCAGTACGGCGTTAAGAACCCCAGGAGAGTGATTGCTATCACGCCGACTTACGTTCGGACTTTCCAAACTCTGCATCTTACGGGTGTGATGCATTCGTTGATGAATGTCCGGTACGATCTCGTTTGGATCGTGGTTGAAGCAGGTGAGATCACCAACGAAACTGCTTCGCTGATTGCGAAGTCAGGGTTGGAAACTATCCACATTGGATTTGCTGGGAAAATGCCCCTTCTGTGGGAGGATCGGCATAAGTTGGAAGCGAAGATGAGACTCCATGCCTTAAGGTATTTAATTAATTCAATGAATTTTAAATTTACTCGCAATTTGATATTGCTAGTGCAGAGGTTTTACGTTTCTAGCTGTTCTACATGTGCAGAATAGTTAGAGAGAAGAAATTAGATGGGATTGTGATGTTTGCGGATGATAGCAATATGCATAGTTTGGAGTTGTTTGATGAGATCCAGAATGTGAAATGGGTAGGTGGGGTTTCTATGGGAATTCTTGCACATTCCGGAGGTTCTGAAGAAGGAGCCCTGGTGAAGGGAGAAACTGATGCTGAGGAAAAGGATGTAAAGAAATCACAAGTCCCAGTGCAAGGTCCCGCTTGTAATGCTTCAAATAATTTGGTGGGGTGGCACACATTTGATACGCAGCCTTTCATAGAGCAGAGTGCGAGATACATAGGGGATAGGGCAGTTGTGCTGCCGAGGAAGCTGGAGTGGGCTGGATTCGTATTGAATTCAAGGTTGGTATGGGAGGAAGTAGAGGACAAGCCAGATTGGGTTAAGGAATTGAATGACATTGGTAAAGATGGGGAGGATGTTGAGAGCCCGTTATCTTTGTTGAAGGACACAACAGTAGTGGAGCCTCTTGGTAGCTGTGGCCGCAAAATTTTGCTTTGGTGGCTCCGTGTAGAGGCGAGGGCAGACAGCAAATTTCCTGCTAGGTTAGTCTTCTATCATTTACCTTCAGTTCTTTGTGGTGCCATATTTTTTTCAAATGTATATGATCACAATGGTAAATTCTTTTCTCTTTGTTCTTTTTCTTCATGGCTGAAACTTTTGCACTTGTGAAGAAGTTTCTATAATTAACAATCTCTGTGTATGCTAAGGATGCATTTCTGAGTAGCAACAGTTCTTAACATATCATACGACACTCACCCACACATTGTTTTGGGCTAGCTGTATTTCTTGAATGAGCCACACTTGTTCTTCATTAGATCTTTAGCTGAAATTTTGGGCAAAATATGTTAATCCAATGTTATCTGTACAAATTTTTGGGGTTGAAGTTGTTAAAGTCATATATGTGTTTCTTTTAACTAGTTTTACTGTACTGGCTAATACCATTCATCTTTACTGGATGAATTTCTCTGGGCTGGCTTCTGTAAACTAGGAAGTTTTACATCATATTTGGTTGAATCCTTGCTTGATGAATACCTGCTTCATATAAATACATCATTGACCTGTTCAGTGTTCAGGTAACTTGACTGGTAATTAGGTGGATAAGACTCCTCAATTTAAGCAGGCGCCAATTTTTTTTAATATACATTTCTTAAGCTGGAATACTTGCATACATGTCTCAAATTTTGTGGTACATGCCTGATGATATCAAATGAAATATCAAACTATGATGTCATACTTCAGTAGAAGTTAATCCTACATTTGAAAGGCTCATGTACAACCATGGTTATAATGTCATTGGAAATGGTTTTGTGACATTGATATCATGTTAGCACAGTACCATTATAATGAAGCTAAATTTTGCTTACTACTTGCCTCACTCAACCACTTGACACCAAACATTGTTAGTCTTAGACTCTTAGGCATTACCTTTCTTCAGTTCTTTTGAACTTCTATCTTCTCATCCACAATCTTTGTTTACTTTTTCCATCTATATATCTTAGAAGTTTCTACTACTTTCGTGATTACATTGGTTTAGCATTTTTTTATCAATACATGAGTGGGGTCACTTAACTGTAACTATAGGAAGGGAATGGAGATTTCACAGTATCTATATTATTTGTAGCCATGCAGTTGTGCTGGTTTATTTGTACGTTTTACATGCTTTCTTTAGAATCTACAGGTCTCAGGATTGGCAAAAAAAATTGTTAGAAGATGTAGAAAGTTAGAAACCTGATTGCAACAAGATTGGCTTTGCGTAGAAGATAATAGTATTTGTTGGATTTCTTGATGCCTGCTTAGCATTTAGAAGGAGAAGTTTGGCATTTTCTAAAACACGTCAAACCACCAATTCACACAACGACATTTACACATCTCATTTGAACTGATGTTGGGATAGGCAATGAAAAAAAAAACGTATTTGTGAAGCATGATAAAAGAATCTGTTTTATAAAAACTTAAGTTGCTTTACTTCTAGCATCCTTGCCATCCTTTTCTTGCTGCTTTTGTTTTAATTATTGCTTTGATGTATATTTAAAAATCTTAAAGTCCTTGCATGCAAACAGTTCCATGCTTTAATTCTGTCTCTCCTGATGTGCATGAAGTCCAATGTATATTAATATTCACTTAATTAAGGAGTGACCCAAGTGTACTAAGTAATAAAAGTTAAGGTTATCTATTTTTGGTGTTTATAATTTCAGAGGCTAGCAACTCTAGTTATTTAGCTTCAGTAAAGTCATGCCCTATTACCGTCTGATATATAAGCTTATAACCTGAAAGCAGGATGGGTGGTACATGCCCTTAATTTAAAAAATTTCATGTCCTTGTAATTATTAGAAATTTAGAACTATTGAGGATCTGTGTTTCTGTTCTTGAATATACAGGGGCCTACTATTCTCTCAAAATCTCAATATTTAAATGATTAAATCAATAGATCAGTTCAAAGATGATGAATTGATGATAACATGTCACATTTCGTCTCCTTTCACAATAACTTGAGCTGTACTCGTATTTCTTTATCTTTTATGAGTAATAGTGCCATTTGATCACGAGAAATGAGCAGACAATCTCGTAATGTTTACTGTAATTATTACTGAATGAGGTTTGGAACTCAATATTTTATTTCGTTGAAATCAGAAAGATATCTGCTAAAGTAAAAACACATTCTTTTATGTGCAAATATACAAGAGTAAGTAGTGTAGATCTGCATGCTAGTACTGCATCGTCTCTTGTACTTTAGTTTTAGAAACCATTTCTTTTATTGTTTCTCACACAGTTAGTTGTTCGCCATAATACTTTTGGATGTATGAATTGTTTCTCACATGACATTGCCAATCAGGTTTTTGGTAGCATTTCACATGATCTGTTCAAGTGGCATATTTAAATAGCTCCATACATATGCTCCCATTCCAAAATGAGGGTTTGGTAATCTTGAGAAATCACTTTTATCATCATAAAGCCATGTTTGGTAAATGGTAAAGTCACATGCAAAAAATCCATGTTTCTCTCAGCTTTCCTGAATGTGTACTTGGGTGAGCGTTTAACTGGCCCCAACATCCACAGTGATGCATACCAAGAAATCTGTTGTCTGAATGTGTTGATCTGACCTCTTTGTTACTCCGTTAGTTTATCAATATGGAAATATATTCGTGTGCTTAGCAGCTTCCCTTCCCTAAATACATTATGTCTGTTACACAGATGGATAATCGACCCGCCACTAGACATCACAGTCCCAGCTAAACTCACTCCATGGCCCGATGCTCCTCCCGAACTCCCAATATCTGCTGAGAAAGTTATCACCATACCAGAGAACCATGAAAAACGCCCAGCCAAGAGTGGGTCAAAAAGAAAACGTAGCTCACGAAGCAAGAGAAAGCATGCCACCAAAGGGCTAGATGAGAGTGTTTCTATAAAGCATGCTGGAGATAATTAGGAAGGCAAAACCTATGGTACCAACACACGGTGAATTCGACTATGAGAAAGCCTTCAATATCAGAAGCTCGAAGCCATGGAGATTAGACCTCTGATCTCTCTTGACGAATGCAGGAAGGTGTGTTACATATACTAAGCTAGTTGATGTATACTCTAAGAATTTTGCCTCATATTATAATTTCTCTCTTGTTCTATCATGTATTAATATCTTCGGTAACTAGCCTTCTTGTGATGTGGTAGATCTATTTGGTGCTTGGCAGAATGTATTTACACTTTCCCAAATTATAAATAGTTTCTGATATGCTTGACAATGGGTCGGATTTGAATCGGACCTTGATCGGACCATATCCGCATCCACATCCAATTTTTTCCCATTTTTTCCCATTTTTCTACATCCGATCTAAATTCATTGAGTCTACCCAAGTCCAGATTTAATCGATTCGCGAGTTCAATGGTCTAAATCTAGATCCACACATTAAAAAAAATAATATAATTTATTAATAATGATGTCAAAAAAGTTCCAAATTTCAAAATTTTCATCGTTTATAAAATGTAAGCTTTTCTATTGGTTAATGGGTAAAATTACCTGCTTTCACAAAGCAAAGATAAAAAATACATACTTAAAAATTAAAGATATACTCCCTCCGTCCATGAAACAAGTTCCTAATTTGCCATTTTCATCCGTCCACAAAATATCTTTCTACTTTAAAATTTCTATTTATGGTAATGGACCCACCACGCTCTCTACACACAACTCAATTTAATATGATACTTAAGTGAGACCCCTATTCCACTCACTACATTAAAATCCGCACCGAATCAAACTAGGAACTTCTTTCATGGACGGAGGGAGTAATATCTATATAATATATTAAAGGATTACATATTGAAGTCATCTCCTTAAGCTTATGTGACATCACCACAAATCTTCTTTCATATTTATATTGATATTTGATATACGGTAATATATAATTCAATAATTTGGAAAGAATTGTATTAGGTAAGTGTATAATTAATATATTATATAATTAATTAGTCATGATTATAGTCATATTTAATTAATTATTCAGTCAAAATTGCAACTGTCACGTCCGCTTTCTACTAATTCTAGTAAAGCCGGGGACATTACCAATGAAAAGAATAAATGACAAGAGAAAGACGATAAATATTCCCTTCATAACAAAAAGTAAGGACATATCCCGTAAATCGGGAAGTCAGAGTCATACGCTCGCTACGTTACATAACAGAATTTAGAGTTTAGTTTCGGATCTATTACATAAAAGTCTAGCAGCGGAAAATGCAGGATCGCGTAGTAAATTCTACGTGTATGAAGACACGTAGAACCCCCAAGAGTCAGCTACTATGGAGTTCGACAAAAAGCACGATCTAGCATCCACATCTTCTTCATTCTTAACCTGCACGTTTAGAAATACATGCAGGGCTGAGTACAAATTGTACTCAGTAGACACGTGCCGAAATCGCACACGTACATATATAACTGTCAAGCCATTCGAGTGAATCATAGGGATTTTGTCTCTAAAGCACCTATGTGCACAAAATCATTTCTTGAGAAAGTTCTAGTTTGACTGCAGTCCTAGTTCTTTGTATTTAACCATATCTGAAGTTTCTATGTGCCGGGGAAGTGGCCACTTCCCACAGACACTTGACCGGTCAACGTTTCGCTGACACACAGTCCATTGTGTACACTAGTTCGAGTGGAGACGCTAACCCACTGGAACCCGAATTCGATTATCATATAACAGATAGGCATCATACATAAATCGAAAACATTTATGGCAAGACAGTGCTTTTGAAAATATCTCATTTCATTTGAAAGCGTACACACATATATTTTCATAGGGTATGAAAAGCCTACTTGAATGGTCTCGATTGGTGTTTGCCTTGTTCTCGTGATGCGGATCCGACCTCTCGTCGAAACCTTTAATATGAATCTCGAGTGAGATATATTACTCGAGTATATCAAATAAATTCTAAGTGCAAGGAATTACTATCCTTGGTTATCTTGAGAGTTTATTCTCGGGTCTTTAAAACTCGACTATTATACGAGTCTAGGAATTGTATTTCTAGAGGAGTCGTATAATGATTTCTAAGTCACTTTATAGTTCGAGGATTTACTATACCCAAATAAATAGTTATTGGGTATATAACTAAAGATATTTCTAATTTAATATCTCGATTCTTAACTTGAGGCAAATAATTTCTAATTAAGCAATTTAATCATTTAGTTGCCACCATAAGCATAATTTATAATTTAACCATTTCTTATGATTAAATTCTAATTAATCAATTAAGTCTTAACTAATTAAATAATTTTCTAATTGAATATTTTGATTCTTAAGTCAAAATATCTATAAGTCTTTTATAGGTTAAAATAACCTAGCTAATATATGTCTTAAGTATGATTTATAATTAAATCAATTATTAAGATAATTAATTTTCTAAATTAATTACAATGTACTTATCTAAGTTAATTAACATTCTACTTCTTGGGCTTGGTCTAAATAAATAAATAACTTCTATCTAATAAAATTATTAATAGTCCATTTAAATAATTCATTTAGCCCATAACATAAATTGGTTTAGCCCATTTGATTAATTAAGTGGCCCAATCTTTAAATAAATTAGTCCATGTGTTAGTTGCTTAGGTCCATCCCAATTATTTAAATTGAGCCTAGTAATTAATTATTTTAGCCCATCATTAACTTAATTAAACTTGGCCCAACGGTCCCATTTACATTGGGCCCATAAAGGAATTTATTTCGGCCCATATAAATCTTCAATTCAGCCTATACATAGAGTCAATTGTCTGGCCCAACTGAAATAATTCCGGCCCAGTCAATTAATTAAATCTTTAGCCCAAATGATTTATTATGAAGCCCAATCAACTTTCTTAATTTGGGCCCGTTAGAATTTACTTCCCAGCCCAATCAGATTTAATTTATCTCGGCCCATGGATCCGGTCCATACCCGGTCCAATACCCGGGTCCAATTCTAGAGTGTTCTCTTCCAAACCAAAACCCTATTCTTTCTATTCTTCTCCCACTTCTGCCTCTCACTTCTCTCCCTCCCTCGACGCTAACTCACTGCCCGATCTTCACTACCGCTCCCTCTCTCTCGCCGGCTCTCTCTCTCGCCGGCTCTCTCTCTCGCCGGCTCTCTCTCTCGCCGTGCTCTCTCTTCCTTATTCATCCCTCCTCCGCCGCTGCCTCGCCGCCTAGCTGCTTTCCCCGCCGCCGCGCTCCTTCTCGGACATGCAGCAATGCTGCTGTTCATGTTTCACCCCCAGGTAGCTCTTCTCCCTCTCTTTTTTTTTTCTTTCTTTCGTTGTCTCTCTTCTCGCTGTCTCTCTCTTCGCTGTCTCTCCCCTCGCTCACCGACGCGTCCTCTCCACAGCGCACCACCAACATCACCGCGCACCACTGCGCTGCCTTCATGTTGCACCACCACCATCACCGCGCACCACTGCGCTGCTCGGCGCCAACTGCTATCATCGGCGTTCCTCTCTCTTCCCCGGTGATTAGTTTCTCTTCTTCGCCAGTGCTGTCTGCTGCTGTGCTCTCCTCCTCCGTTTTTCGCGTCACCCCGGTGGCTCCCCGGGTTCGCGAAACCATCAGCAGAGCAGCCTCCGCGTCGCACTCCCGCCGCATGCAGCAGCGCCGCGCTCTTCCCCCGGTAAGCTCTCATTTTCTCATTTTATTCTCTCCTCCTATATTTTCTGAATTTACTGAGTTTTACGAATGTTTAAATTTTTACAGATTGGTTTCGGTTGGTTCTAGGTAATTTGAGGTTGTCTGGAATCTGTTCGGGGCTGTTCGGGGGTGGTCGGAGCTATCCGGAGTTATACGGATTGATTCGGAGCCATTCGAGGCTTGTTCGGAGTCGTGCGGGGCTGTTCGAGGCCAACTGAAACTGTTCGGGGCCTGCTCGAAGCCGTTCGGGGCCTGCTCGAGGTCATCCGAAGCTGCTCGGGGCTGTCCGGGACTGTTCGAAGCCGTTCGGGGCCTGCTCGAGGCCAACCGAAGCTGTTCGGGATGACTCGAGGTCTGTCGGAGCCGTTCGAGGCTGAAGCAGCCTTGTATTGATCCTCAATACATTAGCTAAGTCCTACTTCTCCCTTTTCTTTAAGTTTTGGTGAATTTTAGCTTGATTAAGAGAGGTAGTGAGCATGGTATAACATTGAGAGTTTTAGTTCAAACTGTGAAGGGTTATAGGATGGGAAAGAGTTTCTATAGCACTCTAAGTTTGTGTTCATGGCTTAACATACCGTGTATTGCATCTACATTCATGACTTAGAATTTTAAAGCTGTAGCTAATGAAAGTAAATGCTATGGTAGGATTGTTTACCTTTCTGTTTGCTATCTCTTCTCCTCTCCCGTTTCTTCAAGTTTCCAATTCGGCAGCACTTCGTGTGAGTGATATTTGGGTGTGGTTTGAGTTAAAAACTTTCCCCTTTATATAGAAGATTACATCCCTATTTTGTACAAATCCTTATGCACTTGCTTAATCTATTGGATTTGCAGGCATGGCGATTGGTGGAAACTTGAAGCGTCACTGTGCAGCTAGGATTAGTAGGGAGCAGACTGCTTATTCCTCTACTGTAATTACACGCTAAAGCTGTGCTTAGAATCTGAACAGTTGCACGCTTATTTCTATAACATTCTAACCATCTTTGTGTCTTATGTATGTATATTACGTATATTTATATATATATCACATCTTTATTTTCCTTTGGGCCCATTTGGTAACCCATACAAGGATGGATAACTAAAATTATGTAGCATATACAACCCATTTGGTAGTCTAGTTTATATTATGTCAAGCCCGTTTGAAGAGAGAGGCCCGAGTTAACTTTCACTATTTCACCAAGAATGTGACTTGTGGTCTACCCTCGGACAAATTTAAAGGGGATGAATAGTGTACAGAAAAGTTAAAAGAAATCCAAATTTTCAAGGTGAATACCTCCAAAAACTCCCCTATATTATATTATCTTAACATGACTTATCATGACTAGGGTACCAAATGAGCCCTTTATGTATAACTGCATATTACACTAATTATTACTAATCATACTTCTCATTTTAAACAAATAATTATCTGTACTAATTTAATATTAATAATGGCACTAATCATTTTAGGCATTAATCACACTCAATGGACATCCTCGTAAATGTAATCAGATTAAGTGATGACATTAACTATTAAATTACTACAAATGTTCGTTATTCTCAAACTGTTATAAAAAATTGGTCTCGTAAATTTAATCCAAGTACGAGAAATTTGGGAAATTTTAGAGCTTAAGAAAATTTATTTAGGATTAAAGGACGGGATATTACAGCAACATATATAGTTGAATGTATACTTTATATATTATATAGATTAAAAATAATTTTGCTAATTATAATATATAATATAGATATGATAGTAGGCACTTACAATAAGTTTTGTTCATTTATGATACGAAAATATATAACATTCATCAATCATCATCATTTACTCTTGAAAATTTGAAAATATATATAATTAATTATGAAAATTGATTGACTAGCTAATTAATTGATTATTCATTTGTTTCTTTTTTAATCAGATTAAATGGCCTTTTCCTTTTAGATTTTTTTTAATTAATTTTAGTATTTATTAAAATTTACTAAAAAATTATATCTCACATCTATATATGTATCTTAAATCTCAAATTTTTTATTATTAATTCTAACATTTATTATAAATATATATTCCACGTTAATTTAAAATAAAATCCAATAATTATTGAAACTATATAAATATTAACAGTCTATATATTCTACATCACAATTTAATTGTCCAATTAATTATTTAATCAAATAATAATTATATTTTACTTAAAAATTTATTTTTTAATATTAAATTTTTAATAATTTAAATTTTAAATATATAACTTGATTTTTATTTAAAAATTTAATTTAGTAAATTATTAAAATTATTTTATATATTAATTTGAGATGAAATATTTTTGTTATTAATTTAAATTTTCAGCCAATATTCATCTATAATATATATATCTATATAATAATAATTAATACAAATACATTTGAAAGTCATCTTCTTAATTTATGGTCCTATGTGACATCACCATAATCAATCATTTTTATTTATCTTAAATCTAAATTTTATTTTATGAATTTTTATAATATATAATCATTGGGTTTTTCCTATCGATTTTAGTCAATTTGATCTTATTTTATGGTTGTTTAATTTGTGTATGATAATTTACGGTAAGATTAGTCGAATTGATCAATATTTTATAAATTATAATTTGATTTAAACGATTGGTTGTCAAAACATATATATTAGACTTTTGCGTATTAAATTTAAATGTAAGAGACATTATATATAATTTTAGATATAATTTATACACAAATAGAGTTCATATAAAGTGGGTGGACGAATATTTAACGAGAATTTATATAAAAATATAGTTAATATAAATGTATTTCTAACTCACACCTATTAGTGTCGGCTACCAGAGGGTAAAATGTCATCACTACCCTCATGGGTATGGATATGAATAGCTAATGTTCATCTATGCCGTGACTGATGATCATCCTTACTTTTGACCTACCAATAATATAATTTTTAATACATATAACATTAATTATTTGAATTGATCAAATGATTTATTCATGATTTTATTTGGTCAAATAATTATTTTTTATCAAACAAAAAAATAGTCAATTTTTTAAATTATAACATAAAGTGATTATATACCAATAAATTTTTCACGAGATAAGTCTTCATTTAACACTTATATTTTGCAATGATATAATTTTTTAGTAACACAAATTTGCAATTATGTTAATAAATCATAACATAGCGTGATTTTTCTTCAACACAATCTACATTAGATAAATTACTGAAAATAACATTTATTTCTAATAATTTGTCAATTTATACTATCTCTAAATAGGAGAAATATGTCAAAATAGTCATTTTAATTAAAATAAATTCAAATTTTAACCACCTAAAATATTATAGTAAAATAATAGTTATTCTGTATTATATAAAAAGAACAAATATGAGTACCCTCAAATCCACCACTCATCACCTTTTGGGTATCCATCATCCCGTCACTTGTGGATATTAATCACGTGTGAAACATATAATATTAATATTTAATAGATATTATATACTCCCTTCGTCCCGCTAAAAGCGGCCACAAGGGAGTCGGCGCGGAGAATAAGAAACTAAAGTGTTGTGTGTGAATAATGTCACGTCCCCATTTCACTTCTCTAAGTAGAATCGAGGAAAACGTGACTAAAAGAAAATATACGGATAATAAACGATACGAAACATACCACGAAGGGTAAGATTTTAACAGGTTTAGGTGTCACGGACACCACAAGTACATGAACGAAATTCCAAGATCGAAAACAGAGAAGTCACAACCACTTCTAAAGTCACAAGGGACGAGTACAAGTCTGAATTTCTTGGTTGGACACGAATCAAATAGCAGTGAACAATTACAAGTCTGAACTACATAGTTCGAAGCAAGACGGATATTTAAACAGTTCTTGAATAATAATCTGGCAGCGAAAACTGGATCAATATCTGGATTTATATGTATGACGACATATAAACCACCGAGAGTAAAAACATTTAAAAAGTTCGACAAAAACCACCGCTGAGCCTTCCTCTTCGTCATCACGACTTAACCTGCACATTTATAAATATATGCAGGGCTGAGTACGAAAGTACTCAGTAAACACGTGCCGAAATCACATTCGTACTGATATATATTTGCAATTGCCGTAATAAAGTGCAACATAGGGATTTTGTCACTAAAGAACCTATGTTCACTAAAATTTTGAGATCTTAAAAGTTCGACTGCGCAGTCTAAGTTCTGGAGTAATCAAACATATCTGTAATTCTGTGTGTCGGGAAAGTGGCCACTTTCCGCGAACACTGAACCGGCCAACCCGCTAAGATGACTCACGGTTCTGGTGTACACTAACCTTAAAAGATATAAATCTTTAAAGGTCCGAAATCGATTAATTCATCAACAGATACGCATCATACCAAAATATAAACATTTTCGACAATGCAATACTTCATATCATTTAAAAATTCTAAGCATTCTATAACGAAAATCATATTTTGGTACAACGCATACGATTTTGATTTGTAAAAGAAAGCCTACCTGAATTGCTTCTTCGTCTAACGGTAATCTGGTGTAAATCGACGGAACTTCTCTTTCGCTGAGCCTTCATCGAAATTAAGAGGAAAAATACTCTTCGTGAGTATTAATTTGTCTTAGAGAATCAAAATGAAATAATACGCTATTATTTCATAATTTATTTGATTATGCCACTCAATTTAGAATTGAGTTTCTAGTAGTGAATCCAATTCATTATTGAAGAGTTCCAAATAACTCTCAATTTAACAAATTTTTCCCTTTAGCACTTTTCGAGTTGTCCTGTCTAATTAATTCTAATTAGATTACTAACGGTTGTCGAGATAACTACTCGAACCAATCTAATTCCAAGCCTAACGCTCTAATCTAGTCTCTTATAAGCTAACATAATTAAATTGACCACTTATGAATACATAGGATCGAAATCCGTCTATTAATCTTGTCTTTTATCTATTACTCGGTTCATTTAATAAGTTGGGGTCAATTTGACTAACCATAGACAAACCAATTAATTAATCCCTAAGATCAAAGATTTAATTAATTTAAGTAAATTCTTAATTTGTTTTAATTATTTATTTAAGGCCCGTCTTATGAAACGAAGAAATTTTATTTCGTCAAAATAATTCGTCGCAAACCGATAGATTTTTATTTCGGATACCAGCCCATTTATTATTATTTTCCGGATTGAATTTCCAATTTCTCGGCCCAATAGAATTAATCTAAGGCCCATTGGTCTTTACTCTCCTATAGCCCATTCTGTTGGCCCATCTTCTACATCACCTAAGCCCAATTTATTTCCACCCACTAAGATTCATATACTACCCTTTTCTAACCTTTATTCGATTTGCTCCCTCTTATTCACGATCTGCTTCTCCTCTTTTACTATCTGCTTCTCACTGCTCCTACATCGATCTGCTCCTCCTGTTTCATATCGATCTGCTTCTCCTTTCCAACCAGATAGAAATAGATTCTTCCTCAAGCTGCTGTCTTCTTTTTTTCTTATCGCTGCTGCGCGCTCTCGTTTTCTCTCTCAGCGTCGAGTTCGCCAGCATCCCCGATTGACGCAGCAGTGGCGTCGCTCACCGCTTCTTCGTCAATCTGCTCCGACCATTTCTCTCCAGAGGTAAAACCCACTTCTTTTCCTATCCTTTCTTCCTTTAATTACTTCATATTTTTGGTTCTTATTCTAGAAGTTCTTCTTAATTCAGTATTAGATTTTTAGGATTTTTGAGATTTTAAAGCTTAATTTGCAAATTCCAACTCTTAGGGTTCCATTTCCTTTCTTTGATTCTACTAATGTAATCTAATTTATGTTCTGTTTTCTGGCCGAGGTGGAAATCGCGCGGTGAGGTTTGGGGGTAACCGAAGCTCTCCTTTGCTATTCTTTCGCAGAAGGTAAAATACTTACCCTCTGAAATTTTGCTTTTGATGGTTTAATTTTAGGAGTATTTTGAGTCTATGAAGTTGTTTATTAGAGATTGAATGGCTTCAAAATTTATAAGTTCTATTCTCGAATTAGTCATTTAGATTTTTAAAGTTTTTGTTCTCTGCATGCTTAATTTTTCTTTCAATGCCCTGTTCTAATCAATCTGTTAGACTATAGTTTCATTCTGAGATGAGTTGGGATGTGTAAAGAGTTCCAGTCTGTGATTTGTTTAAAGCTTTTAAATTTCTTGCTTTCTGTTTTCATCCCTCGATTTGAAATTAGGAAGAATAGATACAGAGCTCGTCGGAGCTGTTTCTTTACTGCAGCCTTGACTTCTTTTCGCCTAGACAATTGTCTAAATTCTGTTCTTAATAACCATGTCTATTGAAGATTTCCAGACTCTATTTTATAAACTTTTTAACGCTTACTGACTGATTTCATTTGTTATAACTGAGGCACACTATAATTCGGTTGCTGGTCTGAATTTGGATTGGCTCGTGGAAGAGGATTTTGGTGTTTGGTTGCAGTGTGAGGTAGTTCTCTGCTTGCTTAATTTCTGATATTTATTATCTTTTGCGTTGGATTCTTGGAGTTGAGGTAAAAGAGTAGATTTAGGTTCTGGAATTAAGAGTGTTTTGAGTTTGTTCTGGGGTTGAAGAATTATGATACACACTTCATATTTTACTCGTATTTCTTCCTCTAGTTGATTTCAGCAGCCAAAACTTAGAATAAGGAAACAGAAATTCTTAGCTAACATTTAGAATATCTAAGGTATTAAACATGAACACTTAAACACACAACATAGCTATGTTATGTTCTGCAGTCAGCATAACACAATTTTTAAGTTCTGAACATAGTTAAAAATATTCTGAGTTCCGCATGCTTTAGCAACGTTTAAACTTTGCTAAGTACTAAAAGAACCTACTGAATGTTTTTGGGGCAGTAAATACCTTAATGCTTCTGGAATTGGGAAGGGGAAGAACCTGGGGTAGCTCCTTAGATGTGGATGAACGGTTCTGTTGAGGCTTTAGGGAACGAGGGAACTGTGTTCTAAGAACATTAGTGACAAGTTTCAACTGAGAACTTTAACACTAATTTGAAAAGAATTACAATACCTTGTTGTTTCTAATTCAGAAGTGGTGGTGAAAGAGGGTCTCCTCTTGAGGGGTTTGAAAACTGCTTCGTGAGTGTGGGGAAGATAGAAGAAGTGAGTAGTGGTGGAGAGTATAACAGAGTGTATTTGATGAGTTGTACGCTTTGGTTTCTATATTGAAAGTTCACTCCTAGGCACTTGAGTTCAATCTATCTTACAGTCTATAACCCATGAATTTAACCAATAGCTTTCTGTATTTGTTGACTTCAGAGACCATGTATTAATGTATCAAATCTTTTATGGTGCAGGACAGATTGTGAAGGATGGGAGAAGTGCAGCTCGAGCTGCTGCATTGCTGTTTCTATTCCTTTTGCCTTCACTTCCTTTGCTCTCTCTCATGTTGTACTTAATGCAAGAAGACTTTGAACAGGGGACAAGATCTACTAGCTAAGAATAGGATTTATGGGGGATTTCTTGTCCAAGTGTAGTAGACATAGCAAATTGGCAGCAGGACAGTATGTAATCATATAGCTGCTAATAGATTTAGTTATTTCAGAATCCTTCCTTCCTCCTTCGGTTGTAACATAGACATTACAGATACATATATATATATATACTATTCTTGTTCTAATTAATCACGCTTCTATGTTCATGGAAGGCACATATATATATATAGGCAACGTCTCCTTTATTCTCTACTCCATAGTTCAAGGTTTCTTAACATCATTTATATGAACACACTTAGTATACCCCATTCTAATTAAAGAATTTAAATGATTGCATAAAAGGGTTAACAAAATTTTAGTATCTAAATTGCTTCATTACCAAACAATATTCTAATATAAATGGTATTGCATTAAACAACACTTACTAAGCTATATCTATATATACTTAGTACTTGTATATAACTACTATGTTATAAACACATATCTTGTACTAGCTTGCTAAGAAAATTCAATTATCTCATCCCACTATGATCTTCGATCAAGCGTTTAAAAAAAATTTCTAGTACGTCTTATATAATAAGAATAATTACCACATCTAGACCAGTTCATAAAATATTTCATTATTCGAAAGATTAGAAAGCACGAACAAAATTTATAGTTACGACTATAATTCATAAAGTCGATTTGTAATAAACAACGGAATTCTTATTATCGCAATTCCAGATACAAGATAAATTGGAAAAAATTTTACGGGTCATTACAAATAAAGTAGGAGTGATGTATTTTAAAGGTAAAATTTTTTCCTTTTTAGGAAAGCGGCCACTTTTAATGGGACGGCCCAAAAAAGAAACATGACCACTTTTAGCGGGACGGATGGAGTATAATTTTAGGAAATACTTTACATATAATTTTTAGAAAAATAAAAAACATGGTTAATATTATGTGGGTGAGTGAGTATTTAACGGACATTTTGATGGATATTTCATAGGTATATTGCGAATAATTTTTGTGAGTAAGAATAATAGCTATCCATATACAAATAAATATGATATTAAAATATACACATGAAACTATGTGTTGTTGGGAACCCCGAAGTATTTTGGTTTTGATAATGATCTCTCGAAACACATTTAGTCTTTACAGCTTTAATTAGAGTTAAACTGTTCTACATGTTAACAGATCACTACGCATAAAGTGAACTCTGATAGAGAACAGGTTAGGAGATGACTTACCATGTAAAAGAGTTATTCCTATAGAAGTCATTTCTATAATTGTCCAGGATGAAGACCAAGACATCTTTTCAAAGAGAAGAAATCGATCTGCTATGACACTCATCGACCAGATCATCGACCAGATCGATGATCACATCGAAGCACCAGATCGATAGAGTCATCAAACCACCAGATGACATCATCCTACACATCATATCCATTTGCCACGTCAATATTGAATTCCATCTACTAAGGTTTGGAGGGAGAATCCATGATTGACACGAGGAAGGAAAGTAACCGTTAGCGATCTGCTTTCCATACTTAGAGGATTGAGTCAACGTTTCTACAAGGCAAGAACAGATATGATGGACATCATTGATTGGCAATCTAAAATCAATCCCACGCCAATCAACAACGGCTAGAATTTCAAATTCAAAAGCCTATATATATTTGGAGTTCAAAGTCTGGAGATGATAGATGCTACATCGATAAATCACTCTCAAGCAATCAATCTCAACATCAGACTCAAGACTTCAAACTGATCGTGATTCTAAATCACATCAACCCAACCTCGATTCAAGTCTATCTTATCGAGAGAAAGGAGATCACCCTGCTAGCTAGTAGTTTTCTAGTGGTAACGTAGAGGTAATCTGTTGTAAAGCGACACGACCCTCATTCGTGCATAAGTGTCAACCAGATTGTGTTTGAGACTTGTGACTCGTTCTCCACGAGTATAAAGAAGAAGAGTATCCTAGTAGTGGATAATCTGATCTAGTTTTGATCAGATCGTGGACGTAGGGATTTCCCGAACCACGTTAAACAACTGTGTCATTTACCTTTCTGCATATTTATTTTCAGTTGTTTATTTATCGTAACTTCTTACACTTCCATATAGACTGCATCCCAATCAACCTGCTTTGTCAATCTGATTAATCATTAAGGTTTTCTATATAAGAGCACCAACTAAGTCCACCATATTTCCGCACACACACTCAATACTTAGAAAGTAATAAGATCACTCTTATTATCGTCTAAATATTTACACTGGAGAGCAATCTGTTTGGATTGACCTGCTATCGATCTGGTCAGTCATCTGCCGAGCAATTTCTTGTTTAAGAATAGCTTGAACTCTCTAATAATCAACCAAGTAAACTGAAAACTTTGTATTTGGTGTTTTCCCCCCCCCCCCCCCCCCATACACCAAACCTTGCTCATTCGGGATCAACATGTGTGGATATCAAATATGTCTCTAACTCATATCTATTACGGTTAGATAATCGCACATAAGTTGTCATTTATACCCTTGCGGGTACAGGTACGGATATGGATAGCCACTATCCGTGCGTGTTGTATCCGATTGTCATTCCTACTTTTGATCCACAAATATTTTATCCAAAAATAAATCATTATATGATTTGACATAGAGTGATTATGTACCAATAAATTTTACACGGGATGAGTCTTCACGTAAGACATATATTTTGCAACGATATAATTTTTAAGTAACAAAAATATGCAATTATATTAATAAATCATAAGGTAGCGTGATTTTTTATCGATACATTCTACGTAAGATAATTTATTGTAAATATTTATAACAATTTGTTATTTTATATCACTTTTAAATAGAAAAAAGTTAAAATAATCGTTTTAATATACCAAATTCAAAATTTAGCCACTTAAAATGTTATAGTAAAATATAGTCATTATATATTTAGGTTTCCTCAATCAGCCCTTATTAATGATATCTTTTAATTTTATAGCTAATAATTCGTAAATACAAGTGATTAGATTTTTATTTTTATATTTATGATTATTATTTGAGTTTACTATAATAAAATAACTATTATACAACCTAAACCTTTAAATATATTATACTCCTTCTGTCCCAACCAAATTGGCCCCATAAGTTAATAAAGCACTCACAGTTTTGGTCAAACGGGACCATCTAAGGAGTAATATTTTTAATAACTCAAATTTTATTATAAAAATCAAATTTTTAAATAGATAATAACATTTTTAATATTCAAATTTTTTTGTCGTAAAATATATAATTTAAAATTTAATATTTATAAATTATAATATAAAATAATTTTCCGTCGATTTTCGACGGGTTACACACTAGTAATCATATGACATGATAACATGATGAATTTCATCATGTGCCCATAAATATAAATTATTTTGTGGAATGAAAAACATGAGCACACGATAAATTTCCTCATGTGCTCATGTAAGTGAATATTTTTTATCTTTTGTTTTTAATTAGATATTTTTTATCTTTTATTTATTAAAATGGGTGTTTTAATTTTTACCTCATTTTCTATTATGGATATTATTGTAAATCTTGACATTAATAAAACATATGTAAATGAATATTTTATATCTTTTATTTTTTAAAACATACTCCCTCCGTCCCAACTGAGATGAGGCGTATTCCTTTTTAGGCCATCCCATATAAGTTGAGGCGTTTCCTTTTTAGTCCACCTTTTTAAACACATGAATTAAATAATATTATATTTATATCACCACTTTACACTACTTTTCAACTCTCATAAAATCTTTTGCCCAAAAGTAACGCCTCATCTTAAGCGGGACGGAGGGAGTATTTTTTTATCTTTTAGTTATAAAAGCTAAGGGGAAAACTTTTTTGTTTTCCCACCGAAACATCTATATCTATAGCGAATGAAAAACATGAGCACACCGATATTTTTTTTTTCTTTTTTGCACATTATCTATATTTAATTTTTTTAATTTCATTTATAACATATATTTATTATTTTATCAATTCATATATTTTATAAAAATTTATTTAATTAATAAAAATGTGTATATTTTTTTATTATATTTGTCTTATTGTCTTTTCAATTCTTATTTTTATTTTTTTAAGCTATGAAATTATAAATGAATAAAAAATTGCATACAAATATGATTATATTTATATTATTTTTTATTTTATTTATCTTATTGTCTTTTAACTTTTAATTTTTCACTTTTAATTTTTTTTCTTTTGTTCATATTAACTATAATTGATGAAAATATGTATATTTATCTTATTATTTTTTCACTTTTTATTTTTATTTTTTTAAGTTATGACATTAAATTTAAAATTATATTTTAGGAAATATATTTAGTTAATTAAAAAATGTGCATTTTTCTTTTCTTTTATTTACTTTATTATATTTTAGTTCTTTGTTTGTATATTATCTTGAATTATGATACGATTACTATTCGATTATAACATTTCTGTTTCATCTACAAATCTGTTAGGTCCCGTGAGAGCAGGTGTGGTGTATGGGGGGGGGGGGGGGGGGGAAAATACACCAACAGGCTGAGAAGCAGCTCGTTGTTTATACTAGAACAGCTCGCTTGGAATAAATATCAGTCGATCTCCTCTGATGTAGAGAGAGATTCAGTTGCTCAAGTAAGTTCTCAACACAGAGCGTTAATAATTTTTCAAGGAGTAGATAGAATGACAACTAGCTGGAGCATACCAGACGATTTGTCCAAGCACAGCTCGTGTGCAGAAGCTAAGTGTATGTTGTTGTCTGATTTTACACTTAGAAAATATATTTTATTTATATCGAGTGTTCTTTAAGAGTATTGATTCAAGATGCACAACTCGCTTAATTAGATAAGCTCGCTTGTGAGTGAGAAACAAATAATCAAAGCAATGGAATGCTAAATATAAAAGAACTCACAATATTTAACGTGGTTTGGTAAACATCCTACGTCCACAATCGATCAAAGCTAGATCGATGAATTCATTAACCTTGGATCCCTCGATTATTTATCCTTGTTGAGTACGAGCTAAAACTCGCTTATTTATTCTTACTGAGTACGAGATTACAATTACAACTCTCTTATTTAAACTCGTCGAGTACGATATATGAGTTCGCTTTTATAATCGTTTTTCCTCCAAGCTTTTGGCTATGGAGGAAACTAGAATTATGAGCTTTGAAGGCTCAAATCTAAGATAAGTTCTAGCGGATTTATCTTCAGAATTATGGTGATTTCTCTCTAATTTACAACACTCAGGAATGTATATGATTTATATCTAGTGTTGAATAAATCTATGGAAAACTTGAGAGAGAATCTTTTGGCGTTGAAGCTTTTTTTGGGTAATATCACGAACACCATTTCTGAAGAAAGCTTGAAGTATATATATGCATATTTGAATTATAGCCGTTGGAAGTCTTTGCAGCTTTTGCAGTATGCATTAAATGCTCTTTTGACTGTTGACTGTTGACTATACTTCTAGCCGTTGGAGTTTGTCCTACGTGGATGTAGACATGACATAGAACATGTAAGCTTATCAATTTAGGTAGATTCTAGCTTCCTCCAACTGGGATGAGCAGCTCGTTTGGAACTCATAGGAACATGTGGATTAAAACAACCTGTAGGTGAACAGGTTGTATCCAATAAATATTGGGCTGAGTCCCCATGAACAACAGCTTGTTGTCTATCTCGGTACTCGTTTGAGTAGTTGTTGATCGACCTGCTAGACACAGGTCGTTTGTATCAAGCTGTTCCTTGTATATCTTCTTATGTAGCTTGATGTCAACCTGTTTGATACAAGATTGATTCTATCGCGCTGCTTCTTGGTCTTCCTATTGATCTGTCCATCGATCTATCTATCGATCTTCTTCATAGCAGTTGGTTCCTCTAGGTCGATGTCAACCCGTTCGATACAAGGTTGATTCTATTGTGCTGCTTCTTGGTAAGAGTGTTGGCCTGCTGTGCGATAAATTAGATGCTATAAAACTAAGTCTAGATAGATCAGGTTAGTCCTATGAACAGATCGTTACATCAATCTGTTCTCACATTTTGCTTAATCTGTTACATAACAATGTCGATCTTTATAGCACATATTGTTAACTTAATCTGGCATTACATGTTGATCTCCCTTCAAATGGATAGACAAAATAAGATCAAGCTCTGTGACATAAGTCGTTAACTCAACATGATCTTAAAATTTAGCTGGTCTACTATTGAGAAACAAATGGCTCCTATGGACACGATCTGTCCTTACACTTAACCATTCTGTAAAGTCTATCTAATCTAGACAAAACATAAAGTATAAATACCTAAGCGTCAATAACATTAGAGCGTAAGCACAATTTAATATCATGCATATATATTATGGTTTCGCATCATCAAAACATATAAATAAATAATGATTTCCACGATCATCAAAAAAGCTCTCACCAAAATATATATGCATAAATTATTAATAAATGAAATATTCCTGTACAGAGGACGGGTGAACAAACTAGTATATATAAAGGCTAAAGCAAGGACAAAGAAAGCCCGCTCAAAATATTTTATATTTTCAATAAATGTTTTGTACAAATAAATGTCACATCTTTACAAAAGTAGGATAGTACTATTCCAATTTTTTACAAATAAACTCACTTCTAACTTTTTAATCTTTGTTCCATGTGAATTTTTTAACTTTTAGTGAAATATTTTTATAATTAAAAGAAACATTTATTTAATATATATAGGATATTTTTTAATGATTTTAGTAAAATACATGTTTTACTATATGTTACTTTATTTATGAGAATAATGTGTCCTACTTAATATTATATTCTACTTTAAATAACAATTAATTTTTATTTTATAAAATAATTTTTGACATCCCATATTTTTATGAAATGATTAATTAAGTATTACCTAGACAAATTCTTAATTCTTAAAGCATCATATATATATATATATATATATATAATTTTGACATTAACTCCTTACAAAAAGTAGAATGATTTGCAAGATTTGTAATTGAATATAAAAGATTAAGTAAAATTATTCTACTTTCTAAAAAATAATACAAATATTTTATGTATCATATTTTACAAATTTCGAAATTATTAATCATATTATATAAGGATCTTAGAAACTTATTTATTATAATTACTTATAACAACATAATAATCATATTATATAAGAATTTTATAAACTTATTTATTATTATTACTTACAACTATATAATTAATAGAATATTTTGAAAATATTTATATATATAAATAAAATTAAGTTTTCAACGTGCATAGCATGTGGTAATCAGTCAACCCCATCAATTATTAAATTATCGTATTCTATTATATTTATATTTGGCGTGCGTGTGTTGGCCTAGTGGTAGTGAGGTTAATGCCCAAGGCAATAGGTCTCGGGTTCGAGTCCTCCGTGACACGGCCATGTAATTTAATGTTAATGTAATCCAATTTTTTAAACTTGCGGGAGTCACACCAGAGGCACATAGATTGAGGTTGTTTCCATTCTCACTATGGGACAGAGCTCGGTCATAGCTCAACACCTTGCCATCCGATTCTATCTCTACGTAGAATGAGCTAGCGGAGAAGTTTCTCTTGAAGTATTTCCCTCCAACAAAAAATGTCAAGTTCAGGAACGAGATCATTTAATTCCAGTAACTTTATGATGAATTTGTCAATGAAGCTTGAGAAATATTTAAGGAGTTGTTGAGGAAGTTTCCGCATCATGAGATACCTCATTGTATTCAGATGGAGACGTTCTACAATGATTTAAATTCTCCTACACGTATGGTTCTGGATGCTTCGGTAAATGGAGCAATTTTGTCAAAATTCTATGACGACGCATATGAGATTTTGGAGAGGATCGCCACCAAGATAATCAGTTATGAAGATTCCTTGATGTTTTAAAACAGTTGCAAATTAACATACCGTTGATGGAGGCTTTGGAGTAGATGCCGAGCTACGTGAAATTTTTGAAAGATATCTTGACGAAGAATAGAAGACTTGGTGAGTTTGAGACAGTGGCTTTGACGGAATGTAGCAGTGCCATTATAAAGAGAAAGATCCCACCAAAGTTGAAGGATCCAGGGAGCTTTACAACTCCATGAGATACCCTGATGAAATAGAAGAATGTTCGTCAATACACACTATAGAGGCCTTGGTGGAGGACATGTTGCATTATGCTATTTCTGGAGAAGTTTTCAATAAATTAGCCCTTGAGGATTTTGATGATTTAAAAGAGAATGATGAAGCTCATGTGAGGTGGATGGAATCTCAACAGAGTGGGGCAGTTTTGAGGAAGAAATTTGAGTCGATGGAGATGTCCGACATAGAGTTTAAGCCTCCTAAACCATCTATTATTGAGCCACCTCAGTTAACACTCAATCAATTGATATCCCACTTGAAGTATGCATACTTGGGGGATAAGGAAACCTTACCTGTAATCTTGCAGCTGATTTGAATTCAGAGAAGGAGGGCCAGCTGTTGGATGTGTTAAAGCGTTACAAGACGGCTATCTGGTGGACCATTGCCGATATCGAAGGTATTAGCTCGTTTATTGTTATGCACAAGATTTTGCTGGAAGAAGGCTGCAATAGTTATGTAGAGCAGCATCGACGTTTGAATCCAATCATGGAGGAGGTGGTTAAGAAGGAAGTTATCAAATGGTTTGATGCGGGTATTGTGTACCTGATTTCAGATAGTACGTGGGTGAGTCCAGTGCAATGTGTCCCGAAGAAAGGAGGGGTTGCAGTTGTGCCGAATGAGAAGGGCGAACTAATTCCTACCCGTGTTGTTACCAGATGGAGAGTTTGTGTTGATTATCATAAGTTGAACAAGGTTATGAGGAAAGATCATTTTCCATTGCCATTTGTGGATCAGATGCTAGATAGGTTGGCGGGGAAGGAGTTCTTATGTTTCTTGGACGGGTATTCCAGGTATCATAAGATCACTATAGCACCGGAGGATCAACATTAAACCACATTTACATGCCCATATGGAACTTTTTCTTGCCGGAAGATGTCATTCGGGTTATGTAATGCACCTGCTACTTTTCGGCGGTGCATGATGACCATATTTTCAGACATGGTGGAGAAGTCCATAGAGATATTTATGGACAATTTCTCGGTATTTGGGAACACATTTATGTTGTATTTGGATAATTTGGAGAAAGTGTTGAGATGATGTGTCGAGACAAAATTGGTTCCTAATTGGGAAAATTGTCATTTTATGGTACAAGAAGGCATAGTTTGAGGCACCGAATTTTGAACAAAGGGATTGAGGTGGATCGAGTAAAGATTGAAGTCATTGACTAAATGCCACCGCCTACTTCAGTAAAAGGGGTCAGAATCTTTCTTGGGCATGTCGGGTTCTATAGAAGGTTCATTAAGGACTTTTCGAAGATATCCAAACCGCTGTGTACTTTGTTGGAGCAAAACAGAAAATTTAAGTTCACTAAGAAATGCTTGGAGACATTTCAGATTTTAAAGAAGGCTCTTGTGTCGGCCCCTGTTATCATTGTTCTAGATTGGTCTCTACTTTTTGAATTGATGTGTGTTGCAAGTGACTTTGCAGTCGGGGCAATTATTGGACAGAGGAAGGAAAAGATTTTTCACTCAATTTATTATGCTAGCAAAACATTGACGGATGCCCAATTGAATTATACGACGACTGAGAAGGAACTCCTTGTTGTTGTGTTCAGTTTTGATCAATTCAGAGCTTACCTGGTGGGAAAAAATGTGGTGGTGTACACAGACCACTCGACTATCAAGTATCTCATCTCAAAGCAGGATGCCAAACCAAGGCTCATCCGATGGATTTTACTATTGCAAGAGTTCGATTTGGAGATTAGGCATATAAAGGGGTCTGAAAATCAGATTGCTGACCACCTTTCTCACCTTGAAAATGAGCATGAAGGTCAATCAGAAGAGCCCATCCGTGAATCATTTCCTGATGAGCAGTTGCTAGTGTTGAAACATGCTAATCTTCCATGATTTTCCGATTTCGTTTACTTCTTCGTTAGTGGGTTGAAACCACTTGAAAGCAGGGGTACCAGTGGATCTAGAAGATGAGAAGTTGATGGAGAATGGGACCATAAACCTCCAGTTTTTACACCACAAGTACAACAACCCTGATGCCGCTACCGCACCCGCTCAACCTAGAGCCTCTCTCCGTTCTGTTCTGGCGACATTGGAAGTTATTCAAAGCAAGCTAAACGTGGTATCCAGGCAAGTGGGTGAGCTCCAAGAACGGCTGTCCATTTTTTTTGAATACTTTGCCCGTGTTTCCTCCATTTCCTTTCACGCTTCCCTCACTCAACCATGGCGGACTTCTGATCATGCTGACTCAGCCTCTTCAGATGAATATGGAGAGTTGTAGGGGAGTGCTATATCATTGTCTCTTCTCCTTTATTTTTTGTAGTTCCTTTGTTTTTGCTTTCGTTATCTTGTGTGGTCTGTATGTGTAGTTTTTTGGTGTTTTTGATTCTGTGGTGTTGGTGTTAGGGTTTGTATACCTCAAAGCATGCTTTATGCTTAGACGATGTATACATATTGAGTGGTTTCATAGTAAGATATGTTCTACGTGTTGTTGCTTAGAACGAGGTCTCAGAAATTAGTTCATTTCTTAATATGTGATGATGAAATGAATATATGTGGTTGATTATACGCTGCTTTGACTCAACTACTCTTGCGGGTTTTTTGGTAACCCAAAATAGTGATGTCTTGGGTGATTGGCTTAGCTAGAAGTACTCGATTATCAGTCGAACAGAATCGCGTCTCGATTTACACGAGTTGATTAAATCCGCGTGAAACATTCATAATGGTTTATTGCATAAGAAACCCGGCTAGTTGGAATTTATTAAGGTCTGAACCGGATCACTCAAGAATAAAATATATTAATTAATTGTGAGTTGTCAGCAAACTCAATTAATTAATGGACTGAGTAAATCTTAAACGCGGGAAATAATTAATGACAAGAGGGAAATCTTAATTCATCCGTAATTTGGATGGATTAAGATGAGTTCAATATTTATCCTATAGTGGAGTCGATAAATATTTATAATAGAATTACACTTTATTGCATTTCCATAGAGTAATTAATTTGAGGTTAAATTAACATGAATTAATTAATTTATGTTTAAGTTGGACCAAACAATTAATTAAATTTAATTGGGCCAAAAAGTGACTAGGAAATTAATTTATGGATTTGACCAAGTCAAAATTAATTATAAATTATATTATTTGGGATCTTATCCATTCACCTTAGAAACTCTAACCTAGCCCAAAAATATCAATAAAAGGAGACACGTAGTGGCTGAAAATCCCACTCCCATATACTAGGAATTTTCGGCCAACACAGAGAGTTTTATCTCTCTTATTTTCAAAAATTGCAGAGTATTCAAACACTCCAATTTTCGTTCTTGTTCTCCCAAAATACTTGATAGAATTCGCTCACACGATATTCAAGTAGTAGATCGGGAATAGGTTAGAAGTTTCCAAGGTAGGATCGAAGGAGATCGAGTGAAGATTCCTGCAATGTGGATTTCTCTTCGTAGCTAACAATTGAGATCGTTTCTCCTCAAGCGAAGGACTTGCGCAGGAGAAGGTATAATTATTTAAATTCCGCAATTATATTCTTATGTGTGGTATTATGTGTTAAGAATAGTTATTTATATGATTGATTAAACATGTGTATCCGCGCATTTATGAACCCCTCATACGGGTTCTATCAGTTGGTATCGGAGCCAGTCACAGGATTTTAATTTATTGTATAAATTGAATTTAATTTTTAATTAATTTGCTTGTGATCGTAATTGATATTATGATGCTAGATTTAAATTCAAGCATTATATCTATAATATTAAATGGCTTATTTGATTTTAATACCGCAATTATTCGTTTGATGCGTTCTTCTTTGCCCGTTTTGTGGCTTAAATATGTAATCATACGAGGGTTGAAAGTGTTAGATTATGATTTATTTATTTTTTCCGTGTATTGCATTTAATTATGTAATTGAGTGGGAGACGAAGAAGTAAGACGGAGAAACGGAGATCGGAACCGGGCCACGGCATCACCGTGGGGACTCCCAGTAGGCACGCACCACGCAACGCCCAAACCAGGCTCGCGACCTGCGACACCAGCGCCCAGGCGTTCGCGTGCGCGCAAGGTTGCATCGGGCAGGTGTGCAATGGCGCGCAAGAGAAGGCTGGCTCGGCCCTAGCCACGGCACAGCGCCAGACGGGCGCTGGCGCTGGGTATGCGCAGGGCGATAGGAGCGAGCGGGCGAGGCATCGGGCAAGGCGCGCAACTAGTGCACAGCGCTGGCGCGGGGGGCCAAGCGACGCGCGGGTGAGCTGGCGCGGCACGGGGCGTGCACGTGAGCGGCTCAAAGCGCGTGGGACGCTGGCCCTCGACAGCGCACGAGTGCCTCAGCTACGGACGGGGCGGGCCTGAGGCTAGCCCATCCTGACTTCAAGGTTTGAATTTTGAATTTTTGGGCTTTTCAAGCCTGGTTTAAATATAAAATTCGAATTGAAGATGAAGACCAAGAAGATGGAGGATTTAAATTTAATTCCTTAGTTTTAGGAATTAGTTAGTTTTTATCCCAAATTTTGGGTAATTGGTTGTAATTATTTACCTTATTATGTGCTTAATTATTTTAATTTGGCTTTTATTTGCTATTATTATAAAAATCTTGTCTAAATTGATATGCCATGATTTTATGGAGATCTTATCTATTTTAGATATGTCATAATATTTGATTATCCATGTTAAAACCTTTTTTTTGAATAACTAAGCGACAATTGTGATTGCATTTTATTAATTTAATTTGCTAAGATCACATATGGTCTCAATGAGTGTTTTTCGTGAAGTAATTTATTTTGATTACATGCGGGATCACATCTTACCAGTTCACGTGATAAGACTTCTCTAAGATGGCTGTAAGATATTAATTGATGGCGATATGACCCCTCCGCTGTGGGCTTATTAAAGTCAATTAATATTTTTGATGTGAGGGCTCATGGTAATGGCTTAGGTGTAATTTAACAGTTATATTAGCACAGCGCGGCCTCTGACTGTTGAATTATATGACCACTAAAACCGTTTTAAAATTGATTGTGTAATCGATCACACTGCGTGGCTTGCATGATTTATTTTATACAGTATGTTCAAAGCATGTTTTATTTAAAGGTTTTGATTATCTGCATTTGAGCATGTTATTTATGATAATTTATTTGATTTATTCTCTGTTCTGTTAATCATGACTTTTGATCCACTTTCCTCGATTCTTGAAAAGAATTGCCTTGTTTCAGAAAATTATATTGACTGGAAGAGAAATTTGGACATTGTCATTGCTGCTTACAACATTAAATTCGTTCTTGACAATCCATGTCCACCAGTTCCTCTTGAGAACGCTTATGCCGATGCGAGGCTGGATATCATATATGGATTCATGCTAACAAGATGGCGAGGTGTTATATTATGGCTTCAATAAGCAGCACCTTGCAGTATCAGGAAGACATTGAGATATCTTGGGATATCATGTATAGCCTGTAAGAGAAGTTCAAGACACATAACATGATGACCAAGCAATTGGCCATTAGTAAAGTGATGAACGATATCGAGGCTCTAAGCGGTCAAATTGACCAAGAGTCTCATTTAGATATCGTTATGCAAAGCTTACCTGCGAGTTTCATGTCGTTCCATTTTTTCTACATCATGAATGGTGATAACTATTCTTTGACGGGATTACAAGATGAGCTCGAAGGGGCAGAAGCACTCATGAAAGCCAATGCAACTCCAACTTCTTCTAGCAACCATAAAAAGGGTAAGGACAAGAAGAAGAGAGCAACAAAGTCTGTCAAAAAGAAGCAAGGAACTGGAGGTGTGTCGAAGAGAAAGGAGAGAGTTGACAAGTGTTGTATGCACAGTGAGAATGGACACTAGAAATCAGACTGTCCTCTTCGCAAGAAGTCGGTGAGCGGTCAAGGTATGTCTACAGCTTTAGTGGTTACATCATGTTATATGGTTAGTTCTGCCCATTCTTGGGTAGTAGATCCACGAGCCACTGACCATGTTTGTTGTGATTCGCATGCCCTCATGCGATCTAGGCCGCTTAGAGACGGAGAGATTTCCATCTCGTTGGGTGACGCTACAAGAGTGGCGGCCGTTGCAGTGGGAGATGTAGAGTTGTAGTTTGTTTCCGCTGTTCTTGTTTTACATGATGTTTTATTAGTACCCAATTTTAGAAAGAACCTTGTTTCGGTTTCTAAACTTGTTTTGGATGGATATTTTGTTTATTTTGATGACTCCGTTATTATCAAGAAAAGAGACATATTTATCTGTTCTGGTACTTTGATTAACAACTTGTATAATATCTCTGCGAAACCTAAACAACGTTTAATTTCAACTTTTAACTTATCTACTAACTCCAAGAAGAGAAAAACTTCTTGTCTTTCGTTTAATGATACATATCTGTGACACTTAGCTTGGAAATATTAACCTTAGGAGGATTCAAAAGTTAGTGGAACATGGGCCTTTGGATAAACTCCAAGTTGAGCCACACCCGACTTGTGAATTCTGCTTGGAAGGTAAAATGACCAAGAGACCTTTCAAGGTCAAAGGAAATAGAGCCCAAGATGTGTTGGATATCATTCACTTCGACGTTTGTGGTCTAATGTCGACTCAGGCCAGAGGTGGCCTGTAGTACTTTATCACTTTTATTGATGATTACTCGAAATATGGATATGTTTTCTTGATGCACCACAACTGAGAATCCTTTCAGAAATTTAAGGAATTCAGGGGACTTGTGGAGAATCTTCATGGAAAGACTATCAAGTGTTTGCGTTCTGATTGCGAATGCGAATACCTCAGTGCTGAGTTTTTGAGCTATCTATCGGAAGCAGAGATTCAATCTCAGCTAACAGCAGCGGGTACACCCCAACAAAATGGTGTAGCTGAAAGACGGAATTGAACGCTTATGGAGATGGTGAGATCTATGATGAGTTATACATAGTTGCCTATTTCGTTTTGGGGATATGCCCTAGAGACAGCAGTTTACGCATTAAACTTGGTACCAACCAAGTCGATCCCTATGACACCAATTGAGTTGTGGACCGGGCGCCAGCCCAATTTAAGACATCTCAAAGTGTGAGGTTGTCCAACACACATGCTAGAAAAGAACACCGACAAGTTGGCACCTTATACTGACTTGTGTCTGCTCGTAGGTTATCCTAGAGAGACGAAAGAGTGGGAGTTTTATAGTCTTACAGATTGAAAGGTCTTGATTTGCACTCATGCTCGATTTCTAGAAAAAGACTATGTGAACAGCCACAAGTCCAGAAGCGATGTAGTTCTCGAGAAAATGAGAGCTACAATTACTCCAAATTTGCAAGAAACACAATGACCATCAACATCAACCCAAAAACTTATACCACCTGCAGTGGAGCCTCGTCGTAGTGGGACCGTTCGTCAACTCGACCAATTCATTGGAGTGGGAGAGGCATCTGACTTAGTCTCAGCCTAGATGAATCAGACCCATGAAACTACAAAGAGGCAGTACACGACAAGGACTATCACCTCTGGAAGGAGGCAATGGAGTCCGAGCTGCAATCCATGGTAGACAAGGAAGTATACGAGCTAGTTGATCTGCCCGAAGGCTGGAGGCCATAGGGAGTAAATGGGTCTTCAAGAGGAAACGAGGACCCGGCGGTAACGTCATAGTCTTCAAGACTAGACTAGTAGCAAATGGCTATAGTCAAAAGGAAGGTATCGATTACGATGAGACCTTCTCACCAGTATCCATGCTCAAGTCTATTCGTATACTCTTGTAAGTTGCCACATATATGGATTGAGAAGTATGGCAAATGGATGTCAAGACAACTTTCCTAAATGGAAGTCTTGAGGAAAACATCCATATGCAACAACCCGATGGCTATGCAGTTCAAGGAAAAGAACACATGGTGTGGAAGCTTAAGTGGTCCATCTATGGACTTAAGCAAGCCTCGCGGTCATGGAACCTTTGTTTCGATTAGGTTATCAAGTCCTATGGATTTGATCAGTGCCCTCATGAATATTTTGTGTACAAGAAATATGAGGGTAAGCCAGTTGTTTTCTTAGTGCTATATGTCGATGACATTCTATTGATCGAAAGTGTCAAGAAAGTATTGTTGGACGTTAGAGCATAGCTATCCAGCCAATTCGATATGAAGGATATGAGAGACGCGAGACACATTCTAGGGATTAAGGTCATCCGTGACAGATCTAAAAGAATGTTGTGTTTATCTTAGGAGTCCTATATCGAGACGGTACTTAGACACTTTAGCATGAAAATTTCCCATAAGGGTTTCCTGCCCTTCAGAAATGGAACGTCCTTTCTCACAATACCTTATGCTTCTGCAGTAGGTTGTCTCATATATGCTATGATGCGTAGTATTTCAACTAAAAATTTTTCGAGTCGCTCGCAATCGAACTAGGTCATCTAGAAATGATAAGTTAACTCAAGTCGTATTCTCGAGGAAGACTTAACAATGTAATTTACTTCTTTTTTCAATACGAAAGCAAGTAAAAGATCGTTTTGAAGTTTTATAACTAGGTGGAGATAATAAATTGCGAAAGAATGTAAATCCTAAACTAATAAAAATAAACAAAGAAATGAATTGCTAAACTAAGAAAACGAGTTGCGAATTTAAAAAGATAATAGTAACTTGGAATGTGAAATTTAAAAAGAACGTAAAAGGTACTTTAGAATTAGAAATCGAAGAGAACGTAGAATAGATAAACGAAATAGAAACACGAAATCATAAATGAATAAAGGAACTCAATAATAAAAACGAACCGAGAATATAAAATAGAAATAAACTTGATTCATAAACTGGAACGAAATTGAACCCACAACGATGAACGGAAAAAAAAAAACACGAACTAGAATGTTGCAATCGGCTAATCTTTGGAATTGAATACTAAAGCTAAAAACGACCCTAGAACAATAGGTCGAGAGGTACTCGAAATATAAGTGTAAGGAATTGGCAAAAAGGTCTCTAAAAAAAGTAGTGTATTGAATGAGAAACGTGTCGACTATTTATAGATCAGAAGGAGGGTTTAGCGGTCGCTTACAAGTCAGCGACTGCTGAGTGGATCCATTATACACTTTGCGCGTGCCATCCGCTGAGGTGGTTTGGTTCTGACCCGAGTCAGCTGTTGGGGTCACCGCTGAGGGGCCAGCAGTCGCTGACCCTGGCGCATGCTGGCTCGCGCGCTGGCTCGTCCTGGGACACGTACCGCTTAGTCAACGGTCTCCTAGGGCTCTCGGTTCTCATCTTCATTCTTTCGTCATTTCTCGATCCTTTCTCGTCCCGTTTCAAATTTTAACACTTGTTTAGGCTCGTCATCCTAAAACATAAAATGAAACATAAATCGAGCCCGAAACATCATGCAAAATGGGAAAACAACAAAAATAAAGACAATAAAAATACGAGTTTAGACAACCAAAAAGAGGTTAAACATGTACTGGATCAAATATCTGCTTTGTCGTAGGCATGGTACCATGATATAGTCTAACCATGGAAATGGCCATTGGAAAACGGTAAAGAACATACTCAAGTACCTTGAATGGACTAAGGAGTATTGTTTGGTTTACCAGGCTAATTCATTATGTCCCTTGGGTTACACTGACTCCGACTTTCAGACGGATCAGGACTCAAGGAAATCTACCTCAGGGTATGTGTTTACTTTGGGAGGCAGAGCTGTGACATGTAGGAGTGTGAAGCAGAAATACATCGTGGAATCCACCATAGAAGCTGAGTATGTGGCTGCATTTGAGGCTGGAAACGAAGTAGTTCGGCTTAGGAGCTTCTTGATGGGCCTGGATGTGATTCCAAGTATGCGGCGAGTATCACGATTTATTATGATAACTCTGGTGAAGTGGCAAACTCAAAGGAACCATGGGCCCACAAGGTGAGTAAACACATCGAGAGGAAATATCACATCATCTCTGATATAGTGAGAAGAGGCGACATAGTGGTGATGAAGATTGCGTCAGAGGACAACCTGCCAGATTCCTTGACGAAAAGCCAGAACGGGAAGACGTTTGAGAGGCATGTAGAGGGATTAGGAGTACGATGTGTGATAGACCTGCTTTAGGTATAAATGGGAGAGTTGTATGTCATGCAACACAGATTTGTATACTCTAAAGCATGTTTGAGTATAAGTGGGAGATTGTTAGGTTTGTATACCTCAAAACATGCTTTATGCTTAGATGATATATCATACTTGTTTTCAATTTCATTTTAATGAGAATAAATATTTCTATCATTGGTTTGTTATTTATTATCTTTATATATTGAATTGCAAACTAGTCCATTTACTGCAATTGTAGAATGTGTGGTGGATCGATGATCACATAAGGTAACACAGTCGGATCCTTTGTAGTATAAAGTCACAGTCTAGAAAGACTTGGATAGTCTAGTCGGTAAAGGCTACAATATCATTTCATACGAGAGCTGACCTTAGCCCGCAGAATGATATCGATATGTATAAGTTGATACACATGTTTTTCGTATACATATTGAGATGTTTCATAATGAGATAAGTTCTACATGTTGTTGCTTAGAACGAGGTCTCGGAAATTAGTTCATTCCTTAATCTGTGACGATGACATTAGTACATACGGTTAATTATATGCTGTTTTGACTCATCTACGCTTGCGAGTTTTTCGTAACCCAAAATAGTAATGTCTTGGGTAGTAGTAATTCGCTTATCTAGAAGTTCTCGATTGTCAGTCGAACAGAATAACGTCTCGATTAACACGAGTTAATTAAATCCACGTGAGGCGTTCAGAAAAGTTTATTGCATAAGAAACCTGACCGGTTGGAATTTATTCTGTATGTAATAATTAAGGTCTGAACATGATCACTCACGAATAAAATATATAAATTAATTGTGAGTTTTCAGCAAACTCAATTAATTAACGGATTGAGTAAATCTTAAACGCGAAAAATAATTAATGACCAAAAAGTTACATCCGTAATTTGGATGGATTAAGATAAGTTCAATATTTATCCTATAGTGGAGTCGATAAATATTTATAATAGAATTACACTTTATTGCATTTCCATAGAGTAATTATTTAAGGTTAAATTAACATGAATTAATTAATTTATGTTTAAGTTGGACCAATCAATTAATTAAATTTAATGGGCCCTAAAATGACTTGAAAATTAATTTAATTAAGACCAAGTCAAATTAATTTTAAATTATTCAAATTTGAATTTGAATAATAGATGGAATTGCACAGAGATAAAAGTGAGAATTTATATTCTATTATTTGAGATCTTATTCATTCACCTTATAAACTCTAATATAGCCCAAAAATATCTATAAAAGGAGACATATAGTGGCCGAAAATCCCACTCCCATATACTAGGAATTTTCGGCTAGCAGAGAGAGTTTAATCTCTCTTATTTTCGAAAATTGCAGAGTATTCAAACGCTCCAATTTTCGTTCTTGTTCTCCTAAAATACTTGATAGAATTCGCCCACATGATATTCAAGTAGTAAATCGGGAATAGGTTAGAAGTTTCTAAGGTAGGATCGAAGGAGATCGAGTGAAGATTCATACGGTGTGGATTGTTGTTCGTAGCTAACAATTTAGATCGTTTCTTGTAGTACCCCAAAATACTGTAGCAGTAATTAGAGTTGATTAATTATTAATTAGGGCATTGAATCCTTAAGAAATAATATTTATGAGATTAAGAAGAGTTTGAAAATTTATTATATAATTTAGAAGAAAGAATTTTAATTATTTAGTTAAGAAAGAAAATGAAATTTATTAATTCCATATTAATAATAAAAGAAAGGGGTTTGAGGCAGAATAAATTCAGACGAAGCATACCCCTCAGATGAGAAGAATTTTATCTATTAGATAATATAGAAAAATGGAATTAGAAATTTCATTA
>JAPKLX010000261.1:1044-72101 GCA_026898415.1 Leonotis leonurus
TCTAAACAGCAGACTACTAAAACAACGAAGACCTCTAGCTCTACAGACTACACTTGTTTTGAATGCGGCAGAACAGGTCACTTCAAAACAGATTGTCCTAATTTGTCCAGAAGCCAAAGAGAAGAACTAAAAGCCAAACGAGATCGAAAGCTTAAATATGAGCGAAAAGCGATGATAGCTGAACAGAACTCAAGCAGCTCGAGTCATTTCTCAGACAGCTCATCAGAAAATGATGAAGCCTTCATTGTTGACGATGAAGAAAGCTGGAATGAATGCTATGTAGGCTTGGACAACGGTCTAGATGAAGTTGAGGTAAATTCTTGCTACTCAAATTCCTCAGATAATGAAAATAATCTTGAACAGGAAAGTGAAGATCAAGCAGAATATTCATGGAATGAAATAGATGAGATGTTCAAAAGCTACTCAAGCATCAAAAGGCTGTTCAAAGAAGTAGTTGAAGAGAATGACAGATTAAAGAAGATTGAGCAGACTCTAAGCACAGCAAACACTAAATTTGCTGCCAAAATTACTGATTTGGAAGAACATATCAAGAGTAAAGACAGTGAAATTCACGCTCTTAACTCAAAAATTAAGGATCTGATCTCAAGATACAATGTTGCTGAAGAAAAGATCAAGAAAGGAAAAGAAATGATCTACAAGAGTGATGAGCGTGCCAAGCTACTGATCAATCTGCAACAAAAGGGCACATCTGGATTAGGGTATCCAGGTCACTCAGGAAATTCGACTGGAACCATTAACTTCGTACCAGAAAGGAAGAGAATACCAGATCAAGTGAAAGACTTGAAAAACAAGAAAGGTCTTCCTCAAAAGATGGTCATAAAACAGACTGACAACAAGCAATACCATCAATCGAAAGGACAACCAGCCTACTACACAAAATCAGATCATGTTCACAACAAAAGGGTCAACAGGACACCACCAAACACTAATGTCAACAGGACAGCACCAGTTAAGAAAAGATTGAAGAATGATAAAATAGAGAGATTTCATCCATCTGAAATACACTCTGTATCTAAAGTAGATAATGAGGGAAATATCATTACCTGCTATATTGCTGTTCCTAACCCTAGAATGTTCTGGATTCGAAAAGGATTGTTTACTAATAATCAAGCACCCAAGCGTTGAAAGGGTAGCTAAGTTTGATTAATTGCAGGATCAAAGAACTGCAAGAAGGAGTAAGATAGCAAGAGGAACTATCTGGATTATAGATAGTGGTTGTTCAAAACACATGACTTGTGACAAGAACCTTCTGACAGATTACATAGAGAAACCAGGCCCACAGGTCACTTTTGGATGTAATTCAAAAGGATATACCAGAGGGTATGGAAACATCAAAGTTGACAAGACCACTATCACTAATGTGTCATATGTTGAGGGTCTTAGTCATAATCTGTTTTCTGTAAGTCAGTTTTGTGCAAATGGCAATCAGATTGTTTTTGATACTAACAACTATCTGGTAAAGAACAAGGAAGGAGATGAAATACTCCTTACCGGTAAACTGCAGGATAGGTTATATATTGTCCAGTGGACAAACCAGATCGAGACCTGCTTAGTCACTAAGACTGTATCAGAAACAAGCTGGTTATGGCATAAGAGATTAAGTCATCTTAATTTCAAATCAATCAACAGGATTGCCAAGGAAAGGTTAGTAGAAGGACTACCAGATCAGGAGTATGATAAAGATCATATATGTGATGCTTGTCAAGCTGGAAAACAGACCAGATCATCCTTTACAAGCAAAACAGCTCACTCAACATCAAGGACACTAGAGCTGTTACACCTTGATCTGTTTGGACCAGTCAAACCACTAAGCATCAATGGGAGAAAGTACACATTGGTAATCATAGATGATTACTCAAGATTCACTCGGGTCATCTTTCTGCTGAAGAAGAAAGAGACTCTAGACAAGCTCCCTGACTTTCTACACAAGATCACTAAACAGAAAGAGCTGAGTATAACCTCTATCAGAACAGATCGAGGAACAGAATTTCTCAACCAGAAGATTGAAGCATATTGCAACAAGATGGGAATCACTCATCAAACATCTGCTGCTCGAACTCCTCAACAGAATGGAGTAGTTGAGAGAAGAAACAGATCACTCAAAGAAGCAGCTCGCACGATGCTTAATGCTACAAATCTACCGAAGAAATTCTGGGCAGAAGCTATATACACAGCCTGCTATACTCAAAACAGATCATCCATCACACTCAGACATGGAAAGACTCCATATGAAATATGGAACAACAGAAAGCCTAAGATTTCCTATTTTAAAACTTTTGGCTGTTTATGTTACATACACAATAATGGGAAATCTCAGTTGAAAACTTTTGATAGCAAAACAGACCCTGGAGTATTCTTAGGATATTCTGATGTCAGTAAAGCCTATCGAGTTTACAATAAGAATTCTCATATTGTGGAAGTAACACCTCATGTTGTATTTGATGAGTCTATTGTTGAGTACAGATCACCAGATGAAAAGCAGACAGACAATCAGGTGACAACCAGAAGGATGAATGATCTATTACTGGAAGATATTCTTATCTGGAATTCAAGGAGTGAAGATGAAGAAGCTATCACTCAACCTATTGCTGAGGAGATCATAAAGCAAGGGGGAATATCACTAACCAACCTGAATGAAAACAGATCATCAACAGAAGACAATGATACTATTACTACTAATGATGATCAACATCCAGAAGAAAGTCCAGATGAGAATCCATTTCAAGCTATATCAACAGCACACCCTGAATTTGAGGAACCAACCGATCAACCTGATCCTGAGTTATCTGATGAAGAAATGACTAGGAGAAGAAGATGGATACAAGACCATCCACCAGAACAGATCGTTGGGAACCCATCAGATCGTGTGAAAACTAGAAAAATGCATGGAGAAAGTGCATTATTGAGTTGTTATTTATCTCGCTTGGAGCCATCTGATGCTTATGAAGCACTCCAAGATGCAGATTGGATAATACCAATGCAAGAAGAACTCAATGAGTTCAAAAGAAATGAAGTCTGGTATCTCGTGGACAGACCCAAACATCAAGGAGTAATAGGTGTAAAATGGGTGTTCAAAAACAAACGAGATGAGAATGGTGAAGTAGTCAGAAACAAAGCCAGATTAGTAGCTAAAGGCTATAATCAACAAGAAGGCATTGATTTCGATGAAACATTTGCACCAGTAGCCAGATTAGAAGCAATAAGGCTGTTTTTAGCATATGCTGCTCACAGACGATTCAAGGTATACCAGATGGATGTCAAAAGTGCCTTCCTCAATGGTATTCTTGAAGAAGAAGTATATGTGGAACAGCCACCTGGATTTGAAGAGGCAGATCCAGATCAGAAAGTATACAGACTAGCTAAAGCAGTCTATGGTCTAAAACAAGCCCCTAGAGCTTGGTATGAGACCTTGTCAACCTTTCTACTGGAATCTGGATTCAAAAGAGGATCTGTTGATAAAACCTTGTTCGTTATCAAAGTCAAAGAAAATATTCTCCTAGTCCAGATCTATGTAGATGATATTATCTTTGGATCTCAATCCACCTATCTATGTGACAAATTTGCTGAACTTATGAAAAATAAGTATCAAATGTCCATGATGGGAGAAATGAGTTTCTTTTTAGGGTTGCAGGTCAAGCAGCTACCAGATGGTATCTTTATCAATCAGACAAAATACATCAACGATCTGCTAGCCAAGTTTGGATTAAAAGACAGTAATTCAGTAAAAATTCCAATGCAGACCAATGGGAAAATTGGTCCAGACCTCGAGGGAAAACCAGCTAACATAACACAATACAGAGGGATCATAGGATCATTACTCTATCTTACTGCCAGTCGACCTGACATCTCCTTTGCAGTAGGAGTATGTGCTAGATATCAAGCAAATCCCAAAGAGTCTCACATGGAAGCAGCTAAGAAGATACTAAGATATCTTAAGGGAACAGCCCATATAGGATTATGGTATCCGTGTGAAGACAATTTTGAGCTATCTGGATATACTGACTCTGATTATGCTGGATGTAAACTAGACAGAAAGTCAACATCTGGTACATGTCAATTTTTAGGGAATAAACTGATTTCTTGGTTTTCAAAGAAACAGACATCAGTTGCCACTTCAACTACAGAAGCAGAATATATGGCAGCTGGAAGTTGTTGTGCACAAATACTGTGGTTAAGACAACAGCTCAAGGACTATGAGATTGCGGTCAAGGAAATTCCTATTTTCTGTGACAGCTCAAGTGCTATAGCAATCACACAGAACCCAGTGCTGCACACCAGATGCAAACATGTTGATGTGAGACATCACTTTATAAGAGACCATGTTGAAAGAAAACATGTACAGATCGAGAAGATACACACTGAAGTTCAGAGAGCAGATATCCTCACTAAGGCACTACCAGAAGAAAGATTTAAGATGCTTTGTGGAAAACTAGGACTCTTAAATCTTGAAGATAGGATCAAAACCAGATCATCATGATCCAGATTGATAAAATCCTACAGGGAACTAACACCAGATCACTAATCACGCTAATACAGATTGAATAAATTCCAACCGGGAATTGCTAAAAGAAAGCAACCAGATTGACCAGAGACAGAAAGCTAAACCAGAAAGTCTCAAAACCAGCAAGTCCCATTGACAGAAAGCTAAACCAGAGAGTCTCAAACCAGAAAATCTCAAAGTAAAATTAGTCAACTTTTACAGAAAGTTGAACCAGATTGACCTCAACCAGATTACCTGATGCCACGTGGATATGAAATTAATATCTCTATAAATTATTATATTACTTGGTTAAGGGGGAAAGGTCAACCATATACGGCGACTAATTATCTCTATTCTGTCATTAGATTTCAAAATCATCTATTTTTGATGATTGCATGCAGTAATTGGGAGACGTGATCGAGAAAAATATCTACCAAATCTAGAAAAAGAGAGATAAAAGATTGCATCAAAAATAACGCGCCATCTCATAACCGTTCGATCATAGCGCGTGCATCATACGAAAAGGAGAGGCGACTATGGGTTGAAAACCTAGTATATGGAAAGGCGGGAAAGCTGAAAAAGGGAAGGATTTCTGAATATTTACTTACTCTACTTATCTTCTTTTTCATGTATATATTTGATAAGGGATTTCATGTATCACTCACGCTTTCATATTTCTCGAAACTCTTAGAAAATCTTCTGCCCTTCCAAAATTCTCTCTTCCTTCACAAAACTCTGCTTCTTTAACAAAAATGGCACCAAAATCTTCTATTTTCCTCGAGCAAGCAAGTTTTCTGAAACCTTATATTCACCAAGACCTTTTCGCGGTTCTTGATACCTTCGGGTTTCATAAACTGGATAAGGCATTTGACCTGGTTCGTCAATGCAAAGGTTTCTACAATATAATTACTTCACACCCGGTGCACTTCCTACCCAAGGATGTTGCTGCCTTTTATCTCTCATGGCAGGGAGAGAGAGGTGGAGATGAGGCCACCATCAGGGTGAGCAAAGGGAATACAGTCAGCAACACTCCCTACAATGTTATCAACCTTATCAACGCTGCTTATAAGGTCAAGGATGAGGGATTAGAACTGGGTGAAATCACTGCAGAACAGCTGCAAGAAGCTGTGGAGATGGTGATGATAGTTCCCATCCACTACACAAACAGGATGTTTGTACGTTCCCTTCTCGCGCCAGAATTCAGGATTGTGTTTGAATTCGTACAGCGAATTTTCCTTAACCACAACGGGTCTTACGACCAGGTGACTCCTGAGAAGTTCAGGATATTGGCAGCAGTTGTCCTTAATCTACCAGTGAACTGGAGTAGGATCTTATACGATCTTCTGGCAAAGGAGGCCAAGATGATCGTATTGGTGAAAGGTAGCTCCCCAGGCATCGAAGTTAAGAGAAGCAGCCTGAGACATTCCACAAAGATCAGCTGTATGCTGGAATCATTCTTTCCTCACCATCAATGGGATACAACAGTTGAGTTCAACGTGAAACAGCATTTTCCAAAGGACCAACATCAGATTGAAATGTCAATGGGCATTTCAGCAAATCTGATTACCAGAGCAAAGGACCCTGTAGTCTTTAATGCTCTGATGGAGATGGGGAACTCGAATCCCATCTGGATTCCTCCATCCGGTCCAGCAGAACACTCCACAAAATCTAAGGTCACCAAGGAGAAGCCAGCTGAGAGAACCCCTTCCAAGAGAGTGACCAGGAGGGCCAGTTCTGTTGAAACAGACACCTCTACAGCAGCACAGCAGCCCAAACCCAAGCGCAGAAGGCTTCACAAACTGTCCGCTGAGATACAGACCGAAGCCCCTGCTGCTGCAGAAGTTACCATCCCTCAACAGGAGGTTGAGGAAGAAAACGTTGTACTTGTTGATGAACCAGAAGATGTAGAGCCTCTGTCTACAGTACACCCAGATCAGCCCAGGGACTTTTCTCCAGCTCAAACAATCAGCTCATCTTCTGCTGAGCCTCTAGAACAAATCAATGAAGAAGATGAAGAAGCAATTGAATCTTCAGATGAAGATGTGGAGAATAAAACAGCTCAGTCTGTGGTTAAAATGATTGAGACAGAAGCAGACAGGGCTGTCCTTAACATATTCCCAGGCATTCAGCTCACACCAGAGAGCTATGATGCAGCAAAAAGGGTCAAATTGCTACTACTGATCAAAGACAAGGAGTTCTATGTTTTAGATGCACTCCTTAAAATCAGAACAATTTATCAGCTCAAGGCAGAAGAAGCCACACTGTTAAACATTTTCGAAGTTTCCTCAGTTGCTGAACTCAGAGAAAGCTACTCACAATCAATCCTCGCAATAGCTCAGCTCGAAGCTCAGAAGCTACAGATCAATCTGAGAGAAGTATATGCGAAGGCTGGACAGCTAGATTTTTATGACAGTGTAGTTGTTGAAGAAGATGATGAGAATGTTCCATCTGCTGCTCACCAACCGGGTGCAGAAATAGCAGCACCTGCACCAGACCAGGTCATGACTGACACTGGTGTGCAGATCACTACTCCACCTGCACCATCTGAGGGAGAACAAGAAAAAGAAGAATTTCTTGGACAGAACATAGGAGGCGAGCTCACAAATGACATCATCACTCCTGCTATTGCAGCTGCACAGAACATACATGTGCAGACATACACCTTGGAGGGCATATTGATGGATCAACATCAATCACTGTCTCATTCACAAATCAGAGATCTCATCTCCAAAAAGGTGGATCAGTACATGTATGGCACACTGACCACAGTCCAAGATGAAGCAACACGCATACTCACAGAGTTCAACGATCACCTGCAAACTCAGGTCAATCGGGTTGACTCTGATTTGAGGTGAATCTGCCGCCTGAAGATTGAAGAGATCAGCAAGAAACTAGATGATGATCGGGCTGCTGCTGATGAGAGGAAAGCCCAGATTGATCAAAATCTGTTTTCAACTGAATTCAAAGTAAAGGAGATGTACAAAATCATCAGTGCCTTTGCAGAAAAGGAGAAGGACATGGTACACGCCATTGTCAAGGAGCACACTGATGGTCTCACCGCAGACATAATCAAAGAAACTAACTCCTACACCAGATCACTCCTCAGGCAGTTTGAATCTGATGGCAAAGCCTTTGTCGAAAGGAAGTTACACGATCTGCAGTACCCAACATCCACGCTAATCAAATCCTACTTTGATGAAACTGCGGACATCAAGGCAGCACAAGAAGAGATCAAATCTGACCTGGCCAATGCACAGACTTCTCTTCAGAAACAGATCAATGATTCCAACCTCAACATCACCTCGCTGCTGTCTAGCAGATTTGAATCTGACAAGGAGGTTGCAGAGCTGAAGAACGAGGTCACCTCCCTCAAGACATTCATTCAATCGTTTATTGATGATGTCGAAAAGGGGGAAGGAATTGGGAAGAAAAAGCTGCCATCTGCTGCGCAAGAAAAGAAGAAAGAGAAAACAGCAGCAGAAGTAAAACAGAAGAGCTTGACTGGATCTGGTGCATCCACTGCAAAGAAACCAGCCAGCTCTCCCTCATTCCAAGCCCAGAAGACATTTACTCCAAGCTCGAGCCAGTCTCAACCCTCCAAGAAAAAGAAAAGAGCAGGATCCAGCTGGTTCTCATCTGCTCCCATATGCAAATCACTGATAAAACAGGGAGAGACCAACTGGGTCCCAGATCACTTGAAGGAGGGATTTGAAGGACTAAAATATGGATTTATCATGTGCCGCTATTTTCTAAAAGAACCTCTTTACTGTGAGGGGTCACCAAATGAAGCTTTCAACTTATACCTTGACCAGAATGATGCAAGGGATCTGGTAGAAGAGATCAGAGCTGCTGCTGCAAAAGCCCAAATCCAGATAACTGCTCCAGAAAGGGAGTTCAGAACCTGTCCCACTATTCCTGGGACAGACCTCCCTGACAAAACCTTTCTGCTGAACTTCATAAACCAACTAGCAGAAAACAGAGGATATAAGGTGGATGCTGAAAACCCAGATTACATAAGGGTAAGAGAGGGAGTATACGAAAGTGTCCAGCTGATATCCGACGAGACCAGAGCAAAAATGAAGAAGCAACAAGAGGAGAGAAGAAAAAGCAGATAGTAGTCTTAATTCCTACATCTTTGTGATCTGCCTTTTCTTATGATCTGTTCTGTCTATCTGTAACCTCTCTTGTCTTCTTATCAATATATGAAATCCATTTTTGAGTTTCTGATGACAACAATTCATTGTCCAGAACACACATAAACCATCCTAAAAACGTTATAAACATCAATAGCGTGCTAACAACAATCTGGATATCAGACCAGATCGCTCTTTATAAGCTGATAGGACATCTTTTTGTAAAGTGTGGTTTCGACATCATCAACAAGGGGGAAATTGTTGGGAACCCTAAGATTAGTGTTGATGATGGTCTCTCGAAACACACTTAGCTGTTCCTTATGTTTAACCTGTTCTCGTGTAAAAACAGATCACTATAGATAAGGTGATTTCTGTTATGGAACAGATTAGGAGATGACTTAAAATGTAAAGGATATATTCCTATAGAAGTCATTCTCAAAATAGAATAGGATGAAAGTCATTGCTTTATGCCAAAGAAGAATCGATCTGCTGTAACAGACAGTGACCAGATCGATGACCAGATCAATACCTACAGCGATGCACCAGAGCGATTGAGCCATCAAGTCATTAGCTGACATCATCCTACACATCATATATACTTGCCACGTCAAGATCAAAGTCCATCCAACAGGGTTTGGAAAGAAGATCTACGATTTAAACATATAAGGAAAGAGACCGTTAACAATCTGATTTCCAAAAATCAAAGATTGAGTCAACCTTTCCTATATGGCAAGAACAGATATGATGGAAACCATTGATTGGCAATATACCATCTATCTCACGCCAATCAACAAACGGCTAGAATTTAAAATTCAAAGCCTATATAGTTGAAGACAACAATCTAGAAAAATAGAGAGAACACACACGAGCTATACTGCAATTATCTTTCAAGCACTCTGCATTCCAGACTTAGAGCTTCAACATCTTGTGATTCTACATCACACCAACCACCTCGATTCAAGTCTGTCTTGTCGAGAGAAAGGAGATCACCCTGCTAGCTAGTAGTTTTCTAGTGGTAACGTAGAGGTAATCTGTTGTAAAGGGACACGACCCTTCATTCGTGCATAAGTATCACTCTAGTTGTGATTGGTACTTGTGACTCGTTCTCCACGAGTATAAAGAAGCAGAGTATCCTAGTAGTGGATAATCTGGTCTAGTTTTGACCAGATCGTGGACGTAGGGATTTCCCGAACCACGTTAAACAACTGTGTGCTTTACATTTCCGCACTCTTTATATTATCTGTTGTTTATTACTCTAACCCTGTGCACTATCATATAATCTGCATTCTCAAACAATCTGCTTAAACGATCTGATTAACTTCTTAAGGTTTTCTAAACAAGAGCATTCACTAAATCCACCATTATTCCGCACTCACTCTACACTTAGAAAGTAATAAGATCACTCTTATTGTCTGCTAAGTGTTTTCACTAAGAGAGTAATCTGTTTGGACTAAATCAGCTACTGATCTGCATATCGATCTGTTTAGTCACTGCCAAGCAATTTCTTGTATAGAATAGCTTGAGCTCTCTTATAATCAGTCAAGTAAAACTGAAAAGTTAGTGTTTGGTGTATTCCCCCCCCCCCCCCCATACACCAAACCTTGCTCTTTCGGGACCAACAATAACCCCTACTAATCATTGAAACAGAGTTCATGAACACAGTTTCAAAGCTTACTCATTTATACTCATTCATACTCATTCATACTTTTCATTTGTCATTGAAACACAGTTTCAAAGCTTACTCATGAACTGAACTCATTGAAACAAAGTTTCAAAATTTACTCATATTGTCCTCTTCTTTTCTCATTGAAACCAAGTTTCAAACTCAATTATATTATCCTCTTCTTTTATCTGAGCAACTAAGATCCTACTTCTCAAGTCAGGTTTCAAAATCATCTCTTCTTGATGAATAACGTGCTTTGGCTCAAACACGTATTTTCTAAGTTATGACATATGGAAAACGTTGTGAACTTTTCCAAAACTAAGTGGTAAGACTAATCTATATGCCATTGGACATATTCTTTTCAAGAATTTTGTACGATCCAATAAAACGAGGTCTAAATTTTCCTTTAACATCACATATGATTAATCCTTTAGAAGGAGAAACCTTTAAGAAAACTTTATCTCATATTTCAAATTGTAGCTCGGTTCTACGAGTGTTAGCATAAGACTTATGTCTAATATGAGCTTATTTGATTTTTTTTTCTAATTTGTCTAACAATCTCAGTCATCTCGCTGACTGAGTTTGGGCCTACTATCATTCTTTCATCAACCTCGTCTGAATAGAGTAGTGATCTACATTTCTTTCCATATAGTGCTTCATATGGAGTCATCTCTATTGTCGCCTGATAGCTATTGTTGTAGGCAAACTTGATTAATGGTAGTATCACTTCCCAACTTACACCTCAGTCGAGAACCACTGTTCTCAACATGTCTTATAGAGTCTGAATGGTTCCCTCCGATTTTCCATCAGTTTGAGGTTTGAATGCAGTACTAAAGGTCAACCTTGTGCCTAATTCTTTCTGGATACTCATCCAGAATCTGGATGTAAACTTTGAGTATCGATCTGAGGTGATTAACACTGGTACGCCATGTAATTGTATGATCTCACGAACATACAACTGAGCTAACTTGTCTGACCCATAAGTTATCATTATAGGTACAAAGTGAGCACATTTTGTGAGACGATCTACGATTACCCCAAATGGCAGTGTTTCCTTGTTTAAATCTGGGTAATCCGGTAGCAAAAATCCATAACAATATGCTCTTATTTCCATTCTGGAATTTCTAATGGTTGCAATTTGCCATAAAGTCATTGATGCAGTTGCCTTCACTTGCTGGCAAGTTAAACATCTCTCTAAGAATAATGCTATATCCATCTTAATACCGTCCCATTAGAATTTTTTTTTCAAATTTTGGTACATTTTCGTACTTCCTGGGTGGGCGGTATACAGTGTATCATGTGCTTCGCTCATGATCTCTTCTTTAAGTTCTGCACTATGTGGGACACATAGTCTTCCCTCAAGGTGATGACATTATCAACTTCTTCGTGATATCCTGTAGCATCATCCTTTCTCACTTTCAAATGTATCTTCTTAAAATTTTTATCATTCCTTTGAGTATCTAAAATTCTATTTCTCAAGTAATGCTCTACTATCAAAGTAACAATAATTTATTCCACTGTCTCGGTTGGTGGTAAAATTTTCAAGTTCATTAACTCAAACTCTTTTATGAGTTTATTCTCTTGGGTTAGAAGTAATGCAAGCTTTGAGGAAATCTTACGACTTAAGGCATCAGCTACTACATTAGCTTTTCCTGGGTGATAATTTATACCAAAGTCTTAATCCCTCACTAATTCGAGCCACCTTCTCTATCTCATATTAAGGTCTTTCTACTCGAAAAAGTACTTGAGACTCTTGTGATCTGTGAAAATTTCACACCGAACTCCATAGAGGTGGTGTCTCCAAATTTTCAGAGCATGCACAACAACAGCTAACTCCAGATCGTAAGTTGGGTAATTCAGTTCATGTGGTCTTAGTTGTCGTGATGCATATGCTATGACTTTTCCTTCTTGCATCAATACACATCCTAATCCGTTCTTGGATGCATCCATATAGACTACATACTCTTTGTTGGGTTCTGGGATTGCCAGTATCGGGGCGGTAGTCAACTTTTCTCTCAAAAGCTGAAAACTGGCTTCACATTCTAGAGACCACTTAAACTTGATTCCTTTACGTAGTTGTTGTGTCATTGGTCCACTATCTTGGAGTATCCTTCGATGAATCTCTGATAGTATCTAGTTAATCCTAAGAATCTTCTGATTTCATTTTGAGTCGTTGGTGACTTCCATTCTTGTACAGCTTCTACCTTGATGGAGTCTACCTTGATTCCTTCAGATGACACAATGTGTCTAAGAACCATTACTTCACTAAGCCAAAATTCACACTTGCTGAATTTAACATAGAACTTCTCGTTTCGGAGGGTTTCTAAGGTGATTCTTAGATGTTTATCATGTTCTTTTTCATTCTTCGAGTAGATAAGAACATCATCTATAAAGACCAAGACAACTTGTCGAGGTAAGGGTGGAATACACTGTTCATCAGGTCCATGAACACTGCGGTGCATTGGTTAATCCAAAAGGCATCACTATAAACTCATAGTGACCATACCGGGTTCGAAAGCCAGTCTTAGGAACATCTTCCGGTCGGATTTTCAGTTGGTGGTATCCTGATCTCAAATCTATCTTTGAGAAGACACTTGCTCCCTTAAGTGGATCATACAAGTCGTCAATCTTGGGTAAAGGATATCGGTTCTTGAGTGTCAGCTTGTTCAAGCCTTTGTTGTCTATGCACGTTCTTAGAATTCCATCCTTCTTTTTTTTTCATGAAAAGCACATGTGACACCTAAGGTGATACACTAGGACTGATAAAACCTAGGTCTAAAAGTTCTTGAAGTTGCATCTTGAGTTCTTCTAACTCTTTAGGGATCATCGTAAATGATGGTTTGAACATTGGTGTTGATCATGGTTCTAGGTTGATTATAAATTCTAATTGTCCATTTGATGGTAATCTTGGCAGTACTTTTGAACATACATCTGGGCATTCTCGTACAATGGAGACATGTTAAATCTTCCTTTCTTCCTTTACTTCTCCACTTGTGTATCATAAGTAGGTTCAAACTTTTCCTTACTAACTTTGTGGCTTGCAGTGCTGAAATAACTGCCTTCTTCTTGTTTATGGTAATCTCGTAAAAACTCATGGGTTATTTTTCTTAGATGTGGGAATGAGATTTGTCTTTTCTTGTAAAGTATTAGGGCATAGCCTTCGGCTAGCCAATCCATGCCTAAGATTTTGTCCACGTCGTTCATTGAGATTACACTAAGATTGTTCGCAAAAACCTTAAGTGATCCTAAATCCAAGCTTAGGTTAGAGCAAGAATGTGTGAGAAGTTCCTCCCAAAGGTGAAGAAACTCTTAAGGTTGTCTCTATTGATTCTAGTTCCAGTCTTATGTTTTCTACACATGTTTGAGCAATGAAAGGATGAGATGCTCCAGTATCATGTAAATGATTACTGGTGTGCCAAGGAGGGTGCCCATACCTGTCAGGTTTCCCTGATTTTCTTCAGACTATTTCTATTTCATTTCATAAGCTTGGTCTGTCATGGCTGTTTCTAATGTTTGCGTCGTTGGTACTAAGGTGGTAGTGGTGGGGGTGGTGGTAACTGCTGAGGTTGCTGATATTTTTGGGGTTGAGCCTGAATTGCTCGGACATGCTGGTCTGTTGCTGTCTGATTAGACCTTGCGCCTATTTCCTACTGTCTAGTAGGACAATAGTTTGTGAAGTGCCTCTTCTGGCCACACAAAAAGTACCTGTCGCTATCTGCTATACATATTCCGCCGGGTATCTTCTTGCACTTGAGACAAATAGAAAAATTTTCTAAATAGTTCCCTCTCTGAATGGTCGGGTTCTGTTTCTCGTAGTTCTGGGAACAAGTTTTCTCTTGCCATGGTTTCTTCGAAGTGGAGTTGTTATGGTTATCCTCCCATTTACGCTTTCCTCTAAAGCCTTATGATTGTGTTTGGGCGGACATCAGTGTCGCAAGGGTTGTATGCTTTTCTCCTGACATTGCAGCTTCTTGTCAAGAGCTCAATTGAGGGATTCAGTATAAAATAATCCGTCATGGCTTGCCAATGTCATCCTAATTTCGTGCCTCAGACCTGCACAAAACTTTTCCGCCATTTTCTTGCTCGTGTCTACTTGTTCTGGTGCATATCGTGTCATATCATAGAACACTCGATCGTATTTTGTCACAGTCATCCTTTCTTGCTTCAGATTGTAAAATTCCATCTCCTTCTTCTTACGATAGCTCCTAGGGATATACTTGTCATATACTCCCGTCTTGAAGTTTTCCCAGGTCAAGTTTGATAGTTGTTCATGGGTCATAGTCTTTCTGTGTGCTTCCCACCATAAATCTGTTGATCCCATCTGTTGGAACGAAATGCACATCATGCATTCTTGATCTGTACAACGCAGAAAGTTAATGATGCGTTCTAGAGCTCATACCCAAACTTCCGCTTTAGCTGGATCTCCCATTCCGTTGAAAATAGGTGGGTTCTGTCTTAAAAATAATTCCTCAATTCTATGTTCAGGCGGTGGGAGGGTGAGGTTACTTCTCGTTTAGCTTCATGTCTTTTATCTATGTTTATAGAACCTTGATCTTTACCTCCGCCTCTTGGGCGTCCAACTCTTCTCAGTGGCATTCTACTGAGTTAACGTCTTATCTTATTAAGATATCTTCTTTACTATATAGATCCATATCCTTAAGTTCATAGCTCTATAGTGGAGTTATCCACTACCTTTCTATCATCTTCTTTTCCTTTGGCTTTTTCTCGATTGCTTCTCAAGCTTTTCCACCCTTCTTTGGGTTGTTCTTGTATCTGTGTATTCTCGAAACTTATGTAGTTGATTCGAAAATTTGGTACCTTTTTGTCTTATCATTTGTTGTCATCTTGACATGAATAATAATACTATTTAAAGTCTCGGAACACAGGTTGATAAATTTTGTGAGAATGATTTGGTTTAGAACCAAACTCACTTAAGAGTTTAGATCGATGACTCACAATCAACGATCATGACTTCTTGAGGTTTCTAGTAGGATATACTTAACATCATAGAACTCTGGGAAAATCTAGATTTAAGAGTTGTTATTCAAAGATAATTAAATCTTTAATAACTGAGTTAATAATTTCATTCGATTTAGATTCTACGGTAGAAACGATAACTTATCGGATCATAGCCGTGATCTTGATTCGTTATAAAAGAGAAAATCTCTCTCTTTTTTTTCTCGTAATTGGCCTTAGCCTTTGTTTTGGATATTCTTATTTTTCTGGTTCTTTTCGTTTCTTCTTTATTCAGATTGTTCTCGTTCTCGATTTCGAGTAGCTTGTAAAAGTTCTTCTAAGTTCTCGTCTAAGTTCTCTTTTCTAAAGGGAACATACATCTTAAAGCATTCTTCGTTCATAGGAAAAAAGCTCTAACGTCATGACAATGATTATGACTCATCTTAAAAGAAACATTTAAACTTCAACTTTGAAAAGAATCGTTCTTACTGCTTTCACTTAAAAACTTCACTTCAAAACATCTTAAAAAATTTTCTCTTAGAGCATAATTTTTCTTCTTTCAATACTCAACTTCATACTAAAGAAATACGTATATTTCTTTAAAAATCTCAAACTTCAATTAGAAAGAAATACCTTCATTTCTTTATAAATCTTGAACTTTAAATGAAAAGAAATACATTCATTTCTTTTCAAATCTCAAACTTCAGCTAATAGGAACATGCTTATTCCTCTTAAAACATAAAACTTCAACTTCTTAAAATGTTTACCTCTTTCTGGTTGAGTGTGATGTGTGGGAGTGCTAAGCTTTTGGTCAACTCACTAAATTAGTCTAGTGAAACAATACTAGACTAAACTTGAAAAGGACTCTTGGGTTCAGAGCACAAGTTGCTCTGATACCACTCTGTCACGCCCGCCCTCCACTAAGGTAGCCAAAGTCGGGAAAACCGTGACTAAGGAAAGAAACATAAAAATAGAGGAAAACAATGAGACTTGCACGAAGAGAAATATCTGAATACTTAATTTGAGTGTCTGCAGCGGAATTTGGATCAATTTCTAAGTTTACATGTATGAAGACATGCAAACCCCCAAGAGTTACTACTAGATGAGTTCGACAAAATCTTCAGTTAGCACTTCCCCTTTTTCATCACAGCTCAACCTGCACATTTAAAAATACATGCAGGGCTGAGTACTGTTGGTCCCGAAAGAGCAAGGTTTGGTGTATGGGGGGGGAATACACCAAATACTAACTTTTCAGTTTACTTGACAATTTATATGAGAGCTCAAGCTATTCTGTATAAGAAATTGCTTGAAATGACTGACCAGATTGATATACAGATCAGTATCTGGTTTTGTCCAAGCAGATTACTCTCAAGTGTAAAACACCTAACAGATAATAAGAGTGATCTTATTACCTCTTGAGTGTAGAGTGAGTGCGGAATAATGGTGGATTAATGATTGCTCTTGTTTAGAAAACCTTAAGGAATTAATCAGATTGATTAAAACAGATTGATTCAGAATGCAGCTAATATGAAAGTGCAGGAGGTTAGGATAATAAACAACAGATAATAAGAGTGCAGAAAAGTAAAGCACACGATGTTTAACGTGGTTCGGGAAATCCCTACGTCCACGATCTGGTCAAACCTAGACCAGATTATCCACTACTAGGATACTCTGCTTCTTTATACTCGTGGAGAACGAGTCACAAGTACCAATCACAACTAGACTGATACTTATGCACGAATGAAGGGTCGTGTCCCTTTACAACAGATTACCTCTACGTTACCACTAGAAAACTACTAGCTAGCAGGGTGATCTCCTTTCTCTCGACAAGACAGACTTGAATCGAGGTGGTTGGTGTGATGTAGAATCACAAGATGTTGAAGTTCTAAGTCTGGAATGCAGAGTGCTTGAGTGATAATTGCAGTATAGCTCGCGTGTATCTTCGCCCATTTTCCAGTTTGTTGACTTCAACTATATAGGCATTGAATATTGAAATTCTAGCCGTTGTTGATTGGCGTGAGATAGATGGTATATTGCCAATCAATGGTTTCCATCATATCTGTTCTTGCCATATAGGAAAGGTTGACTCAATCTTTGATTTATGGAAATCAGCTTGTTAACGGTCTCTTCCCTTATATGTTTAAATCGTAGATCAACTTTCCAAACCCTGTTGGATGGACCTTGATCTTGACGTGGCAAGTGTATATGATGTGTAGGATGATGTCAGCAAATGGCTTGATGACTCAATCGCTCTGGTTCTTCGCTGTAGTCATCGATCTGGTCATCGATCTGGTCATCGATCTGATCGCTGTCTGTTACAGCAGATCGATTCTTCTGAGCGTGAAATCTTGACCTTCATCCTATTCTGAGTTGAGAATGACTTCTATAGGAATATATCCTTTACATTCTAAGTCATCTCCTAGTCTATTCCAAAACAGAAATCACTAGATCTATAGTAATCTGGTTTTACACGGGGAACAGTTTAACATACAGACCAGCTAAGTGTGTTTCGAAAGACCATCATCAACACTAATCATTAGGGTTCCCAACAATTTCCCCCTTGTTGATGATGTCGAAACCACACTTTACAAAAGGAATCCTATCAGTTAATACAGATTGGTCTGGTCTGGTTTTCCAGTTTGATCAGATTACGTTATTAAGTTTATAACGTTTAAGGAGTATTTTATATGTGTTCTGGACAATAAAGTGTTGTCATCAGAAACTCAAACTGGATTTCATATATTGATAAGAAGACAAGAGAGGTTACAGATAAACAGAACAGATTATAAGAAAAGGCAGATCATAAAGATATAAGAAAATAAGACTACTATCTGCTTTTTCTTCTCTCCTCTTGCTGCTTCTTCATCTTTGCTCTGGTCTCATCAGAAATGAGCTGAACGCTCTCATACACTCCTTCTCTTACTCTGATGTAATCTGGATCTTCAGCATCCACTTTGTACCCTCTGTTTTCTGCTAGCTGGTTTATGAAATTCAGCAGAAATGTTTTGTCAGGGAGGTCTGTCCCGGGAATGGTGGGACAGGTCCTGAACTCCCTTTCTGGAGCAGTAATCTGGACTTGGGCTTTGGCAGCAGCGGCTCTGATCTCTCCCACCAAGTCTTTAGCATTGTTCTGTTCTAGGTATAGGTCGAACGCTTCGTTTGGAGTCCCCTCACAGTACAGAGGTTCTTTCAAAAAATACCGACACATGATAAACCCATACTTCAGGCCTTCATATCCTTCCTTTAAGTGATCTGGGACCCAGTTGGTCTCTCCCTGTTTTATCAAAGATTTGCGAATGGGAGCAGATGAGAACCAGCTGGATCCTGCTTTCTTCTTTTTCTTGGAAGACTGACTTGATCTGGTCGGGGAAAAAGTTTTCTGAGCTTGGAAAGAAGGAGAGCTTGCTGGTTTCTTTGATGTACCAGAACCAGATAAGCTCTTTTTCAAATCTTCAGTTGCCTTCTCTTTCTTCTTTGTTTGTGCAGCTGGTAGCTTTTTCTTTCCAATGCCTTCCCCCTTAGCAATTCCTTCCCCCTTTTCGACATCATCAATAAAAGATTGAATGAATGTCTTGAGGGAAGTGACTTCATTCTTCAGCTCAGCAACCTCCTTGGCTGATTCAAATTTGTTAGACAGCAAGGCTGTGATGTTGAGGTTGGAGTCATTGATCTGTTTCTGAAATGAGGCCTGTGTGTTGGCTAGATCAGATTTGATCTCTTCTTGTGCTGCTTTGATGTCAGCAGTCTCATCAAAGTATGAAGTGATGAGGGTGGAAGTTGGGTAGCGCAGATCACTGAGTTTTCTTTCAACGAAATTTTTCCCATCAGCTTCAAACTGCCTTAGCATGGCTTTGGTATGAGAGATGGTTTCCTTGATAACATCAGCAGCTATCCCATCAGTCTGGGTCTTCACTATATCGTGCACCAGGTCTTTCTCTTTGTTTGCAAAGGCACTGATGATCTTGTACATTTCTTTCACTTTGAATTCTGTAGAAAACAGATTCTGATCAATCTGTGCCTTACGATCTTCAGCAGCAGCTCTGTCATCATCCATTTTCTTGCTTATCTCCTCAAGTTTCAAGCGACAGAGACGCCTCAGATCAGTGTCGACCTGGTTGACATGAGATTGCAGATGGTCATTGAACTCTGTTAGTATGCGTGTGGCTTCGTCTTGGACTGTGGTCAGTGTGCCGTACATATACTGATCCACTTTCTGGGAGATGAGATCTCGGATTTGTGTATGAGACAGTGATTGATATTGGTCCATCAATATGTCCTCCAGAGTGAATGACTGCACATGAACGTTCTGTGCTGCGGCAACAGCAGGAGTGATAATGTCATTTGTAAGTTCACCGCCAATGGTCTGACCAAGAAGTTCTTCCTCTGCTGATGCAGGTTCTTCCTCAGTTGGTGCAGGTGGGGTAGTGATCTGCACACCAGTGTCAGTCATGACCTGGTCTGGTGCAGGGTCTGCTATTGCTGCACCCTGTTGGTGAGCAGCAGATGGAATCTCAGTTTCATCTTCATCAACTACACTGTTGTAGAAATCCAGCTTACCAGCTTTCTCATAGATTTCTCTCAAATTAACCTGCAGCTTCTGAGCTTCTAGCTGAGCTAATGCAAGGATGGATTGAGAGAAGCTTTCTCTTAACTCAGCAACGGATGAGACTTCAAAGATATTCAACAGTGTGGCTTCCTCTGCCTTGAGCTGGTCGATTGATCTAATTTTAAGCAGAGCAGCCAAGACATAGAACTCCTTGTCTTTGATTAGCAGCAGCAATTTGATCCTCTTAGCTGCATCATAGCTCTCAGGCGTGAGCTGGATGCCAGGAAATGTGCTGATTACTGCTCTGTCAGCTTCTGCTTCAATCATTTTCATAACAGACTGAGCTGTTTTATTCTCCACATCTTCATCAGAAGATTCAGTTTCTTCTTCATTTTCCTCATTGATCTGTTCTAGAGGCTCAGCAGATGATGAACTTATAGTATGAGCTGGGGAAAAATCCCTGATCTGTTCTGGATGTACTGAGGTCAAAGGTTCTACATCCTCTGGTTCATCAACCATTACAATGTTTTCTTCCTCAACCTCCTGTTGAGGGAATGTAGTTTCTTGTGCTGGTTCTGGGCTCTGCTCTGTCTCAGCCAATTTTTGGAGCTTTCGTCGTTTAGGTTTTGGTTGGGCTGCAGTAGAGGTATCAGTTTCGACTGAGCTGGTCCTCCTGGTTACTCTTTTAGAAGGAGTTTTCTCGGATGGCTTCTCCTTAGTGACCTTTGATTTGGTAGATTGGGCTGCTGTACCCGAAGGAGGAATCCAGATGGGATTTGAGCTTCCCATCTCCATCAGAGCATTATAGACAACTGAGTCTTTAACTCTGGTAATCAAGTTAGCTGAAATGCCCATTGACATTTCCAGCTGATGCTGATCCTTTGGGAAATGCTGTCTAGTATTGAATTCGACAGTGGTATCCCACTGGTGATGAGGAAAGAAAGATTCCAGCATAAAGCTGATCTTTGTTGAGTGTCGAAGCGTGCTCCGTTTAACTTCAATTCCAGGAGAGCTGTCTTTCACGTGTAGGATCATTTTGGCCTCCTTCGCCAACAGATCGTACAGGATCCTGCTCCAGTTGACTGGCAGATTAAGAACCACGGCGGCCATTATCCTGAACTTCTCGGGGGTCACTTGGTCATAGGATCCATTGTGATTTAAGAAAATCCTCTGTACGAATTCAAAAACGATTCTGAACTCTGGCGCAAGAAGTGCACGGACAAACATCCTGTTGGTGTAATGGATGGGGACTATCATGACCATTTCCACAGCTTCTTGCAGCTGTTCTGCAGTAATCTCTCCAAGGTCAAGTCCCTCATCCTTTACTTTGTAAGCAGCATTGATGAGGTTGATAACGTTGTAGGGTGTGGTGCTTACAGTATTTCCTTTGCTCACCCTGATGGTGGCTTCTTTACCACCTCTCTCTCCCTGCCATGAGAGGTAGAAGGCAGCAACTTCCTTCGGTAGGAAGTGCACAGGATGTGAAGAAATAATCTTGTAGAAACCTACAAAGAACATAATAATATAGATGTGAGCACTATTCTTCCATCAGTGAAGTATAAGTGCCACAAGAACAGTTTATGCAGTTCTATGTAATTTACAGATATCACATACAAGAGAAAATATACAGAGTAAAAACATTCAAGCATTTGAAAGCGAATTAAGAACTAAATATGAAACCTTTGCATTTACGAACGAGATCAAATGCCTTCTCCAGTTTATGAAACCCGAAGGTATCAAGAACCGCAAAAAGGTCTTGGTGAATATAAGGTTTCAAATAGGTTGCTTGTTCCAGAAAAGCAGACGATTTGGGAGCCATTTTTGCTAAAAGTGAAAGTTTTTGCGAAGAAGGAGAGAATTTTAGGGAAGCAGGAAATTTTCTAAGTGTTTGAGAAGGTATGTAAGTGTAAGTGATACACGAATCGCCTTATCAGTCTATATACGCAAAAGAGAAGATAAGTAAAGTAATAAATTATTGAGAAATCCTTCCCTTTTTCAGCTTTCCCGCCTTTCCATATACTAGGTTTTCAACCCATAGTCGCCTCTCCTTTTCGTATGATGCACGCGCTATGATCGAATGGTTGTGAGATGGCGCGTTATTTTTGATGCAATCTTTTATCTCCCTTTTTCTAGATTTGGTAGATATTTTTCTCGATCACGTCTCCCAATTACTGCATGCAATCATCAAAAATAGATGATTTTGAAATCTAATGTCAGAGTAGAGATAATTAGTCGCCATAAATGGTTGACTTTCCCCCTTAACCAAGTGATGGAGTAATAATTAATAAAAAATATTAATCCACGTGTCATTGGGTAATCTGGTTGAGGTCAATCTGGTTGAGCGTCTGTTAATCACTTTCTGTTCATGATATCTCTTATCTTTCTGGTTGAAGCTTTCCTGGTTCAACTTTCTGTTAAAGTTTAACTAGCTTCACTTTGAGACTTGCTGGTTTGAGACTTTCTGGTTTAGCTTTCTGTCTCTGTTCAATCTGTTTGCTTTCTTTTAGTAATCTGGTGTTAGTTCCCTGTTGGAATTTCTAGTGATCTGGATCTTATTACTCTGGATCATGATGATCTGGTTTTGATTCCCTGTAGGATTCTATCAATCTGGATCATAATGATCTGGTTTAGATCAATCTGGTTTAGATCAATCTGGTTTAGATCAATCTGCTCAGATCAGTCTGGTTTAGATCAATCTGGTTTTATCTTCAAGATTTAGAAGTCCTAGCTTTGCACAGAGCATCTTAAATCTTTCTTCTGGTAATGCCTTAGTGAGGATATCTGCTCTCTGAACTTCAGTATGTATTTTCTTAATCTGTACATGTTTTCTTTCCACATGATCTCTTATGAAGTGATGCCTTACGTCAACATGTTTGCATCTGGTGTGCAACACTGGGTTTTGTGTAATTGCTATAGCACTTGAGCTGTCACAGAAAATTGGTATTTCCTTGACATCGATCTCATAGTCTTTAAGCTGTTGTCTCAACCACAGTATTTGTGCACAACAACTTCCAGCTGCCATATATTCTGCTTCTGTTGTTGAAGTGGCCACTGATGTCTGTTTCTTTGAGAACCAAGAAATCAGTTTATTTCCCAGAAACTGACATGTACCAGATGTTGACTTTCTGTCCAGTTTACATCCAGCATAGTCTGAATCTGTATATCCAGATAGCTCAAAATTGTCTTCACATGGATACCATAATCCTATATGGGCTGTTCCCTTTAGATATCTTAGTATCTTCTTAGCTGCTTCCATATGAGACTCTTTGGGATTTGCTTGATATCTAGCACATACTCCTACTGCATAGGTAATGTCAGGTCGACTTGCAGTTAGATAGAGTAATGATCCTATGATCCCTCTGTATTGTGTGATGTTAGCTGGTTTTCCCTCGGGATCTGGGCCAATTTTCCCATTGATCTGCATTGGAATTTTCATTGGATTGCTGTCTTTTAATCCAAATTTGGTCAGCAGATCGTTGATGTATTTTGTCTGATTGATAAAGATGCCATCTGGTAGTTGCTTGACCTGCAAACCTAAGAAGAAACTCATTTCTCCCATCATGGACATCTGATACTTATTTTTCATAAGTTCAGCAAATTTGTCACACAGATAGGTAGATTGAGATCCAAAAATGATATCATCTACATAGATCTGGACTAAGAGAATGTTTTCTTTGACTTTGATGATAAACAGAGTCTTGTCAACAGATCCTCTTCTAAATCCAGATTCCAGTAGGAAAGTTGATAAGGTCTCATACCAAGCTCTGGGGGCTTGTTTTAGACCATAGACTGCCTTAGCCAGTCTGTATACTTTCTGGTCTGGATCTGCTTCTTCAAATCCAGGTGGCTGTTCCACATATACTTCTTCTTCAAGAATACCATTGAGGAAGGCACTTTTGACATCCATCTGGTATACCTTGAACCGTTTGTGAGCAGCATATGCTAGAAATAGCCTTATAGCTTCTAATCTGGCTACTGGGGCGAATGTTTCATCAAAATCAATGCCTTCTTGTTGATTATAGCCTTTAGCTACTAATCTGGCTTTGTTTCTGACTACTTCACCATTCTCATCCCGTTTGTTCTTGAACACCCATTTTACACCTATTACTCCTTGGTGTTTGGGTCTGTCCACGAGATACCAGACTTCATTTCTTTTGAACTCATTGAGTTCTTCTTGCATTGCTGTTATCCAATCTGCATCTTGAAGTGCTTCATAAGCATCAGATGGCTCCATGCGAGAGAGATAACAGCTCAACAATGCACTTTCTCCATGCATTCTTCTGGTCTTCACACGATCTGCTGGGTTCCCAACGATCTGTTCTGGTGGGTGATCTTGTATCCATCTTCTTCTCCTGGTCATTTCTTCATCAGATAACTCAGGATCAGGTTGATCTGTTGGTTCCTCGAATTCAGGGTGTGCAGTTGACGTAGCATGAAATGGATTCTCATCTGGGCTTTCTTCTGGGTGTTGATCATCATTTGTGGTAATTGTATCATTGACTTCTGTTGATGATCTGTTCTCATCCAGGTTAGGTAGTGATATTCTCCCTTGCTGTATGATCTCCTCAGCAACAGGTTGAGTAACAATTTCTTCATCCTCACTCCTAGAATCCCAGATAAGAACATCTTCTAGTAATAGATCATTCATCCTTCTGGTTGTCACCTGTTTGTCTGTCTGCTTTTCATCTGGTGATCTGTACTCAACAATAGACTCATCAAAAACAACATGAGGTGTTACTTCCACAATATGAGAATTCTTATTGTAAACTCGATAAGCTTTACTGATATCAGAATATCCTAAGAATATTCCAGGGTCAGTTTTGCTATCAAAGGTTTTCAACTGAGATTTCCCATTATTGTGTATGTAACATAAACAGCCAAAAGTTCTAAAATAGGAGATCTTAGGCTTTCTGTTGTTCCATATTTCATATGGAGTCTTTCCATGTCTGAGTGTGATGGATGATCTGTTTTGAGTATAGCAAGCTGTGTATATAGCTTCTGCCCAGAATTTCTTCGGTAGATTTGTAGCATTAAGCATCGTGCGAGCTGCTTCTTTGAGTGATCTGTTTCTTCTCTCAACTACTCCATTCTGTTGAGGAGTTCGAGCAGCAGATGTTTGATGAGTGATTCCCATCTTGTCGCAATATGCTTCAATCTTCTGGTTGAGAAATTCTGTTCCTCGATCTGTTCTGATAGAGGTTATACTCATCTCTTTCTGTTTAGTGATTTTGTGTAGAAAGTCAGGGAGCTTGTCTAGAGTCTCTTTCTTTTTCAACAGAAAGATGACCCAAGTGAATCTTGAGTAATCATCTATGATTACCAAAGTGTACTTTCTCCCATTGATACTTAGTGGTTTGACTGGTCCAAACAGATCAAGGTGTAACAGCTCTAGTGTCCTTGATGTTGAGTAAGCTGTTTTGCTTGTAAAGGATGATCTGGTCTGCTTTCCAGCTTGACAGGCATCACAGATATGATTTTTATCATACACCTGATCTGGTAGTCCTTCAACTAACCTTTCCTTGGCAATCCTGTTGATTGATTTGAAATTAAGATGACTTAATCTCTTATGCCATAACCAGCTTGTTTCTGATGCAGTCTTAGTGACTAAGCAGGTCTCGATCTGGTTTGTCCACTGGACAATATATAACCTATCCTGCAGTTTACCGGTAAGGAGTATTTCATCTCCTTCCTTATTCTTCACCAGACAGTTGTTAGTATCAAAAACAATTTGATTGCCATTAGTACAAAACTGACTTACAGAAAACAGATTGTGACTAAGACCCTCTACGTATGACACATTTGTGATAGTAGTCTTGCCTACTCTGATGTTTCCATACCCTCTGGTATACCCTTTTGAATTACATCCAAAGGTGACCTGTGGGCCTGGTTTCTCTATGTAATCTGTCAGTAGGTTCTTGTCACAAGTCATGTGTTTTGAACAGCCACTATCTATAATCCAGATAGTTCCTCTTGCTATCTTACTCCTTCTTGCAGTTCTTTGATCCTGCAATTAATCACACTTAGCTACCCTTTCAACGTTTGGGTGCTTGATTATTAGCAAACAATCCTTTTCGAATCCAGAATATTCTAGGGTTAGGAACAGCAATATAGCAGGTAATGATGTTTCCCTCATTATCTGTTTTAGATACAGAGTGTATTTCAGATGGATGAAATCTCTTTATCTTATCATTCTTCAATCCTTTCTTAATAGGTGCTGTCCTGTTGACATTATTGATTGGTGGTGTCCTGTTGACCCTCTTGTTGTAAACCTGATCTGGTTGTGTGTAGTAGGCTGGTTGTCCCATTGTTTGATGATATTGTCTATTCTTTGCATCTTTTATGATCATCTTTTGAGGATAACCCTTTTTGTTTTTCAAGTCCTTCACTTGATCTGGTATCTTCTTCCTTTCTGGTACGAAGTTTATAGTTCCTGAAGATTTTTCTGAGTGACCTGGATATCCTAATCCAGATGTGCCCTTTTGTTGCATATTGATTAGCAGTTTGGCACGCTCATCACTCTTGTATATCATTTCCTTTCCTTTCTTGATCTTTTCTTCAGCAACATTGTTTCTGGTAACCAGATCCTTGACTTTTGAGTTAAGAGCATGGATCTCACTGTCTTTACTCTTGATTTGCTCTTCCAGATCAGTAATCTTGGCAACAAATCTAGTGTTTGCTGAGCTTAGAGTCTGTTCAACCTTCTTAAATCTGTCATTCTCTTCAACTACTTCTTTGAACAGTCTTTTGATGCTCGAGTAGCTTTGGAACATCTCGTCTATTTCTTTCCATGAGTATTCTGCTTGATCTTCACTTTCCTGTTTAAGATCACTATCATTTGAGGAATTTGAATAGCATGAATTTACCTCAACTTCATCTAGTCCATTGTCCAAGCCTACATAGCATTCATTCCAGCTTTCTTCGTCGTCAGCAATGAAAGCCTCATCATTTTCTGATGAACTGTCTGAGAAATGACTTGAGCTGCTTGAGTTCTGTTCAGCTATCATGGCTTTGCGTTCATTTTTAAGCTTTCGATCTCTTTTAGCTCTCAGTTCCTCTCTTTGGCTTCTGGACAGATTTGGACAATCTGTTTTGAAGTGACCTGTTCTGCCACATTCAAAGCATGTGTAATCTGTAGAGCTAGAGATCTTTGTAGTCTGCTGTTTAGATTCATTCTTGTCATCTGATCGATCATTGTTATACTTCCTGTTGAAGTTCCTCTTGTTATCCTTGTAGAAGCGTCTGTATTTCTTTGATCTGGTTTCCATTTTATCCATTCGTTTAGCTATCATTGCAAACTCTTTTAAGAGTTTGTCATAGCCTTTCTCTTCGTCTGGAGTAGTGGACTCAGAAGGATCATCTGGTTTGCTCTTCGCTTTGAAGGCTACCTCTTTGTCCTTCTTTGAGCTGCTTTCTGCCTTTTTGGACAGATGATCTGGTCCTCGAATTCTTTGAATGTCACATTCATGACCTTCGAGATGATCAAATAAGGCTTCGGTAGACAGATCATTGAAATCTGCTCTTAGGGGTTGCATTGCAGCGTAGATCTCCCAGCTTGGTGGAAGTGCTCTAAGAACTTTCATGTTCTTCTCCCTTTGAGTATATTTGTTCTTTTTGAACGCAGATATCTCTAGAAGAATTCCAGTGAATCTCATCTTCATCTGTTCTATTGTCTCCCCTGGTTTCATTTTGAATTCATCATATTTGTTGCAGGCTAGAGACAGTTTGTTCTCGATCATCACTTCAGATCCAAGCGCCAGGTCTCTCAAGGCTTCCCACATCTCTTTGGCTGTATCAAGATCTTGGATCTTGGCCAGATGTACGCCTTTGACCGTGCTGGAAATGATCCCTTTGGCAAAATCATCGAGATTTGCCTCTCTCCTTTCTTCAGAGGTGTATTTTCTGGGATCCTTTAATACAGTTTCCTTAACTGCTCCTGTATCTGTGATACGGGTAGTTTCTTCGGTGATTGCCAATGGCCCTTCTTCGATTACTTTCCACATCAAGCAGTGATGGGCTTTGAGACACATTTTGATTCTGAAGCTCCATTCTCTATATCCTTGGATAGAGAATTCTTCGCAAGCCCTGATAACAGAAGACTCCATAACAGATAGTATGCACGTGTATGAAAAAGGTTTTCCTAGATCTATTCAAGTAGACCACGCAGGTTTTAACCTTGTGAAACAAAACAATGGTCAGTTTGAACCAAAGCTCTGATACCACTTGTTGGTCCCGAAAGAGCAAGGTTTGGTGTATGGGGGGGGAATACACCAAATACTAACTTTTCAGTTTACTTGACAATTTATATGAGAGCTCAAGCTATTCTGTATAAGAAATTGCTTGAAATGACTGACCAGATTGATATACAGATCAGTATCTGGTTTTGTCCAAGCAGATTACTCTCAAGTGTAAAACACCTAACAGATAATAAGAGTGATCTTATTACCTCTTGAGTGTAGAGTGAGTGCGGAATAATGGTGGATTAATGATTGCTCTTGTTTAGAAAACCTTAAGGAATTAATCAGATTGATTAAAACAGATTGATTCAGAATGCAGCTAATATGAAAGTGCAGGAGGTTAGGATAATAAACAACAGATAATAAGAGTGCAGAAAAGTAAAGCACACGATGTTTAACGTGGTTCGGGAAATCCCTACGTCCACGATCTGGTCAAACCTAGACCAGATTATCCACTACTAGGATACTCTGCTTCTTTATACTCGTGGAGAACGAGTCACAAGTACCAATCACAACTAGACTGATACTTATGCACGAATGAAGGGTCGTGTCCCTTTACAACAGATTACCTCTACGTTACCACTAGAAAACTACTAGCTAGCAGGGTGATCTCCTTTCTCTCGACAAGACAGACTTGAATCGAGGTGGTTGGTGTGATGTAGAATCACAAGATGTTGAAGTTCTAAGTCTGGAATGCAGAGTGCTTGAGTGATAATTGCAGTATAGCTCGCGTGTATCTTCGCCCATTTTCCAGTTTGTTGACTTCAACTATATAGGCATTGAATATTGAAATTCTAGCCGTTGTTGATTGGCGTGAGATAGATGGTATATTGCCAATCAATGGTTTCCATCATATCTGTTCTTGCCATATAGGAAAGGTTGACTCAATCTTTGATTTATGGAAATCAGCTTGTTAACGGTCTCTTCCCTTATATGTTTAAATCGTAGATCAACTTTCCAAACCCTGTTGGATGGACCTTGATCTTGACGTGGCAAGTGTATATGATGTGTAGGATGATGTCAGCAAATGGCTTGATGACTCAATCGCTCTGGTTCTTCGCTGTAGTCATCGATCTGGTCATCGATCTGGTCATCGATCTGATCGCTGTCTGTTACAGCAGATCGATTCTTCTGAGCGTGAAATCTTGACCTTCATCCTATTCTGAGTTGAGAATGACTTCTATAGGAATATATCCTTTACATTCTAAGTCATCTCCTAGTCTATTCCAAAACAGAAATCACTAGATCTATAGTAATCTGGTTTTACACGGGGAACAGTTTAACATACAGACCAGCTAAGTGTGTTTCGAAAGACCATCATCAACACTAATCATTAGGGTTCCCAACAAGTACAAAAGTACTCAGTAGGCACATGCCTGAAATCACATTCATACATATATAATTGTCAAGCCATTCTAAGTGATACATAGGGATTTTTTTTTTGTCACTAAAGCACCTATGTTCACAAAAGCATTTCTTTTATTGAAAATTCTGAGTTCGACTGATCAGTCTAAGTTCTTTAGTAATCAAGCATATCTGTAATTTCTGTGTGCCGGGAAGGTGGCCACCTTCCACGGACACCCTGACCGGCTACAAAACATAAAACATTTATTGCAAGACAATACTTGAAATATCAATTTCAATTCAAAAGCTATTTGAAAAGAAATAACATAAATTCGGATAAACACGCATATTTTCTTTTCGTATAAGAAAGCCTACTTGGATCGTCTTGACTGACGACTGCTTCGTTCTCGAACTGCAATCCTGACCTTTCGTCGTAACCTTTAAATAAATCTTGAGTGAGATAACATTTTTGAGTGCATCTAATTATATTCTCTAAGTGTAAGGAATTATTATCCTTTGTTATTTGAGAATTATTCTCGGGTCTTTTAACTCGGCTATTGCTCGAGTTTCGGATTTAGATTCTAGGAGGGTCGTTCGATGATTTCTAATCAAACCATGTTTTGACTTTGATTAATCACATAACTTCATGTTTGATCATCTCTCGGCACTCATCCTCGTCTAATATCAAAACATCTTTGAATATCATGAAACTTTAATACACTATAACGTAATGAACCTCTTTAGCTTAGCTGATTAAATAAGACTATCCTCGGTCCCTTGTGGACCCGACCCCTTGTGGGTAAATCAACCTATTTTCGACCCCTTGTGGGCCACATTAATAGCTCATACAAATGAAACAAAACGCAACAATGATTATAACCATGTAATCACTAAGCTTATTTTCAATTTTTTGCACACTTGACGGAAAAATCCGATAAATTCACAACATGCTCAACACATGTTCAAGCTAAATGAGCAGTTCACTTTGAAAAATCATAATAAATTGGAAAGAATTCCAATTGTATCGAATCAAACTTTAAAGTGACCATAACATCGTAAAGTTTTATAATCTGAAGACAAAACACATAAAATCATTTTACTCTATTTTTCACGAATTTTCAAAGTTAGATAAATTTCCAGATTTTCGCTGGAATTGACAATTTGCGCAACCATTTTGAAAAATTCATAACAAATCGAAAACACAACGAAACGGGGTGATTCAAGTTGGAGATTACTCCTAACTCGATCTAGTATTTTATTATGTTAAAAATTCTACGAATTCTGGACTTGAAACGACGAGACAAAACCCGGGCAGAAACTGTCGCCCCTTTCTCTTTTTTTTTAAACATGCACGATTAATTTCCGTAAATTCACATAATACATGTATATAACCTACATACTTGCTCGTCAATTCGATTCATCCGAGAAAAATTGAAAACATATAAAACGACGAGCTCAAGTTAAATTCTCAAAACCTAACAATCTTAGATTTCATTGAAACTTAAAACACATGTTTATCTAACTCATACGATACGAGCAACATTAATTCTCGACATTTTTCGATTCGGGTTCCACTCGATAAAAATCAAAAAGGGCTGCCCTATTTCACTTTTTCATCAAGCTCAAAACATGAAAATAAAACCGTAGAAACGTAGGTAAGATCGAGGGCTACCTTTCTATCGGATTAGATTTCGAAGAAATCGGAAAAACGAGACGAACGGGACGAGAATCGGAGCAAAACTCCTCCTCCTTTTCTCTTCTTTGTTCACGCCAATAATGAAGAATGGGGGGGTGACTTTGTGGTCTTTTATAGGCCACAAGTTGCCCACCCAAAATATCTAAAGTATGCGGGGCAAAATCGTCTTTTCGCCTTTTAGATATTTTCGATCTGATTCCTTGTTATTTATCTATCTCGGTTGAAACGTGAATCAATACACTCGTCTTTCTTACTCATTAAAACATCTTTGTCTATCGTGAACTAAATTCGGGGTTTGGCCCGATCGAATTGCATAAAAATCGAGAAAATGCTTGTTTCTCGATTTCTTGATAAATATCAATTTAAAACTCCGTTTCTTCTGAAATTCATTTTATTAAACTTCTCGAGAATTTGCTCATTACTCGTGCTATCAAAATCGATAAATAGGAGTTTTCTCGATTCCTCGAGTTCTCGGTTTTACTATTCACCGGACGGCGAAAAATAAAAAGTTCCGCGTATGGTCCGTATCGCAATAAAAGTGTATGTAAATTATCGCGCTTTGTCCATATCTCGTCTCGAACTTCAAATCCGTGCATTCGAATGAATCCCGTATTTGCTCTTGCTACCCGTTATAAAAGTATAAGCCGGTTCTCGAAAGAGCGGAGATTTGGTCTCCGTTTTCGTTGAAACTTGGCAGCAAGCTTCAAAATAAAGTTTCTAATCCAAAAATTTTATTCTTTGGATTTTTAAACACATATAAGCCCGGTATAAAATACTCGGGTGTTACACTAAATCGTAAACCCTAAACACTGAGCTAAACCTTAAACCCTATAACTTAAACTAAACACTAAACCCTAAACCAAAACTCTATACCCTAAATCCTAAACACTAAACGCTAAATCCTAAACCTTAAACCTCAAATCTTAAACCAAACCTTAAACCTTAAACCTTAAATTTAAAATTCAAAACTAAACCCTAAACCCCAAACTAAACCTAAACCCTTAATATACCATATACCCTAAATCCTAAATCATAAACTAAACCCTAAATCCAAAACCATAATCCAAACCCTAAACTAAAATCTTAAACCTAAACTAAACTTAATCCCTGAACTCTAAACTCTAAACCCAAATTCTAAAACATTAAAACCCTAAGCTAAACCCGAAACCCCTAATCCTAATTCCTAAAATAAACCCTAAACCATAAACAAAACTTAAACCATTAACTAAATGTTAAAACCAAAACCTACACCATAACCCTAAAGCCTATAAACTAAAACACTAAGCACTAAGCCTTAAACTAAATCCTAAACCCAAAACTATAAATTACAACCTAAATGCAAAACTAGAAACTAAACCATAAATCATAACCCTAAACCCTAAACCTTTTATTAAACTATAAACCACAAACTAAACTTTAAACCTTAAATTACACCCTAAACGATAAACAAAACCTAAACCATAAACTAAACATAATCCTTAAAACCTAAACCGTAAAACCTAAAACTTAAATCCTAAACCCTAAACCTAAAATTCTAAATCTAAATCAATAACTAAACCCTAAGACCTAAATCATAATTCATAAATAAACCATAAATCCTAAATCATAAACCATACCCCAGACCTTGAAATAAAATCTAAATCCTAAACTAAACCAAATACCTAAACCCTAAACCCTAATCCGTAAACACTAAAACCCTAAGCTAAACCCTAAACCCTAAATCCTAATTCCTAAACTAAACCCTAAATCCTAAACTAAAATATAAACTTTAAACTAAACCTAAACCCTAAACTATACCCTAAAACCTAAACTTAAATTTTCAAACCTAAACTCTAAACTAAACCACAAACCCATAACCATAAACACTAAACCCTAAAAGAAGATATAAACCCTAAAGCCGAATTATAAATCTAATCCCCTGACCCCAAACTAAATTCTAAACTCTAAATTAAACTCTAAACTAAAGCAAAAACCTAAACTATACCCTAAACCCAAAATTTATATCCTAAAACATAAACACTAAACTAAACCACAAACCTGCAACCCTAAATACTAAACCTTAAACAAAATTCTAAACCCTAAAGTCGAAACACAAATCTAATCCCCAAAACCCAAACTAAAATCTAAACCCTAAATTAAACTATAAATTACACCCTAAACTAAACCCTAAATCTTAATCAAACCTTAAACCCTAAAACCTAAATCCATCACTAAACCATAAACCCTAAAATCTTAAACCCCAAACTCTAAACCTTAAATTAAACTCCAAACCCCAAACTAAACCTTAAACTCTAAACTAAACCACAAATCTTAAACCCCAAAACTTGAACTGAACACTAAAACCCAAACTACACCCTAAACCTTAAACAGGAACTATAAACCACAAACTAAACCCTAAACAATGAGCTAAACCTTAAACCTTATAACTTAAACTAAACACTAAACCCTAAACCAAAACTCTAAACCCTAAATCCTTAACACTAAACCCAAAATCTTAAACCTTAAACATCAAATCTTAAACCAAACCCTAAACCCTAAACCTTAAATTTAAAATTCCAAACTAAACCCTAAACCTCAAACTAAACCTAAATCCTTAATATACCATATACTCTAAATCATAAATCCTAAACTAAACCCTAAATCCAAAACCATACTCCAAACCCTAAACTAAAACCTTAAACCTAAACTAAACTAAATCCATGAACTCCAAACTCTAAACCCAAATTCTTAAACATTAAAACCCTAAGCAAAACCCGAAACACCTAATCATAATTCCTAAAACCATTAACTAAATGTTAAACCCAAAACCTAAACAATAACCCTAAAGCCTAAACTAAATCATAAACACTAAGCACTAAGTCCTAAACTAAATCCTAAACCCTAAACTATAAACTACACCCTAAACGCAAAACCATAAACTAAACCTTAAATGATAACCCTAAACAATAAACCTTTAATTAAACTCTAAACCACAAACTAAACTTTAAACCATAAATTAAACCCTAAACGATAAACAAAACCTAAACCATAAACTAAACATAATCCCTAAACCCTAAACCCTAAAACCTAAAACTTAAATCCTAAACCCTAAACCTAAAATCCTGAATCTAAATCAATAACTAAACCCTAAGACCTAAATCATAATTCATAAATAAACCCTAAATCTTAAATCCTAAACCATAACCCAAACCTTGAACTAAAATCTAAATCCTAAACTAAACCAAATACCTAAACCCTTAACCCTAATCCTTAAACACTAAAACCCTAAGCAAAACCCTAAACCCTAAATCCTAACTCCTGAACTAAACCCTAAATTCTAAACTAAAATTTAAACCGTAAACTAAACCTAAACCCTAAAACCTAGACTTATATTTTAAAACCTAAACCCTAAACTAAACCACAAACCCAAAACCCTAAACACTAAACCCTAAAAGAAGATCTAAACCCTAAAGCCGAAACAAAAATCTAATCCCCTGACCCCAAACTAAACTATAAACTCTAAATTAAACTCTAAACTAAACCTAAAACCTAAAATATACCTTAAACCCAAAACTTAAATCTTAAAACCCAAACCGTAAACGAAACCACAAACCCGCAACCCTAAACACTAAACCCTAAACAAAATTCTAACCTTAAAGTCAAAACGCAAATCTAATCCCCAAAACCCAAACTAAACTCTAAACCCTAAATTAAACTATAAATAACACCCTAAACTAAACCCTAAATCTTAATCTAGACCTTACACCATAACCATAAACCCTAAAATCTTAAACCCTAAACTAAACCCCAAACTCTAAACCTTAAATTAAACTCCAAACCCCAAACTAAACCCCAAATCCTAAACCCCTAAACTTGAACTAAACACTAAAACCCAAACTAAACCCTAAACCTTAAACCGGAACTATAAACCACAAACTAAACCCTAAACCTTACATTTAAATTTCCAAACTAAACTCTAAACCCTAAACTAAACTCAAAACCTGTAATACCCTCAAATTTTAATTAGTAATTAATTGCTAATTTGAGTATTAATGAGGCTTTGCATCCTTAAGAAATAAAAATAAGAAAATTAAAAATTAAAGTATTTAATTGTGATTAGTGAAGATAAGTAACCTAAGTGTTACTTAAGCATGATTTAAGAGTTGTTAGTATATTATGTAGAGATGATCATAAACAAATTTCTCAAATATTCTAGAATGTTGTATAAGTGATGAATAATCACTAATTAAATTAAATCAAAATAAAATTATTATTGTTTAGATAAATATCATTAAATTACTATTCAAGATAGACATAAAAACAAAAATCATCTTCTTCTTCCTCCCTCTAATTTTCGAAAACTATACCCCCTCCATACCATAAAATTTTTCTTCTCCCAAGCTCCATAAGTGTGGTTTCAAGCTCAATCAAGTATAAAAAATTAGCAAATTAGAGGTAAATGATGCTCTTTCATTATACTTTTAGGTGTTTTATTTTGGTGAAGCATGATTTTAAAGCATGATGATGGAGAGTTTAAATTTGAAGTATTAGTTATTATTTCATGATTAAAGCATGTTTAAGGTGGAAAGCATGTAGTAAGAGGAAGAATATGTATAAATATGAGGACATAGATGAAGATATATATGGCTTAGGGTTTGAATTTAAATTAAGTTAATACTTGATATGCTATGCTTAAATTAAGTTGATATTCATGTAATTGAACATGTTTAAGCATAAGATTTGAAAGAAATTTGATGAAAAATCCAAGTATGAATTTTATGGAATTTTCGAAAATTTATAAAATAAATAGCTATGAGATTTTGATTTTATTTGTTTAAATTGATATCATATTTGAGCTTATGGGTATGATTAATGACTAGATTAATTTATTTAGAATTTTCCAAGCATTGGAAATGAATTTTAAAAATTTAGTTAGTTATGAAGTTTCTAAGTTTAAGTGCATGTTGATGCTATTTGAACTAAGTAATGATCCATTAGAGTTCATTGAGCTATATTAAGCATAATTGAATTAAGAAATTAAAGATAGAGTCACTCTTACCTTAAGATTTTAAATCTTCATGGAGAAGGGCATAATTGAAATATATATATAGAGATTATATTTGTTTGGTTTGATGAAGTAGTTAAGATAAAGGATGAATATGGTGGCTAATGTGAATTTATAAGATTGTATTAGCCAAGTACATAAGAGTTAGAAATTGTTAGTTTAGTAGGTAAAGAAGTGAAGTAATGACATAGATAAGATAAGTAATGAATGAGATGTTAGAATAGAAGGATGCAATAGCCGAAGAAATTACAGTTATGCAAATTTATAATTAAGAAAAATATAAGAAGAAGAATGAGATTATGAAATTATGATTTCATAGAAAAGAGAAAGATTTCTTATCTTTAAATGTTTTAATTAATGTAAGGTTCAGCTGAGAAAGAGATAGAAGCAAAGAAAGAAAGAGATGAAGCATCGGGATAAATAGATCAATCTATCCAGGTGGGCTTTCTAACCAAAGAAATGCACGTGCTAAAGAATTATTTATGCTTTGAGATGTTTATTATGTTTATAGATGTTGACTTGCCTGTTTTTGAGCATGTTGCATGTACCTATCTACGACAGAATTACGATATCGGTCCTATGTCGGACGAGTTGCCGGTAAGGGTTTGTGTGCACATTAGACCGTGAGCCGGTGAGCGTACTGGCCGGTCAGAGTGTTTGAGAGGGAGGCCTACCTCTCAACACTAGAAAGTAGATATGGTATCACAGATTTAAGATATATGTCTGCAGACACATTTGATGCATGTTCAGTTTTTATTGTTTTTAGAAAGAAAAGATATAAGTTTTAAGAAGCATATGCAGTTATTTCTTAAAGCCCTGTATATGCTAAAGTTGGCGAGTCAATCATATAGCTCTAAGAGCAAGTTTTAAATGTTTTGGCATGTGTCCACTGAGTGCTTTATGTACTCACGTCCTGCATGTGTTTTTAAACATGCAGGTTGAGCTGGGAGATGGTGGATGAGCTGAACACTGGAGTCTATCTTTAGACATGTAAATATTGAGTGATATTATGATTGTCTTGTTAAACTTTGTTATATATATTTTGTAAGCCTCGAGTTATATGTCGTCATACATATAGCTCAACTACTTTTTCCGTTGCGAAACTCAGTTCCTTGTTGTTAACTTGAATGTTTGGTACCATTATGCTTGGTTAGCCTTTGATATCCATGTTGGTATTTTCCTTTGTGAATCATCATGTTCGACCCTTTTCTCTTGGTTGTTTGAGTTTTACCTTTGATAGATTGAAATCCGAGTTCATAAATTGCGCAAGTTTTGTATTTGCTAGAAACAGGGCAGCAGGTTGAAACCCCTTTTTCATGAGTTTTATCTGTCCGAATTCACTAAAATTAGGTACCATTTTAAAGATATTTTCAATACCTTTCCAACGGTTCTTTCGGATCTTAATTTGGTGTCCGAATGAGTAAGTTATGAGCTTTCGAAGTCGAAGTGTCCAATCTGCCCTGATTTTCAGCGAAAGTTATTAAGATTTTTCTTTGCGATTAAACCTCACTTGCAAGAGTTTTCTTAAGTTAATCGAGTCATGGCCTAATTACTTAACTAAGAAAGGGTTAAGAAATTGGGCTGTGACAAAACCCCAAACTAAACTTAAACCCTTAATATACCATATATCGTAAATCCTAAACTAAACCTTAATTCCAAAGCCATAATCCAAACCCATAACCAAAACTCTAAACCCTAAATCCTAAACACTAATCCCTAAATCATAAACATTAAACCTCAAATCTTAAACCAAACCCTAAACCCTAAACCTTAAATTTAAAATTTCCAAACTACACCCTAAACCCAAAACCCCAAACTAAACCTAAACCCTTAATATACCATATACCCTAAATCCTAAATCCTAAAGTAAACCCTAAATCCAAAACCATAATCCAAACCCTAAACTAAAACCTTAACCGTAAACTAAACCATTAAAACCCAAATTCATAAACATTAAAACCCAAATTCATAAACATTAAAACCCTAAGCTAAACCGGAAACCCCTAATCCTAATTCCTAAAATAAACCCTAAACCATAAACAAAACCTAAACCATTAACTAAACGTTAAACCTAAAACCTAAACCATAACCTTAAAGCCAAAACTAAACCATAAGCACTAAGCTCTAAACTAAATCTTAAACCCTAAAATATAAACTACACTCTAAACTATAAACCTTAAACCCTAAACTATAAAATTCACCCCAAACTAAACCCTAAATCCTAAAGTAAACTTTAAACCCTAAATTTTAAATCCTTAACTAAACCCTAAACCATAACCATAAACTAAATCTTAAACCCCAAACTAAACCCAAAACCATAAACTAAACCTTAAATAATAACCCTAAACCCTAAACCTTTAATTAAAATCTAAACCACAAACATTAATCTAAACCCTAAATCTTAAACCCTAAACACTGAACTAAACCCTAAACTCCTAAATCCGAAAACCTTGAACTAAAAAAATGCTCTGCCCTCTCACACACACTGTCTCACACTTTTATCACACACTTTTTTGAGTTCATGTAGATTTCGTCGATTCCTTGTTTGTCTTGCATGGTTTTCCATCTTAATTTCGTGTTTTTATTCAATTTTTCCAAGCTTCATTTCTGTTTCTAGTCGAGTTGGTGGATCTGTATTTTTTTGCCTTTTTTCTGTGTCTTTGTGGCCTTCGTGAAGCCTCCTGGTGGTTTTGAGTGTTCGTGGTTTTTTGCCTTCTTCCATGGTGGATCCGCCGCCGGATCTGCAGCCGGGGAGCGGAAGAAAGCTTCGATCCCAGTCTGCTTCCCATGGACATTCATCTTCTCTCACACCTGGTGTTAAGCGACTTGAGATTTCAGACGCTCAAGATCGTGATGAAGCTTTGAAGGTGAAAGTTTTGAGAACTGATCTTACTGGTCATGCTCCTGCCGCGGCGTTAGCTTCTCAAGGAGAGGACATGTCTACGTTTGTGCGAGGTTGGTCTTCCAAGCAGAAGAAAAAAGCTGGTACGAAGAGGCGAAAATCTCACAACGGGAATGTTCGAGGAGGGTCTACTGTGAGTCCGATGATTGAAGCGGCTGCTTCTCGTGACTTGCTTGAAGGTGAATCCGAATACCTTCATATATTTTAGTGGAACGAGAACACGGAGACTGTTGCTGCTCCAACTCTCCATGTAGCATCACCTCCGACGGTGTAATGTCAGCTAAACCAAATTGCCCATGAAGAAGAAGTTTTCGTTCCTACACATGCTGTTGCTATCAGCGGTGAGGTTCCTCTCGATCTTGCTCATAGAGACTCGATGGTTGTTAGCGCTGATGCTCGGGGTGAAAAGTCAATCCAATCGGTGGCTGAAGAGTTTGTGAAGGCTGCCCAGGATACTGATGCTGCTACGTTGCATACTGGCGCAAGTGTTCATGCGGTGGCTGCTTTGCACGCTATGCATTCTTCGGCATTGACTACCACGGCCCTCGACCTTGCTCGTAGAGCCTCGGTGGGTGATATCGATGAAGCGCGGGGTGAGAAATCTACTCCCCAGTTAGTCGTTGAGTTCGCCGCTGAGTCCATGCATGCTCCAGAGCCTCCGCATGCTTTGAACACCGTGGGGCTAACTGCTGATGATCTCAATCTTGCTCGTACCAACTCGCTGGTTGGTATCGATGATGATCGGGGTTAGAACTCGCTCCAAAAGTTGACCGAAGAGTTTGATGCAAATTCTGATGATCTCTTATCCGACGCCGATGAACAAGCGATGCCTTCTAAGCTCACGTTGCCGGTGTTGTGGCTCCGTCCGACGAGCATGCTCTTCTACGATCTATTTCTCTCTCTCACCTGGATATGATTACACAGCGTTATTCACGGGCGGAGTTATTGGAATTTAATGCGCTTGTGGATGACTCTAACGTTCGCACGGCTGTTTCTATTGTTGACTCTTATTCTAACGAATTGGGGAAGGCGGTTATGGCAAGAGAAGCTCCTACCACTCATCTAAATGGTGTTAATTATGGTATAGACGTTCGGGAAACAGGAAAGAAACAAGGCGATTTCCCTATGGTTGTTCGCACATCTGCTTCGCATGATCTTAGATTAGAGAGGCAATCTGGTGATGTTAATTCTGCTACCATTAAGGAGCGTCATTATGGTATGGATGCTGTGATCTTGGCGCATAATCCGGTGGAGATTACTGCTAATGCGGACGTTGGCAACAGTCAACCCACGGCTATTATGGAAATAAATAAGGAGATGGGGTCTGTGAACGTTTCTTGCATGGAATCCAACCTTGATGCTACTATCTTGGATAGAGTGGAAGCCCAGCCCACTCATCTAATTTCCCACAGCCCTAATCCCCTCTTTGGATTAGATTATTCCCAGCCCAACTCTCCTCCCTCCCTAAGCCCTTACCCACCACCCCCAGCCCATCTTACCCTTAATACTCCCCTAGCCCATCGTCCCTCCTCCATGCCCCTGGCCCATATTCCCTCTCCTCTTGCCCAGCCCACCATCGACACTATCATGACCCCCTCCTTATCCCCACAACTTCAAGCCAGCCCACTTCACATTAATTCCTTTCCTCCATTAATCCACTCCAGCCCATTAAATCACCAACCCGCTTATATCACTTCCCCCATCCCCACTTCCAGCCCATTAACCCCCCAGCCCTCCTTTTCTCTTAATCAGGTCACTAAGCCCAACCCCTCTACCTCTTTACTTCCTAATACCATTTATCCTGACCCCCATAATAATACAGTGCATCATAATCACTCTCCTATCCTCCCAAATCCATCTCAAGCAGCTCCTAAAATTACCATGGCGGAGAAATTACGGGCTGCCCTTAGCCCTACGGGCCCAGTCACGTTCCAGCCGGACAAGCTAGCTTCATTGGGACAACCGGGAGAACGGGAAGGTAAGCCGTCAATTTCATTTGATTCAGCTGACATTGCTTCTCTTGCAGGTCGGGTTGGATGAGCTCTGGTTGGCAAGTTCTCCCACTCCATCCCTACCTCCCACAACATCGACAAAGCACTCGGTAACATCAAACTTAATGGTTCTTTGTCTTGGAAATATCTAAATGCTAAGCATATTTTAATTCAAGTGTCTGATGAGTCTGATTATGCGAAGTTATTGAATGGTCCTAATTCTTCTCCTATGTGGTATATAGAGCGTCATCCCATGCGTGTCTTTAAGTGGACCCCTGATTTTAATCCTACTTTTGAGACTCCCATTGTTGCTATATGGTGTAATATGCCTGCTTTGCCTGTCCATCTGTATGATATGAGTGCGTTATTTGCTATTGGTAGTCTTCTTGGTACTCCTATACAGGTTGACCGTGACACTGCCACACGGTCTAGATTATCGTATGCTAGGCTATGCATAGAGATTGACATCACTCAGCCACCTCTGACTGAGATTTGCCTTGATCTTGCGGGTACTCAGATTGCCCAGCGAGTTGTGTGGGGTAGAATCCCCCACTACTGTTCCGACTGCCGACACGTTGGCCACACGCAGGAGTCATGCTATGCCTTTAGGAGGAAGCAGAGACCAGAGAGGAAGGACTTTCACAGACGAGGTGCGACTTCTGCGCATGTTCCACAAACCGCTGGAGTTGCGGAGCAGGTCCCCAGAGCGGACTCTCAGGATCCCCGACCTCATGAGAGTGCTTCGGCTCCACCGATATCTGGGGGAGCCACGGAGCACCAGCGACAGCAGGTGCAGCCGCAGACTGCGGAGGTACGTCGCACTACTCGCCGGCGCACTTCGAGGCGGCGTAGCAGAGGTCACTCGGCTAGAGGTGCCCATACGGGTGATAGACGGACTTCGGTATCCCCCGGACAGTACAGAGCTCTCCCTCAGGTCTCAGACACCGAGTGGGTTGTTGTCTCAGGACGTCGTCAGAGGAGGGACTCCAGAGTCGAGCCACAGGTCAGGACAGGGAATCAGTACAACGTCCTAGATACTGATGGTGATGCGGATGTTGAGCAGGGCTCCATCGATATGGTAGTTGACGGACCAGCGCACAGTGTGAGGATTGTGGGCGAGATGCGGGCTAGTACTTCTTCGGATCCTCGTGCGTTCACTGACACTCCTGCCAGGTCCCGTGGTTCTCCAGGGGCTGGCAATCGATTGACGGGAGGGAGGCATTTCGCCTCTGTGATTGTTGACTAGTCTCCCATGTTAACAAACTTCCTGGTTTGGAATGCGCAGGGGATCGCTAACCCAGGATCCCAGCGTCATTTTAAGAATCTGATTGCTCAATATCATCTCTCTTTTGCTATGGTGCTCGAGCCCCAGACCTCTCCTCAGCCCGATTTTTTCGGGAGGTGGTTTGGGATGACTTTCAGAGCTTCAAACGCTAGTGGTAAGATTTGGATCTTCTCTCATCGGGACGTTCAAGTTGAGGTTGTGGATGATTCGGATCAGCTGCTTCACGTTCGCTTGTCTACGGTGATTTTCTCTCGCCCTCTGTTTCTTTCGGTGGTGTATGCCAAGTGCAGCAGGGAGGGGAGATATGCGCTGTGGGAGAAGTTAAGGGATGTTTCTGTTGCTGTCGAGGGTCACCCGTGGCTGGTTGGGGGTGACTTCAACACTTTTCTGTCTGAGGATGAGCGGCAGGGGAGTGTCGTGGACCGTCATGGGGAGATGACTGATTTTTCGGACGCCATTTCCGACTGTCAGTTGTGTGATCCTGGTTTCGACGATCCTGTTTTCACTTGGGAGAGGGCTGGCTTGCGTGAGCGTTTGGATCGGATCCTGCTGGGTGAGCTCTGGAATTCTGTCTTTGCGGTCACCCAGGTCACTCACCTCCCCCGTATTCACTCTGATCATGGTCCGTTTCTTGCAAGATGTTAGTTTTCGGCCGTGGTTCACCGTGCTTCGTTTAGGTTCCAGAACATGTGGGTCGGGCATCATACCTTTTGCTCGGAGGTGGCTCGTATCTGGGAGGCGCCGACTGGTTTTCGGGGGATGCTCAATCTGCAGTTCAAGCTGCAGCGCATGAAGCAGTTTCTCAAGGGGTGGAACAGGGAGATCTTCGGACACATCTTCAATAGGATTAGAGCTGCTGAGGAAGCGGTGCTTCAGGCACAGACTTCCTATGACGCATCTCCTACTCCTCTGGCTCGTTCTGAGCTGAACCGATGTGTGGCGGAGTACGCTCTGAGGACCAGGATGGAGGAGGACTTCTGGAGACAGAAGGCCGCCATTCGTTGGGTTTCGGAGGGGGAGCACAACACTAAGTTCTTTCAGGGCTAAGTGAGACAGAAGAGAGTTCGGTCTCGGATCCACTCTATTCGGGATGGTGAGCAGGTCTATACGGAGGATTCTGATATTCGGGAGTCTGCTGCTTGGTTCTTTCAGAACCTCCTCACGTCGGATATCCCCGAGCTGATGGATCCCGACCTTGATTGCCTGCAGCAGCTGCCCCCGTCGGTGGACTTGGAGGCTCTGTGTGGGACGCCGGATGCTGCTGAGATCAGAGCGGCTGTTTTTGGTATCAGTGGGGACAGCACTTCCGGGCCGGATGGTTTCTCGTCTCTTTTCTTTCAGAGCTGTTGGGATACTGTTGGTGCTGATGTGATTGCTGCGGTGGAGGATTTCTTTGCTGGCACGCCCATGCCGAGGAGCTTTACGGCTACTTCGATCGTCTTGATCCCGAAGAAGTCGGTTCCGGTGACCTGGGCGGATTATCGTCCTATCAGCCTTTGCAATGTCACCAACAAGATCATCTCCAAGATCTTGACTTCTAGGTTGGCGCCTCTTATTCCCCATGTGGTTGCGCCGAATCATAGTGGCTTTGTTCAGGGTCGGTTGCTGAGCGACAATGTGCTTCTAGCTCAGGAGCTGATTCATGACTTACAGGAGAATGCTGCGGCTTCCGGTCAGAAGGTGAATGTGGAGAAGAGCAGCTTCTTTCTCAGCGAGCGTCATGATATGTGGGCCCGTGGTATTTTGCAGGTGGGGGGTTTTCAGCGTGGTTCCTTCCCTTTCACATACTTGGGTGTCCCCATTTATAAGGGGAACATGAAGTCGTCCATGTTCTTGGGACTCTGGCAGAGGATGAGCGACCATATTCACAGCTGGTCCCACAGACATCTAACTTTTGGTGGCCGCCTTGCGTTGATCAGGAGTACGCTTTCGACCATCCCTCTCCACATCCTTCAGGTTATGGAGCCTTATGGGGTGGTTCTTCAGGAGCTTGAGCAGATCATGGCTAGGTTCTTCTGGGGCTCCATCGGGGAGCAGAGGAAGATGCACTGGGTCAGTTGGAAGCAGATTTGTCTGCCCAGAGAGGAGGGTGGCCTTGGTATACGATTTGTCTCTGTGATTGATACTCTGGGTGATACGCCGATTCTTGTGACGGGTAAGGATGTTATGAGATGGAGCCTTTCCAGACATGGCGAGTTCTCCCTGACCTCTGCTTGGGAGCACGTTCCGCGGCGGCTTCCGACCCGTTCTCTTTTCGGTGAGATCTGGAACTCTTGTCTGGTGACGAATGTGTCTGTTGAGTCACTCATGCATGTGTTTGTGTCTAGTGAGTCGGCGAGGTCTATATGGTCTCATTTTGCCTCATGGTTCCCTGTTGCGCGCACTCACATGCACACGAGCACCAAAATTGCACGTAGTTTAGGTCGCTGGAGACACTTGTTTCCCCGAGCACGGAGCGCACACATCAGTTTTTTGATTCTTTGCCTCATCACTTGGTTTATTTGGACGGAGAGGAACAGCTGCAAGCATCGTGGCTTTCCTTTCCATGTTTCTCACGTTATTTGGCAGGTTACTCACCAGTTGAGGGTTCTGGTCGCTTCCGGAAAGCTGCATGCGGCTGACTGGAGAGGCTGTCATCCCAGAGTTGATTTCATGCCGAGCCGGTCAGGAGGGTACTCAGATCACTCATGGTTCTTTGGCATCCGCCGGAGGCGTCGTGGGTGAAGCTGGATACGGATGGATCGTTTGATAGGAGCACGCAGACGGCGGCAGGTGGAGGCTTGGTTCGTGATCACACAGGTGCCCTGCTTGCCGCGTTCAGCACGCCACTGACAGCTAGTTCGAGCTTTGAGGCGGAGCTTTTAGCTTTGCTTCACGGGCTCCGACTTGCTAGGGACTTCTCCAGACAAGTTTGGATAGAGATGGATGCTGCTGCTGTTCTCTCGCTCCTCACCTCAGGGAGATTTGGAGCAGCTCACTTGCGTCATACTGTGACGGAGATCAGACTCATTCTTCAGCAGCTTGAGTTTCGCTTCTCCCACATTCACAGAGAGGGGAACCGAGCTGCGGACTTCTTGGCCCAGAGGGGGACCCAGACGGGCCTCATGATTTATGATCGCTTGACTGCCCCGAGATACCTTGTGGCTCTAGTTAGGATGGACCAGCATGGTTATCCTAACTTCAGATTCCGTTTTTGATAGTTCTTCTTGCTTTTGGTTTTGGTCTTTATTTTAGTCTCTTTTTTGATGTTTGATGCCCGCCTGTTTGGGCCTTGGTTTGACTCTTCCTATGTTTTTATGTTGTTCATGATTTGGATGGTGGGTCACTTTTGGGCCCAACATCATGTATTGACATTCCTCTTTGAGTGCTTATATACAGGTTGGGAGTCTGCCTAACTCCCCACCCTCCGGGGTGTTTTCTTTAAAAAAAAAACTAAACCCTAAACTCTAAAATTTAAAACTCAAACTAAACATAAACCCTTAATATACCATATACCTTAAACCATAATTCAAACCCTAAATCCTAAACCATAATCCAAACCCTAAACTAAATCTTAAACCTTAAACTAAACCTAATCCATGAACACTAAACTCTAAACTCAAATTCCTAAACAGTAAAACCCTAAACTAAACCTAAACCCTAAACCCTAAAACCTAAACTTTAAAACCAAAACCATAAACCCTAAATCCTGAATTCTAAAACATAACACAAACCTTGAACTAAAACTTAAATACTAAATTAAACCTAATCATTAAACCCTAAACCCTTGTTGGTCCCGAAAGAGTAAGGTTTGGTGAATGGGAGGGGGGGAGGGAATACGCCAAATAGAAATTTTTCAGTTTACTTGACTAATTAACTTAGAGAGATTAAGCTTTCTCGAAGGACATTGCTCAAGGTTGACAGACCAGATCGATAACCAGATCGATAGATGATCTGTCCAGTCAGAGTCTCTCTTATGAGTTACGTTAAGAAGATAGCAAGAGTGATCTTGTTATCAAACAGAACCTAGTGTGCGGAAAATGGTGGACTTGGTAAGTTACTCTTATTAGAAAACCTTTGAACAATATTAACCAGATCGATTAACAGATTGATTAAAGATATGCAAGTTTGAGTACAAGTGTTGTGTTAGTGAATAAACAACTGGAAATGTAAAATGCGTAAGGTAAAACACACAGTTGATTTTACGTGGTTCGGGTAACCCCCTACATCCACTGCCAAATGAAAACTAAATTTGTTATCCACTACTAGGATACTCTCTTCTTTATACTCACTGAGGACGAGCCACAAGTTCCAATCAAAACTAGAGTGAAACTTGGCCACGAATAAGGGGTCGTGTCCTTTTACAACTTGCAGATAAATCTGCTACAAGGTACCTTCACATTAATCCACTAGAAAACTACTAGCTAGTGAAGATATCTTCCTCCTTCCTCTCGATAAGACAAACTTAAATCGAGTGTGGTGTGATTTCGATCACGAACGGCTTTGAACAAGATCTGGATTGTGAAATCTCCTCGTTGAATGCTTCAATTGTTGAGTTGATTTATTGGCAGAGTTTCAGCTTGCTTGCGTGGTGATCGTATTTCGTATATTAGTACTCCTCTAGATTTTGTTCCAAGCTTTTATAGGTGTAGAATTTGAATTCTAACCATTGAGGTTGATTGGCGTGTAATAAATACTGATTGCCAATTAAGAGATATGAATCCCTGATTTGATCTTCTTGCCTTGTAGGAATGGTTGACTGAATCTCTCTTAATATGGAAATCAGATGACTAATTGATCTTTTTCCTTTCTTCGCGCTTCAATTGATTCCCCTTTCATTCTTGATCTCTAATTGATAAACTTTCATTCTTCTTGAGATCTGATGATGTGGAAAGTGATGGTGGGATCCTTTCTAAGTACATTGGGTAACAAATCGTATACCAGATGACTTAGTTGATCTGCTCCAAGTCAGGTCCATTCTCCAAATGATGAGTTGGTCAACCAGGTTAAGGTCAATATGATCTAGTGATCTGGTTCAAAACTTGCTCTAAAGAGTGTTGACAATAGCTGGGTCAAGTTGCTTATAATCAGATTGAGTGACCTTCGAACAGATCATTTGGTTGCTACAGGTGTGCTAGTTTGCTTCCTCGAACTGAAGACTAACCAGATGACTTTTCTATAGGACAGAACACTAAGAAGTATTTAATTCCTTTACAATATAAGTCATCAGCTAACCTGATCTAACAAGTTGAATGTAGCAAACAGAACATGAATCTATGTGTGTTTCGAAAGAACATCAGCAAAACTAAATTTTGTGAGGGGTTCCCAACAATTTCCCCCTATTTGATGATGTCAAAACCACACTTTACAATATAACTCTAATTAAGCATTTAAGAGCAATCTGGTTTTAAACAGCCAGATGGGTTAAAATTTCGTTATTATTTATAACGAACAGAAAGAAATAATGAGTTCTGGACAATAAGAGATTGTCATCAGATAATCCTCCAAACATATATATCAGATTAATGGTGTGTGGGTAACAAGACAGATCCAGATCAACAAAATAAAAGACAACAGATGGTAAGATAAATAAGAAAATCTAAGAGAACCATCTGCTAGTACCCTTATTCATTTTAGCTTTCTGTGCATCCGAATTCAGTTGCACACTCTCGTAGATACCATTCCTAACTTTGGCATAGTTGGGATCATGATTGTCAATCTTGTAGTCCTTGGTCTTGGCTATCAGATTGATGCAGTTAAGAATATATGTCTTTGTCTGGCAAGCTGCTTCTTGGAATCATTAGGCATTCCATGTAACTCTTTTCTGGGGCCTTGATCTGTACCCTTGCTTCTGCTGCTGCTGCCCTGATCCTCTGAGCAAGCTCTTTCTCTGGGAATTTTTCCATGTATCGTTGGAAATCTTCATCTCCTGGCTATTCAGAATATGTGGGCTCTTTAAGAAAATATATGTTCAAAATGAATCCAGTCTTTAGCAACTCCCATTCTTTCTGATCTTGATCTGCTACCCATGAATCTTTGGGAGTCTGCTTCTGGAGAGATAAATGCCATGCCTTGAATGGTTGCTTCTTCTTCTTATGAGTGGGTGGGGTTGGTTATGCTGGTTGAGGGCTGATCTCGTTTGGGAGGTGGGAGTGGCATCTGGTATGCCTTCTCCCTTGCTGCTTGATCTGCTTCCCTCTTCTATTTAGCTGCTCTGTCCCTGTAAAATTGTGCCCTGAACGCTGGGTCACAAGCATCCTTTGGGTTAACTCCCAGTAGTAGTAGTTCTGCTACTTGAGCACTTTCATCCTCTTCCATAGGTTTCTTGCCTTTGTCGATTTGTGTTTGCTGCTGCTGTTGCTGTTGATCTGTTCCTTGAAAAATTGTGGGGTCTGGCTTGGACAGTGTGTAGACTCTCTGTTTTGGTTGTTTCTATGTAAGCTCAGTCCTATCTCCACCCTTATCCCTTCCTTTTTCTCCTTAATCTTGGCGTCCTTCCCCCTTTTCGACATCATCAAAAGTAGATTTGATGAGTGTGCGAAGGGAGTCAACTTCATTCTTCATCTCCTCAAGCTTCTGCTTGGCATCTGCTTTGAAATTAAGCAGGAAAGTGATGTTCTACTCATAATCACTCAGCTTTTTCTCCAATCTGTTATTCATTGTTGTGAGTGTTCTGTCATATGTGCCCTGGAGGTCCTCCATTTCAGTCAGACATTTCTTTAGGTTCTCCAGGTCTTCTGGTGTGGGGTACTCCAGATTAGTAAGCGCTTGAGGCAAGTTTTTCTTCAGAATGTTCAGACAACGTTTAGATTCAAAGATCTCCAGCTGTGAGTGCAGCGCTTTGGTAGTGGAATCTGTGATCTCAGCTGTTAGAGATACAAATTGTTGTTGAACAGCTTCATCGATAAAGGTCTTCTCTTTCGCAGCTAGGTCTGTGACCAGTTTATGTATGTCTTGGACCTTCTTGTCCATAGTTTCCAGCCTCTGGTCAACCTTTGCTTGGGCTACATCTGCGGCATCCCTATCATCATCCATTTTCTTGGTACGGTCCTTGACCTTTTCCCTGATTTTAATTCGCAAGTACTTGTCCATATCATGATGTTGGTCCTGAAAGAGCTAGATTGGTGTATGGGGGGGGGAATACACCAATACAAAACTTTTTTTGGGTTTTCTCGTTTTTAAGATTAAGATATAAGTCTTAAGCACACTTAATAGATAAGATAGCTTAGAATAGTAAAATAAATCTTCTTATTAGGAAGACTTAACTTTACTCAAATAAAACCTTATGTGTTGATAAACTATAATCAAGAGTAACTAATGCAAGTTAAGCTTGATTAATGTAGTGTGCGGAATTCGGTGGTTAATGTTCTTTATAATAAGAAAAGCGTTTTCTTACTTGTAAATCTTATCAAAACAGTTTTGAATGCAAGAGTATGAAGAAGATGATTATGAAGTAAACAAGAAATAAAGAACGCAAGTAGTTAACGTGGTTCACACTAGATCGAAAATCCACTAAATTTTCTCCTTTCTTTGTACTCGTTGAGTACGAGCCACAATAATTATCAAAACTAGATAACTTCTTGTGATTACACTTCTTCTCCCTAAAATTGATAACTACAATCTAGGGTTACAACTGGATCAAAACAAGATCCTAACTTGAGGTTTTGTAAAATGATATCTAGAAAATAAACCTTCAAAAATTGTAAAACACTCTAGAGAATTCTAAGATTGACTTGGAGTGTTTTGAACGTTGAGAGCTTGAAGATTTTTGAGCTGAGTAATGGCGATTTGAAAGCTTGAATTCTCGTGCTCTTTCCTAGAAGTGAATGTGGTATTTATAAAACCATGGCTGGAACTATCCGTTAGAGAGAGAGAGGAGTCCTTCCTCTTCGCATTAATGGCTGCATTAAATGCATGGCAGTGTTGTTGATACACGCGCTGCCATATGTGCGTCTTGTACCACCTTTCACGCGATTTCCTAGTTCATTGCCATACTATGAATGATTCACCGTACTGCAAATTTGATATTCTCGTACTTCATTCCTAAAAATATGTTGTGATGTGACAATACACTGAGTGGTTGACTTACAAAAAATTTAGGTATGTCGGCAGTCCACCATAGTTGTTGTGAGGACCAGCTCGTTTGCATTAGATCTAGCAGGTCGGTGTTAGTCGAGCTGCTCTTTCACAAGTTAGTTGGTTTGGTTTCCAATAAACATTTATGACTTCATGTTGAAGACATCTTGATAGCAAAGGATAATTGAGGGACAGATCGTTTTTGTGAAAAACGACCTATTGAAATTTGGACAGCGGGCTGCTGAGATATATTTTCTCTAGCTGTTCTTCCTCTTGAGATGTCTTCAAGTATATAAGTTTTATATCCTAGTTACAGCTTGATTATATGGACATATAGTAAACTTATCCATTTGTTCCTTTTACATTGTAGTTGTTTCTAAACTAACTCTAGAAGGTCAGATCATTATAAGTAAGTTTGAAATTTCAAACTTCTTTTACAATTTGTGATCTGTGAAAAATAATTCTAGATATCAAAAATCAAGACAAGTAAAAGTGGACAGCGAGCTGCAAGTGTGAGAGACAGATCGTTATTATATTTTTTTTACTAAAAAACGATCTGCTCAACACTTTAACACTAACTGTCTATACAACTTGGTGAATACTTGTTAGCTTAGTGATCAATATGTCCAGGAAAGCTTTGTAAAAATAATACAGATGGTAATTTAAACGATCTGCTTCTTTTATAATTAAGCTATTCCTTAAAAGATAACATTGACTACTTGGTTTTCTAGGATCATAAAAATGACTAAGTGTTGTTTCGAGAAACATCATCAAAACATAACTAAATTCGTGGGGTTCCCAACAATTTTCTCCTTTTTGATGTTGTCGAAACCACACCTTATAATTTTCTTTAAGTGTTGAAAACAACAGTTTTAATATAGTAGGCAGTTAGAATGCATAAATATAAAACATTAAATAATAAGCATAAAAACATTGCCTGGACAAAGAGATATTGTCATCAGGTTGTTTTTCAAAACCAAGAACTTCGAACTTTATAGATAGAGTAGCTGAGCACAGATAGATAAATTGATTACATGGCAGCTAGCTGCTAATACAAAGAGTTTGAAAAAGAAGATAGATAATAAATCTTCATTGTTGAGGAGGGGGTTGGCTTTGATCCTTCTCAGCAGATAGTGATTGACGTCTTTGTTGTTCAGCCAGCTGAGCTCTTCTTCTTTCAACCATATCTCTTTGCCTTAGCTCCGAAGGCACACCAAAACTTACATATATCCCATTAAATAATCTTCTGTAATCTTTGTTATTGAAATCAATGGGATAGTTCAAGAGTTGAGCAGAATGATTTATTGCATTTAGTAGAGCAGTGTGATCCACTTCTGTTGTTCTTGGTATCCTTGGGTAAAGCAGTGTAGTTTTCTTTGGAGCAGTGAGAGACACAATCATCATTGCAGATTGTCTATGAAGATATTCAATGAATGTTTGATTTTTGTGCTGGCTCAAGAATTCTTTGAATAAGTCATCCACGGATCTGCCTTGCACATCATGCTCCATCAGGTAGTAATGCTTCATTATGAACTCTTTAACCAGTTTGTTCCACTGTGATGCCTTCTTGTTGTGAAGCCAAGTGAGATTTTGAGTCTCAGTCAGTTGGAACTTTTCAAAGAATTTGAACATAGGATTGGATGGCTCGTCGGCATCTTCATCTGGAGTTTCGACTTTATCATCATCATATTTAGCCTCCATCTCCCCTTGCCTCTCTTTCTCGGCTCTCCATAATTTTCTAAACCCTGGATCAGCAATTTGTTTGGCCTTGTATCCAGCAAGAAACATTTCAGCTTCCTCATCTGCATCTGTGTAGATTTTCTTCCCTTTTCTATCTGTTGCAGTCCTTGCATCCTCTTCTAATTTTCTTTGCTTCTCCTCATTTTCACGCTGCAATAATCTAACATCAGCTGCCTGCTTTGCTGTTATTTTCTTTGTTGGCTTCTTCTTAGCAGCAGTCTTCTTTTTCGATTGAGCAGCGAGCTGGATTACTTCCTTTATTTCCCCCTTTTCTACATCATCAAGGAAATCCTTGGAGATGATGAGTCGGAGGGAAGCTAGCTCATCATGGAGTGCATTAAATTTGGTCTCTACATCTTCCTTGTATTGCAGAAATGTGGAAATGTTACCAGTGATTTCGTTAAACTGCTTGGCCGTGTCCTTAAGATGAGCATGGAAATTGACCGACAGATCGATGTGTGCTACCTTCATGTCAATGATGGTCTTGTTGATTGTGAATATCTCATCACCCATACCAACATCAGCATCTTTTAGTGCTTGAGGCAGTGAGTTCTTAAGTATAGATGGCAACTCGCTTTTGATAACTGTGGGAATGGTGGTTTTCTCCATGTCAGCATACTGTTGCTCGACATGATTCTTGACCTCCTCCACCATCCTGCCCCCGCCATCTTTCATCTTTTGTTCGAACTTGTTCACTTCTTCTTGGAAATTAGCAATTTTGCTATTTGTCTCCTCCTTGAACTTGTCAAACACTTCACGATCGCTATTCAAGTCTTTGTGCAGCTCGCTGGATAAGTTGTCATTAGCTAACTGGAAATTTCCTTCAATAGTGCGTATAACCTTTTCGGCGGCAGCATAAACAAAGTTAGCAATGGTAGCAGATCGATTCTTGATGCGAAGATGTATGAACTCGTTCAACTGCTCTTGTGGCATCTGTGGCCCTAGAGAAGCAGTGAGTAACTCTTCCAGGTCGTGCTGCTTGAAACCATCTGGGGCCGTGCTTTGTGTAAAAACTTCATTGGTTGGCTCAACATCTACCAATGGCCCGACAACAGTGGGAGTTGATCCCTTTTTAATTTTCTTTGGCTTCGGGGCTTCGACAGCTGGTTCGCTTTGAGCAGATGGTTCCTCCACATTCATATCAACTGCTTGCTCAGCAGTATCAGTTGGTTCTTGATTTGCAGATGGTTCAGCAGTTGGTTTCTCCATTTGAATCTCAGCAGCGGGCTGTCTGGTGGATGTTTCGCCAGCAGCTCATTGTTCCTTCTTGTTTACAGTCTTTTCCTCAAAGTTGAAGACATCGTCAAAGTCTCCAGATTGAAAGACCACCGCAAAGTTGTATAAGTTTTGCTCTTTCTCATAATATGGAACCAGATTGATCTTCAGTGTGACTGCCTCCTCCTTCATCTTTGTGAGCACGTATGTGCAAAAGTATTGATGTGCATCTGGAACATCCAACAATCAAAAATAAGTTAGCAGCTTGTTTTCTTCAGCTTTCAGATCGTTTATGGAGAACAGCAGCAAGATGGCTTCCAAAATATAGAATTTGCAATCATGAATTTCCAGATATGTCTGGAAACGTTGTGCCATCTCAAATGTGTTGGGAGTCAGGTCGATCCCTGGCATGGATTTGACTACCAAAGTGGTGGCTTTTTCCTTATGTTGTTGAAAAATTAACTGCCCTCCTCGTAGGCATTCATAAAGATCATCAGCGGGCTGTTCATGTATGTTGACCTCCACATCGGCCTCGCTTAGTTGTCTCCTTCTTAGTCACTTTCTTAGGTTCCTTAGTCTTTTGTGGCTTAACCACGGGAGATGACTCCTTGTTTGGCTTCTTCATTTTCTTAGCACCAGCAGTTAGTTTTGGATTACCAGCTGCTTTTCTTTTAGCAAGTCGATCGGCAGGTACTTCTTCTTGTGCTTGGGCCGCAGCTGCTTCGCCAACTGTTTCTGGCTTCTTAGTAGGAATTACCTATTCCTTATTTGATTTCACGATTCGAATCAAGGCCTGTTTGATTTTTTCATCGATGACCTTCAAGAAAATCTGAGATGCTGTCCCAATAGCCATCTCAATCTGATGCCTCGTCTTAGGCAAGATCCAATCTTTACTAAATTCCATTGATTTGTGCCATTTGTCCTTTTGAAAATAACCGGCGATGATGGTGCTAATCTTGGTGGAAAGGCGGAGTGGTCGCTTGACGTTAAGCCATGTACAGTTGTCATCTGTGTCTTGGCACAATGAGTTTGAGCAGCGACCTGGCCCAATTCACTTTGAGATTGAAAAGCACAGCCGTCATAATCTTGAGTTTGCCGGAAGTAACTCAATCATAAGTTCCTTGGTGTCCTAAAAACACCCTCTGGATGTAGTCGAGGAGCAGGCGGTAACTAGGAAGCATTAATCCCCTGTTAAATGTCTTCCCAGTCTGTGTGAATGGTTGTGCAACCATTATATCTACAGCGCGTTGGATTTGTTCGTCCGTCACCTCTCCTACAACAATCTCCCCTTCATCAGTGAGGTGATATGTTTGTAATATCATCTCGATCACAGTGGATATTATCTTCTTTGGTTTTCCCAACTGGTATCTTCACGGTATACTCTTCTCGCTCATCCTCCATCCATGAGCAATAGAAAAGAGCGACCTGACGAGGGAGATAGTAGTATGGTTCCATTGTGATGATTTTGTGGAACCCTAAATAAATATAGGTTTTGATTAAGTGTTTGTGACATCTCGCTGTTAATCATGTACTATGTGATAGGAGCAGCGAGTGATATATTGAACCAAGAAAATGAGCATATAGCGAGAGTGGTTAACATATGATTAAATACGTTTAGTCCAATTAATGCCACAATTATGATATTCTTTCAAACTTTTAACATACCAAAACCATAATGTATGATGAAATTCATGTATTATCATTATGGATCGGAACATTTTAGCACAGAGATATCATATATATATATATATATATATATATATTAGTGAGATTAACACAGAAACTACACATTTTATAACATCAAATAATCATTGACCAAACATGAGAAACCTAGTTCATGCTCCGACATTAATCATAATCGTATATCATGTGTTAAATGAGAACAAATATGAAACCCTAGTTCATACTCTTATATGATATCAATAGTAACCTATGCACGCCTCAATCTGAGTAAATAACATATCTAATGCACGAATTCCGTGATGTGTGAGTACAACGCGAGGCTCTGGCGACAATTTCGCCTCAATCATGTGAAGCATCTCCGATAATAGTATCGGAGATGTGTGGGAAGAAGTAGAACTTGCTTCATATGCAGTCTTTTTGAAAAAGTTTGAGTGTCTTTGTGAAAATGAACAGATTTTTCAAGAAAAGCTTGGGAGTGATGACAATGGCGATTTTTAGGTTTTGAGAGAGAGAGAAATTTGAAAGTGTAAGAAGAGAAACAGTCAAACTAACTCATATATATATAGGTAAATAATGGATGGATCAGATTGAATCATGAAAAAGTAATAACAATCAATGGTTGAGATTACTCCCTGATTTAATCATTTGTCGCCCAAAAGTTGATTGAAGTACACACGCCATCAAATTGTGTCTCCAAAAGAGTCACATCATTGCCTCGAAACGGGAACATTAAATGATCTTCCTTTTATCCCTCACTTTTTCTGACATTTAGACTTTTGGCATGATCTAATAGTAAATGAAAATTAATATTAATCATGAGACATAAATAATAAAGGAGTTAGAGAACTAAATGAATTTTATGACTCTAGTTTAGATTCCCCCTCGATTAATGCCCTAGCAGATCATTTTGTATCTTGATCGAACTGTTATCGTTGATTTTGTTTTTCTTAACAGCTTGCTGCTGATTTTCCAATTTGAGCAGCTCGCTGTTACTTCTTGATTTTCACTTTCCTTGTAAAATATCTAACTGCATGATTAGTTAAATATGATATGGAAATAAACAGCTAGATTTTAGAAATGTGTGACAACAGATGGCTTTATACCAACAGCTAACTGCTATCAACACTTGTACCAATTTTAATGAGATTTATTAATCCCAGTTTTCCACAAAGCATTTTGAACCTATCTTCGGCTAATGCTTTAGTGATAATATCAGCTCGCTATACATCTGTATGAATTTTCTCGATCTTGATGTTCTTCTTTTCAACATGATCACGGATAAAGTGATGTCAAACATCCACATGTTTGCAGCGAGTGTGAAGAATAGGATTTTGTGTGATGGCAATCACCACTGGAGCTGTCACAAAATATGGGCACAACGTCCATATAGACTTCATAGTCTTTTACTTGTTGCTTAAGCCACAAAATTTGTGTTGTACAGCTCTCTGCTGCCATGTACTTTGCTTTTGTTGTTGAGGTTACAACCGAAGTTTGCTTTTTAGAAAACCATGAAATGAGCTTGCTTCCAAGAAATTGGCAAGTCCCAGATGTAGATTTTCTATCAAGCTTGCAACCTGCATAATCAAAATAAGAGTAACCTGTTAGTTCAAAATTATCATCACATGGATACCACAAACCTATCTCTGTAGTTCCTTTGAGATAGTGTAAAATTCTTTTGGCCGCTTCCATGTGAGATTCTCTTGGACTAGCTTGATACCTACCACAAACACCAACAACAAACGTAATATCAGGTCGACTAGCAGTTATATATAATAGTGATCCGGTAATACCACGATACTGTTTTATATCAGCTGCCTTCCCAAGCACATCAGGACCAATCTGTCCATTTGTTTGCATGAGAATCTTTATTGGTTTGCTGTCTTTAACCCCAAAATTTGTGATGAGATCATTGATATATTTGGATTGATTGATTAAAATCCCATAAACAGTTTGTTTGACTTGCAAGCCTAGGAATAAATTCATTTCTCCCATCATTGACATCTTGTATTTGTCCTGCATAAGCTTGCTAAATTTGTTACAAAGGAATTCAGATTTAGATCCAAAAATAATGTCATCAACATAAATTTGAACTAAAAGGATATAGTCTTGGACTTTGATGGTGAAAAGTATTTTGTCCACTGATCCTCGTTTGAATTCCGATTGTAACAAAAGGGTGGACAATGTTTCATACCAAGCTCGAGGAGCTTGTTTTAGTCCATATACTGCTTTGACCAATCTATACACATTATTTTCATTTTCAACTTCAAAACCAGGTGGTTGTTCCAAATAAACTTCTTCTTCGAGGATTCCATTTAAGAAGGCACTCTTTACATCCATTTAAAATACTTTGAAGCGTTGGTAAGCAGCATAGGCAAGAAACAATTTGATAGCTTCTAATCGTGCAACAGGTGCAAATGTTTCATCGAACTTGATCATTTCTTGTTGGCAATATCCTTTGGCAACTAGCCTTGCTTTGTTTCTCACAACTTCACATGTTTCATCCCTCTTGTTTTTGAATATCTACTTAACTCCAATAACACCTTGATGTCTAGGTCGATCTACCAAATATCATACTTCGTTTCTTTTGAATTCATTTAACTCTTCTTGCATGGCATGGGTCCAATCTGCATCTTGTAAAACTTCATCGATGTCATTTGGTTCGGCATGAGATAGATAACAGCTGAGCAGTGCACTTTCTCCATGCATTCGTCTAATCTTGACTCTATCTGCTGGGTTCCCAACAATGAGATCGGTTGGATGGCTATCTACCCACTTTCTTTGCCTTTTCATTTCTTCCTCTGACACTTCGATTTCTGGCTCATTAGGTGGAGTTTCAAATTTGGGATGATCTGAGATAGGAACATCAAATAGATTATCAACATCTAAATCAATATTAGATATTTCATTTACCAAGTTTGGAACAGATAACTGTTGATTCGAGGGTGCAATAGATTGAGGAATATTTTGTTCATCAACAGATGGTTGTGAGCATTCTTATTATGAGGTTCCTCCTCGATCAGTTCCCCCTAGCTGTGAGGTTTGTGCATCTGTTCCCCCTTTCTGTAATTCTTCTACAGCAGGTTGATTGATTTCTTCTTCTCCTTCATCTCCTTCTTTTCGAGGACTCCATAGAAGAATGTCATCAATTAGTCTATCTGTAGAGTTTCTTAACATGGAAGGAGTTAGATTATCATTTGATGAAAGGCTATCTGTTCCTGAAACTTCAAAATTAGTTTCATCAAATACAACATGTGGTGTTACTTCCACAATAAGAGTTCTCTTATTAAAAACACGATAGGCTTTGCTGATATCAAAATATCCTAAGAAAATTCCTTGATCACTTTTACCATCAAATGCTTTTAATTGAGTTTTTCCATTGTTGTGAATGTAACACTTACAACCAAATGAGCAAAAGTAAGTAATTCGAGGTTTCCTGTTATTCCACAGCTCGTATGGAGTTTTCCCATGACGTAGAGTGATGACCGATCTATTTTGCGTGTAGCATGCTGTGTTGATTGCTTCTGCCCAAAACTTCTTTGGAAGGTTGATTTCATTTAGCATTGTTCGGGCAGCTTCCTTGAGCGATCTGTTACGTCTTTCCACAATCCCATTTTGTTGTGGTGTTCGAGCTGCTGGCGTTTGGTGTTGAATTCTCATCTTTGAGCAGTAATCTTCGATCATATGATTGATAAATTCAGTTCCACGATCAGATCGAATGGTGATGATGGATGTCTCCTTTTGATTTGACAGTTTGTTGAGTAGGTCAGGTAGTTTCTCTAGAGTTTCCTTTTACTTAAACATGAAAACAACCCAACTAAATCTAAACAAATCATCAATAACAACAAGAGTATACTTTCTACCGTTTACACTTAATGGGGATACAGGTCCAAAAAGGTCTAGATGTAGGAGTTCCAAAATTCTTGATGTTGAGTGAGCTGCCTTAGTTGGAAATGATGTTTTGTTTATTTTCCAGCTTGATAGGCATCACAAATGTGGTCTTTGTCATAGACTTCACTAGGTAGACCTTCAACCAGATTATCTTTCACCAGCTTGTTGATGGATTTGAAGTTTAGATGACTCAATCGTTTGTGCCATAACCAGCTGGTTTCTGTACTTGACTTTGTTACAAGACAAATTTCAGTTTGTTCATTCCATTGTACGATATACAAACTGTCCTGCAAAATCCTGGTAAGAAGAATTTCTTCTCCTTCCAAATTCTTCACAAGACACTTGTTAGCTGTGAATTCTACTCTCTTATTATTAGCACAAAGTTCATTTTAGAAAATTCATCGATCTGATATCCTACAATGGAAAATTCCTTAGCTACCCTACTGATAGAGGGTGCCGTGTTAGTAGACAAAGTTCATTTTGGAACCCAAATTTGTCTAATGATAGAAACATTTTGTGATGGCTTGATCTGTTTGCCACTGAAATCAATGTAGACTATCAGTTTCCTTTTAGTAGGTGGTTGATTAAATGCAGTTTGTTTCTTAAGAGTAGATGGTTTGGTTGGAGCAGGTGGTTGTCTTGTTTGGTTGATCGAAGGAGCATCTCATTGTTGATAGAACTGTTGTGCAGATAGATTATTACCCCTAGCAGGTGGTTTCTTTTGTTGATATCCAACTCCTTGAGTAGTATATTTTTGTTGTCGATAGACTTGTTGATGGTTTATTTGCTCATTAATCAAAATAGCTTGAGGTTGTCTCACGTTTTTGTTGTTAAGATTAACTATCTTGTCTTTCCCTTTTTCTTTGACAAACTTGCCCGTTGGTGGACCTTTGTCAACTCCATCAAATCCAAGTCCAGTTCGATCTGCAGCTCTTCTTTGCATTTCGTTGATAAGTTGAATTTGATCTTCCTTTTTGTGCATTGAGTGGTTGATCACGGCACTCAAATCATCGATCTTGCATCGGGAAGAAGCTTCCCGGTCTATTAGATCTGATATCTTAGCATTCAAGGTGTATTTCTCCTCGCTCTTGCTTTTGATTTGTCTTAACAGTGCGTTTTCTCTGTCATTGAACGCGCTGCTAATTTCCTTCATCTCTTGAATGGTGGTTTCCATTCTTTCATTTTCTTTTATCGCATGTTTGAACATCTTGTTCAATCTTGCATGATCTTCCATGAGTTTGGTGAATTCTTCGATTGACAGATCGTCTTCACCTTTTTCTTCATCACCATAATCATATATAGGTGGATTAGAAGAGATTGAATCTTGACTATTTAACTCTTTATTTTCGAGTCCGTCGTCATGACCCATGAGACACTCATCCCATTCATCTTCACCTTCATCAGCTATGAAAGCTTCATCGTTTTCGGATGAGCTGTCTGACAGGTGACTTGGAGATGTTTGCTCTTGAGCTAGCATGGCTTTCCTTTGCTCTTCGAGCTTTTTGTCTCGTTTGGCACGAAGCTCATCTCTCTCCGCTTTTGATATGTCGGGACAATCAGTCTTGAAGTGTCCCTTCTTACCACACGTAAAACAAGAATATTCGGACATGTCAGCTTTAACAGATGAGGTTGATTTTACCTCATTCTTGCGATTAGGTCGATCACCAGATCGATATTTCCCTTTGAAAATTTTGTTGTTGTTTTCTTCGTAGAGCCATTTGTATCTGTTGGCTCTTACTTCCATCTTTGAAATCTCTTTGCCATGAGAGAATACTCCTAGAAATAGTTTTTCGTTGGATAATTCTCATCATCTGAGCTCGATGATTCATTGACAACAACAGTTGTTTGTTTGGTTGCTTCCTTGTCTTTAGCCTTTGTTTTGAAAGATGTTTCTTTATCTTTGTTTCCTGCAAAAGATTGCTTACTAGAAGAAGGGTTAGATGAACCATGAATACGATTGATCTCATACTCATAAGTAAATCAAATAAGGAATCAGTGGTAAGAGAGTTGAACTCTGGCATTATGGGATGCATACCTGAGTAGATTTCCCAGTTAGCAGGTAGAGCTCGAATAACTTTCAAGTTTTTCTCTCGTTGTGAATACTTGTTTTTGTCAATCATGGCTATCTCAATGAGAACTTCAGTGAACTTGTTCTTCATTTGAGCTATCATCTCTCCAGACTTCATCTTGAACTCTTCAAATTTGTTACAATCGATAGACAACTTGTTTTCTTGAATAATATCCGATCCAAGGCTAATTTCTTTTAGCACGTCCCACATCTCTTTGGTTGTTTGGAGATATTTGATTTTGGCCAAGTATATGCCTCTCACTGTGCTCGAAATTAGTCCTTTAGCATAGTCATCAAGCCCAACTTCCTTTCTCTCTTCTTCAGTGTATTCATCAATTGTTTTCTCCTTCTCAACTATAATCAAAGAAGGAGTAGGTCTAGTTCCATCTTTAATTTCAGTGCTTCCTTTGTTCATGATTTTGATAGGTCCATCTGTGATGACCTTCCATATCTTCATGTGTTGAGCCCACAAGCACATCTCAATTCTGAAGCTCTAGTCATCATAACCCGCGATGGAAAAGTCCTCACAAGCGCGAACCATATTTCCTTCCATGACTAAAGTAGATGATTAGTTTAAGGCAAGTGCTTTATGCTGTGAAAACGTTTTCAAGATCTATTCAAGATGAACACACAGAGATTAACTCAAGTGAAACAGAAACAATGGTCAAAATGGACCACTACTCTGATACCACTTGTTGGTCCCGAAAGAGCTACATTGGTGGGAATACACCAATATAAAACTTTTAAGGTTTTCTCGTTTTTAAGATTAAGATATAAGGCTTACCACTTAATAGATAAGATATCTTAGAATAGTAAAATAAATCTTCTTATTAGGAAGACTTAACTTTACTCAAATAAAACCTTATGTGTTGATAACCTATAATCAAGAGTAACTAATGCAAGTTAAGCTTGATTAATGTAGTATGCGGAATTCGGTGGTTAATGCTCTTTATAATCAATACAAGGCTCACATATCAATCATCAACATTTATCAACAAGAAATGATCAAATAAGCAAAAGAACATGCAAATCATTAAATAGGGGAAGAACAAAAGACAACACAAACATATAACAAAAGAAAATAAACATAAATACAAAAACATATCAAAGAAATTCACACACACCCCGCCACACTTAAATTCTACTACGCCCTCGTAGTAGAAAATAAAAGAGAAAAAGATTAGAACTTCCCTGATAAGACAGAGCCGACAACATACCCAAGAATATGGGGATCTTCAAGATAGGTACCTGCAACAAAAACACAAACAACCAAGCATAAAACAGAAAAATAAAAGAAATAAAAACAAGACCAAAAAGACAAAGAAAAACTAGTACACCGGAGGATCCTGATGATCCTGATAATCAGATGGAGGTGGAGGATGAAGTCCTGTCCATCGAGCCCACTGTTCCTCAAGAGAGGTAACACGGGTATCAACAGACTGGAGTCTGGTATCCATGGACTGGAGTCGGCTATCCATGGAGTGAAGGACTTGGTTCTGCGAATCCAATCTCGAAAAGATATCAGATTGGAACCGTAGAAAGTCATCTTGCATGAAATAACCGGACCCACTACTGGATCCAGTAGCATATCCGTGCTGCTCAAAACCGCCTTGGTACCCTACGGGCTGCCCTCCCTCATAGAGACGCTCCTCCATTTCGGTATCAGCACCGAGTGGGGCCTCCTCAGTCCTCTGGGCCGCCTCAGCTGAAGTGTCGGCACCTCCCTCTCTCTCTCTAGTGCAGCCTCAATAAACGTGTTCAGGTTCTCCTCGACTGAAGCTTGTGGTGAGCCTTGATGTGGCTGCTTTTGAGAATAAGCAAACGGCTTATGTCTTTGCATAAGCAACCTGTCACCACAACAAAGGAATCAAACGCAACTTGCAGGAGAAAGATATCCAAGATGACAAAAAGAAAAAGAAAAACAAACATGAAACAAAACAATCACGACCACAAACAAGAACACTAAACAAACACAATAAAAACAACAAAGCAAAGACAAACAAACACGCAAGTACTAACAACAAATATGCCTATAGCCTTCCCCGATAACGGCGCCAAATTTTGTTCGACTAAAAATGTATCTTAAATTAATCCAAAGGAAGAGCAATACGTGTAAAGTCGACCCGAATATCGTATCTCAAAGGAAGACTATGCAAGGCTATCAATCATCAGTACTAAAATGCAAGGAATGAAATCTTAAACATACTATGACCAGGATTAGATTCCACAAAGATTAAGAACTCTAAACTAATACGAAAAGCAATAAACGGGGATACACAATTGATTGAAGTCTAGGGTAAAGATTATCTCTAATCTAGGTCAATGCTTATTTAATCAAACCAAATCTTTAATAGGTTTTCCCTAAGTTGATTAGCCAATAACTTGCGTATTCTTAAAGCTAATCCGTGTCTAGCACTTACGTGTATAGATCACACTTAGAGTAACACTAATCAAGATATGATTACCTATTTTACGTTTTCGATTAGTAGGTTAGGTTGTTTGATTACAAAAGAGAAATAGAATTATTCATTGATCAAATTAATACTACTTCTAGAGTTGCACATGGTGATCAAGCATGGAAAACTCTTAAACACGGATCAGAACAACCATTAAGAAGATCAAATTAAGCATCAAACCATAGATAAGAGACAATCATATATAAGAACTTAGCCAACCATATTGAAAAGCAAATCCATAGAAAGATTCATTGAAGATAACTTACTAAGAATCCACAATTCGGTTGCTAAATCCCTTCAATCCTTGGATACCCCAAGGCACTAAACTAAGAAAAACAGTAAGAACAAGTGTTTGAGAACTATTCTTCAAGTTACAAAGGTTCCGAATTGAAAAATGACGCCTTAGAACAATTAAAACACGCACATAACTGTTAGCCAGCGGCCGCTGGGAAGCCAGCGGTCGCTAGCTACACGTTTCTATCCTTGTTTGAACTGCCGAGCCAGCGGCCGCTGGGAAGCCAGCGGTCGCTGGCCTCTGCTTTCTGTTCCACTGCAGCAGCATTCCCAGCGATCGCTGGTTGCACGGCCAGCATCCTTGTGTTCTTCTTCTTTCTGTTTCATGCTCGTACACCTCTTTTTTACCCGGCTTTGCATTAACGGTCTTTTCAGCACTAATCCTAGCTCAAATCATCATCTTCCACTCCATCCTGCGTAATACACTACAAAACAAGAACCGGCGTAAAGACGAACTAAAATAATACGAAAAACATAAAAAAACAAAGACATAAACACTACACAACAAGCTAAAAACGTAACAAGAATACACTAAAAACGGTGCTAATTTTTGTTCGACTAAAAACCTATCCTAAGAAGCTGTAATACGTAGTAGCCGACCCGAATGTCGTATCTCAAGGAAGGCTATGCCGGGCTATCAACTATTAGTACTAAGTGCGTAAATGGAATGTAAATCCTAAACACTCTAATCAGGATGAAATAGAAGAACTCTAAACTAAGATGAAAAGCAATAAACGGGGGTACACAAGTGATTGAAGTCTAGGGTGAAGATCATCTCTAATCTAGGTCAATGCTTATTTAATCAAACCAAATCTTTAATAGGTTTTCCCTAAGTTGATTAGCCAATAATTTACGTGTTCTTAAAGTTAATCCGTGATTATTACTAACGTATACAAATCACACTTAGAGTAACACTAATCAAGATATGATTACCTATTTTACGTATCCGATTAATAGGTTAGGTTGTTTGATTACAAAAGAGAAATAGAATCATTCATTGATCAAATTAATCATATTTCTAGAGTTGCACATGGTGATCAAGCATGGAAAACTCTTAAACACGGATCAGAACAACCATTAAGAAGATTAAATCAAAGCATTAAACCATAGATAAGAAAAAATCAAACCCTAGATAAGAATTTAGTCAACCATATTGAAAAGCAAATCCATAGAAAGATTCATTGAAGATAAACTTACTAAGAATCCACAATTCGGTTGCTAAATCCCTTCAATCCTTGGATACCCCAAGGCACTAAACTAAGAAAAGCAGTAAGAACAAGTGTTTGAGAACTATTCTTCAAGTTACAAAGGTTGGGGGATCAAGAAAATATGCCTAAGAACTACTTAAAAGTCGCCCATAACTGATTGTCAGCGGTCGCTGGCCTCTACTTTCTGTCCCACTGCAGCAGCACAGGCCCAGCGACCGCTGGAAACCCAACGACTGCTGGCCTGTGTAAAATACGAAATTTTTGAAAACACCAAATTGAAGCTTGTCTCGATAGGAATCCGTAGCCGCAGACGGATCCGAATTCGGAGTTGTAACGAAGGAGAACGAGCCAAAACAAAATTATTGCGCATTGCGCAACAATTTCGCATATGGCCATGCATCCGCGTTCTTTCTCCTCTCGTTTTTTGCCCATATCTCCTAGTAAGCTCCCATCCGCTTTCCTCGGCTTCGTTCGTCTTAGCATCTTCAACATTTACGGCATCATTTAAGCTTCCATTCCACCTCTTTTCCACCTCCTACATCCAAAACACAAAACAAAGAACCCGGCGTAAAAACGAATAATAACACAACACTAAACAAAGAACCAACACACAAAACATGACAAAACAATATACTAAAATACAACCAAAACACGACAAAAACATATTAAACGATAAATACTAAAATATTTAAATGAATCATAAAATTAGAAAAAGTATAAACATTTAATAAAATATTAAAACAAAGTAAAAAAACTAATTAGTGATATATTAAAAAAATAAGTAAAGTGATAGTATTATATTATAATACTCCCTCTGTCCCACTAAGTTTGACACAATTCTCTTATTTGGACGTCTACTAATCTTGGCACATTCCTAACATAGTAAAAGTTATACCTTTAAAAAGATGTGGACCCCACCACATTTATCACTCTTACACTACTTTAATACACTCTCCTTAATAACGGTGCCCAAAAGTTTTATGTAATATTTATTGGGACGGAGAAAGTACAAGACAATTTTGACTATATTTTTAAAAATAATTTTTTATTTTTATTCCTAACCTGATTATGTTTTTAAAAATAATTTTCATTTAAGTTTTGAATGAAAAAGATAAGTATTAAAATTATATTTTAATATATTAATAGGTTTTCCCATCAATCAATAGCAATTTTAATAGTATGAAAATGGTGAGTGAAAGCCTAAGTTGGTAGTATTGGTACTGCAACGTTCATTTCTTTCTTCTTCTATCGAAACAACACACAAAGAAACAAAGCTTAGCTTGCTTTTACACGGTTACACCACCAACATACACACAAGATTGTCCACGTAAACACCGATTTCCCTCTCCTTCTCTTCCTCCATCTTCTCTCCCTAACCTGAAAAAAAAAATTAAAGTACACAAACGGCTATATTTTGACTGTTGTTGCGAAACCCTGAATGCCCCCCTCAATTGATGGGGGCCCCAAAATTGCCATCTCTATTCCATGGTTTAATTTAATAATTGGGACGGTTTAGGTTCAATCAATTGATCGGTATTCGAATTGGGTTTTTGATTTTGGGTTTGGGTTTGGGTTTGGGAATTTGTGATGACTTACGATGCGGGACAGGGGGATCTCAGGTTGGTGGGAGATTACGTGAAATTAGAGGTTGCCGGCGGCGGTGATAGCGACGCGCAGTGCTTGAAGGAGGCTTCGTCGTCTTGTTGCGCCGTCGCCGGAGAATGGCGTTGGCTGTTGTGGTGGTGGGCGAAGCTGGCGCTGGTGGCTTTGTTTTTGGGGGTGCTTCTTGTGGTTTTCGTGAAATGGATCGGACCCTTTGTCATGGAGAAGGTTAGTTTTTTTAGTTGGATGAATGAATATGCACACCTGTTTCTTTTGTGAATTATGGCGTAGTTCGTGTGAATTTACGGTGATTTATGGACAAATTTATTAAGAAATTACAATCTTAGTATGTTTGTTTTAGTGTGATAAAAAGTGAATGCGCACATGTGTCTTTTAGAATTACGTTGTAGTTCGTGTGAATTTACCATGGTTCTAGGAAATTGTATCAAAAAATTGCGAACTTTGGACTCCAAATTAATCCCTGTTTATGTTTGTGACTGAGCTCTTTGTACAAACTTAATGCAGGCAATGAATTCTGCTTTTATCTAAGAAATTATCTTTCCTTGATTATTGGAGACATCTAGTTTGCCTATTCAGATGTGTTTCTTTTGTAATATTATGACTTAGTTTGTGTGAATTTCTTGTGGTTTCTGGGCAAATGTAACACAAAAGCACAAGCTTTTTGATTCCATATTAGGTTTTGCACGTGTTTGACTGAGGTCTTTGTAAAAACTTGATCAGGTAATGAATTTGCATGTCAAAAACTTGAAGATGCTGGTGTTTGTTTCTAATGATTGCTCCTTCGTTAAATATTGGAGAGGTTTTAGTTTGTGCATGCAGTTATTCTAGTGTATGTGTTGATGAATAAAGGGATATGTGTTTCTTTCGTGAAATATGGCTTGGTTCGTGTGAATTTCCCATGGTTTCTGAGCAAATTTATTAAGAAATTTCGAACTTTTGATATTACAAAGAAAGTGAGCTCTTTGTACAAAATTAGTGCAGGTAATGAAGTTTGCTTTTGGCTAAAGAATTGCTCCTTCCTTGATTATTGGATAGTTTAAATTATGCAGTTATTCTAGTTTGTTTATAGATGAATGAATTCACGTGTGTTTCTACTCTTGAGTCTGTGACTTAGTTGTGTGAATTTACCACAATTCTTGGGCAGATTCATTAGGAAATCCCTAAATTGGACTCTAAATTAAGTGGTGTTTATGTGTGTGAGTGAGCTCTTTGTACAAACATAATGCAGGTACTTAATTTTGCATGACTTACAAAATAGAAACTTTTAAAATGCGGGAGCTTTGTCAAAGAAAATGCAGTTATTCTAGTTAATGTGCAGATATATGAATGCACATGTATTTATTTTGGGAATCATGACTTAGTTTGTGTGAATTTACAGAGGTTTTGGGGCAAATGTATTAAGGAATTGCAAACTTTTACTCCAAATTAAGCCGTGTTTATGTGTTTGAGTGAGCTCTTTGTACAAACTGAATGCAGGTAATGAATTTGTACTACAAAAACTCATAGATATGGGTGCTTTGTCAAGTAATTGCTTTTCCATTGATTATTGAAGATTTTTAATTTGTGTATGCAGTTCTAGTTTATTCGGGTGAATTTACCTTGGTTTTTGGGTAAATGTATCAAGAAATTGCAAACTTGTACTCCAAATTAAGTTGTACTATCTTTGTCCCAGTAAGCTTGGCACAGTTTATTATGTTAATACACTCATTTGAATATAAACTGTCATGCTTACTGGGACGGAGGGAGTATTTGAATGTGTGGTGAGCGTTTGTACCAACTTAATGCACGTTATGAATTTGCACTACTTATGATTTGCTGACCTTTACCTTTTGGAACAGAAATCCGTAGGTGTAAGTGCGTTTGTCTGAGAAATTGATCATTCCTTGATTATTGGAGAGTTTAGTCTTTGTATGTAGTTTTTCTAGTTTCTATGTGGTGGCAAGTATGTGTTATAATTTAAATTTTGTGGGCTGGAAATGAACCGTAGCTGGAAATTCTTCTAGAAAAATTATGGAAGCCATATTCTTTGTATTTTATAGTTGCTAAGGCGTATTCATTGTGATCAGCCACTCTTTTACTTCTACCTTTTCTTGAATCCGTTAAAGCTGATGACTTTTCAGTTTATAGTTCCATTTTTGAATTGATTTATGAAGTTTGTTTCTCTTCTATGTTGAGATGCTATGTCCAATATGTGGTTCTCTGTTATACATCTAATGAAGCTAGCTGGGGATAATCTTAATAGGGGAATGTGTACTATTGGTGATAGTCTGATAGATTAGACCGACAATACACATGATTGACTATTTGAAAGATTAATTGCACAAATAAGCTCAAAACTAATCAACCGTCTAAAATGTGGTAGATTGGCCGTATGATTTTTTTTCTATCCTATCACCGAAGTGAACACCCCCTTATTGTACTTTCTTTATTTGGTCATCATCTTCGAAATACGCGATAATTTCCATGATGTTTGTTATGTGTGACTAGAGAAGTCTGGATATGACGTTATGACTTGATGGTTTTCACTGTTGTAGCATTTGTTCTACATTTCATTCTTTAATGGCTCTAATTATAACTACACGTGGTGTGATTTCTACAGGAAATCATCCCCGTAATGAATTGGGAGAGGGAATCGTTCAGCACAGTGCAGCTAGCATTTTTAATCTTTGGTTCTCTTACAATATTTCCATCCATATGTCTACCTTCTTCACCATCTATGTGGCTTGCCGGGATCACTTTTGGATATGGTTATGGATTTCTGCTCGTCCTTGGAGGGGTCACGTTCGGTGTCTCTCTTCCCTATTTCATTGGTTCACTTTTTTACCACAAAATCCAAGTACTGATGTGAATTTTTGTCATTTGTCACTTTAGTTGCATATTTTCAGCGTCTCATACTTGAATACTTAAAATGAACTTTATGTTCCTTTTCTCACTTGTAGGTGTGGTTAGAGAGATATCCTAAACGTGCTTCTGTGATAAGATTGGCTGGCGAAGGAAGTCTGTCTAATCAGTTCAGAGCTGTAGCATTCATTAGGATTTCTCCTTTCCCTTATATCATATATAACTACTGTGCAGTAGCTACAGATGTGATGTTTGTCCCTTACTTGTTTGGCACACTGGTGGGAATGGTGCCAGAAATATATCTAACACTTTACACGTTAGTTCTTTTCTCCTTCTCTCTCTGAGCCCTTGCCGATACTATATGAATAAATAAATAAAATGAGCTATTCCTGTAAATACACGAGGTTTTCATAAATTTTAAAATTGCACTTGACATTTTAATTTGGTTAGAATAATAACTGTGTGCAATTTCAGAACAATTGATACCTCATGTGTTACTGAGCCAAATTGAAACTTCATGACGTCATGTGTAATTTTAGAATTCATGAAAAACATCGTGTATTTTCCTAGCAGTAATGCCTGCTTGCTTCTTTGTCATGTATGATTTAGATATGACGATCAGCCGAGATTTCGTACCAAGTTTATAATGGAAAACTTTTGTCTGCATTTCCCATTATTCCTTTCGTTTTTATTTTTGTTTCTTCTCCTTTTGGTTACAATGCAAAATTAGACACTCAATTCTTTTTTCTTGGTGATTTTCTTTTCTGTATCCCCATTACATTAGACTAATGTCCCATTACTTCAAATGCAGTGGCATTATCATACAAACCATAGCTGATGCTTCGGGTGGTCGGCAATCTATGTCGACAACTCAAATATTCTGCAATGTTGTTGGCTTCTGCATAACTGCAGCAGCAACGGTGCTCGTCACATTGTATGCAAAAAGACGATTGAAAGAACTGCAGATGGAAGAGGTGCTAGTCTTGCAGTAGTACATGATATTACACATCTTGGCTAAAATATTACTTTATATTGCAATTATACACCAACCGTTGTTGCGTATATATGAAACTGGCTGGTCCCTCTGGTAAGTTTATAAGTTGGTTGCTCATGCTTTCGAAAATCACCTACCGGGATGGTAGGGGAAGGTAATGAATGATACTGACATGACATCATCCCCAAAGTATATAGAATGCTGCTATGCTACCTACCCTTGGGTTCTCAGCTACCTTTTCACTCCTCATCCAATGGTTGAGCATATCTGTATATAGTCCCGATCTTGGGTTTTATGTTTATGTTACGAAAAGCCATCCTGGCTTCACGTATTATAAGTTAGTCCTGACGTTTCGCCATATGTTTTATATTGTATCGAATGACAATGAGTCAAATGAAGAAGTGGCCGAGTTCATGTAAAGTCTATGCCATTTTATCCTCATTTGGTAACATTTGTTTCTTAGAATGTGTTAGGAGCATTTGTTTTGGTGATTTGAGTAGGTTTATTATGTAATTCTTTTTCTTCTGAGAAGGGGAGATATATATTATGCAAGGTATCAAAGTTGCTGAGAATGTGAAATGAGAACCTCCAGCTATAAAAATGGAATTAAAAAAATTTAGGGAAAAGGAAAGAAAAGAGAAATAGTCCCGTTTGAATCCTCATTTCCTTATACAATTAGTGGGGATATAATTCAATA
>JAPKLX010000261.1:72111-92454 GCA_026898415.1 Leonotis leonurus
TTTGAATCCTCATTTCCTTATACAATTAGTGGGGATATAATTCAATAAGGTTATATTAGGGTAAAACTTATCTCTTTACAATATGGGATAAATGTATAATTACTCTTTAAATTCCTTCTTTTTTATTCATCCATCATATTTAAATTATAAATTAATTATTGTTTTTCTCCATCATTCCACTCTAAGAAGGGATAATATTAATTATCTAAATTTGGAATGATAATATTATTCCTTCTTAGAGTGAGATGAAGGAGAAAAACAATGTTGAATTTATAATTTAGAAAAGAAGAAGAGATAAAAATAAAAAAAAAGAGAGAGAGAGAACCTAATTATAAATTTATTCTATATTCTTAAATTTATTAAAGAGAACACAACATGGCCACAATGTAGCCAATTACATAACTATATATATTTGTCATTATATATATTTAATTAATTAGTACTTTTAGTTACATTAATCATTTTTATTTTTTATTACCCTTTAAATGTTAAATTTGTTTATTTGATTTATATTATTTTCAACATTCACAATCCAAACTTAAATATTTTTATACGCATAACATGGAGAGATCTTTTAAAACAAACATAAGTATTCAACACATTTTTAGAAATTCAATTCTTCATTAAAAATTTTATTTCATATAATTTAATAAAAGGTCATAATATAAGAGTGTAGTCTATAATTCAAATTTTTTTTGTTGCACTTTTTCTTTCTTTTTTCAGAGGACTATTATATTTGAAATTCTTTTTGTACGAATATGAAAAAAAAATTATATGAAGTACTATTTTGAAAGTAACCTAATTTTCTGGAAACCACTATGTACCGGAATACGAGTATCAGTTTATATGCATTATATCTACATATTTACAGGTGGGCAAATATACCAAAAAAAATTGGCATAATAGGCATACTGTACCGAAAAACTGAACATAAAGTACTTAACATCTACATATTTTTTCGGTACGGTATAACACTATACCAAAAACTTTTGGTGTGGTATATGTATGTATTTTTGTCATATCGCGGTATACCGAACTTTTTCAGTATGTACCAAAAACTCAATATATACCGAAAGTTCGGGACATACCGTAACGTTGGTATATCAATATATACGATATTTCGATATATCAGTTATTTCGGTATATACTGAAAGTTTAGTATATCAGTATATACTGATATTTATCAAAATTTATATATTTTTTTATTATTAATCTTAATTAATTTTATTTTGTATCTACCTATAATTATAATTTTAATATAATATTGAATTATTATATTAATAATATATAAAATGTTATAGTATTATTTAAATAATATATTAAAATTATAATATACGTAATTTATTTTTTAATCTTTTAGTGATTAAAATAAATATACTATTGTATTTTTTATATAATAGTAGCAAATTTAATTTACATTTGTTAAATATGTCTATAATATAAATAAGGGTTATTTATAAAAATAAATAATATGATATATCAATATTTCATTAGCACTTTTATTCTCTATCATAATTGTAAAATTATTATATAAGTATTTGTTAAAGAGTATAACATATAAATAAAGAGTATATTATATTTATTTTATATAATTATTTGATAAATATTATAAGATACAAATAAATAATATATTAGATTTAGCTAAAATTTAAATTTAAATATAAATTTATAAAATATATATTGTGTATTATAACATATGTTGGGAAACAATTAGGACCCCAACACGAGATGACATATTATTGAATAAAAATATTTTTTACGTTTAATTTGACTATTGTTTGTTGATCATAATCATAACTCAATAAAATAAATATAACTTATAACTGGAGTTGCAAACGAATCAAATAATTTTAATTTGATTTGGCGGTTGTGTTCAAATAGTCATATTCATATTTTATAATTAAAATTTGAAAAACATATTTTTCATGATTTGATTAATATTCAAATAAAAATAAATTTTTTTGGGTCCTTGGAGAGCATGTGTTGTGTATGGGGGAATACACCACACTCCAACTTTTCTCGCAAAAGGCTGTTTGAACAGTAGGTTGAGAAGCAGCTCGCTATCTATACTAGAACAGCTCACTTGAGGATAATAGATGATCTCCTATGATGCAAAGAGAGATCAAGTTGTTCAAGTAAGTTCTCAACACAAAGTGTGAGTTGATCTGTCAAGGAGCAGGTCATCTGATCAGCTAGCTGGAGCTGAGCGGGTTAGTTGTCCAAGAGAAGAGCATGTGCGGAAGCTTAGCGATCTGGTTGGTTGGCTGCTCTTACACTTAGAAAATATATTTTATTTTATACTTAGTGTTCTTTAAGGAGGTTGATTCAAGATACACAGCTCGCTGTTGGGAACAACTCGTTGGTGAAGTGATAAACAAAGAATCAAACTAATTAATGCAATGCAAAATATAAAAAAACAAACAATATTTAACGTGGTTTGGAAAACCCCCTACGCCCACGATCGATCAATGCTAGATCGATGAATCTCTTAAATTTGGATCCCTCACTTATTTATCCTCGTTGAGTATGAACCAAAACTCTCTTATTTATTCTCACTGAGAATGAGATTGCAACGCTCTCATTTAAACTCGTCGAGTGCAAGATCTGAGCTCGATTTTACAATCTTTCTTCCTCAAAGCTTTTGGCTGTGGAGGAAACTAGAACTATGGGCTTTGAAGGCTCAAATCTAACGTAAGTTCTAGCGGTTTTATCTTCATAATGATGGAGATTTCTCTCTAATTTACAACACTCAATAATGTATATAATCTTATATCTAGTGTTGAATAAATCTATGGAAATTTGGAGAGAATCTTGTAGCATTGAAACTTTTTCTGGTAATGTCACGAACACCATTTCTGAAGAAGGCTTGAAGCATTCATAGTTCAGTATTTGAAAACTACCCGTTGTGAGTCTTTGCAGCTTGTGCTGATAGCATTAAATGCTCTTTTGACTGTTGGTTGCTGACTGTACTTCTAGCCATTGAAGTTTGTCCTACGTGGATGTTGGCGTGACATAGGACAGGTAAGCTTATCAATTTAGGTAGATTCTAGCTTCCTCCAACTTGGTTGAACAGCTCGCTTGGACCTCATAGAAACAAGTCGATATATTAACCTGCAAGTGAGCAGGTCGATTATAATATTCCTCGAGTTGTGCCCCAACGATCTGTTGATTGACCTGTTGGACACGGGTAGTTTGTATAGAGCTTCTTCTTGTACAGCTCGTTGTGCAGATCGATATCAACTTGTTTGATACAAGGTTGATTTTATCGCGCTGCTTCTTATGCAGCTTGATATCAACGTGTTTGATACAAGGTTGATTCTATCGCGATGCTTCTTGGTATGCCTATCGACCTGTCCATCGACCTATTTATCGATCTGTTCATCGATCTGATAGTGGTCTACTACAAGGTCTGCCTATCGACTTGTCCATCGACCTCTTGATCGATTTGTCTGTTGACCTCTTGATCGATTTGTCTGTCGACCTCTTGATCGATTTGTCTATCGACCTGATAATGGTAAGTATGTTGGCCTGTTGTGCAAATAAGGTGCAATAAAGACTAAGTCTATACAGATCAGGTTAGTCCTATGAACAAATCGTTACATCGATCTGTTCTCATGTTTTGACTTTAACCTGCTACAAAGAATAAGGTCAATCTTCTGATACAGATTGTTAACTTAACCTGGTCTTACAAAGTGATGTCTCTTCTAATACATAGACTAAATAAGATCAAGCCCTATAACACTGGTCGTTAACTCAACCTGGTCTTACAAGTTATTTGATCTGCTATTAAGAACACAGATGACTCATATGGACACGATCTGTCTTTCATCGATCTATCCTTACATTTAGTCATTCTGTAAAGTCTATCTAATCTAAACACAAATAAAGCATAAACTCCTTAACATCAATAAACATTAAAGTGTAAACACATTTTAATAGCATACATATATATTATGGTTCGCATCATCAAAACATATAAATAATGATTTCCACAATCATAAAAAGGTTCCTAACAAAATTTATAATATTCGATTTGATATTAATAAATATTCGATTATATATATAATAATAATAAAATCGAATATACGAATCAAACCGAATACCTTCGAATATCATTATCGAATCGAATATGGATCAAATCGAGATATATCTTAAATTGATAATGATTTTAGTAGATATATATTTTAATTATTACTTATTAATTTTTAAGTATGTTTATTGTTAACTAATTAGATTAAATTATTAATCATACAAAAGTACAAATAATTTAAAAGGTTAATAACAAAATTTGAAGATAATTCCACATAAAATTAAACCTAATTTGCTAATATATATTGATAATCAATATAGTAATATTTTTTTACATCATTAATCTTTTTAAAATCACTTGAATCGAATTGTATGTAATTATTGTATATCAATTACTATTACTCAAGTTAATTTATAATTTATACACTTATTTTTATGATAATTAGTACTTATTAGTATAAGATAAATAAAAGATGAATTTATTTTTAATTTTTTTTGCATAATTTTCCGTATGAAATGCGGTATTTTAGTTATATTTTACCGAATTTCAATATATCGAATTCGGTATGGTATCAATATTAAATTTTTTTGATATCGAATTTTCGATATATTGAAAATTCGGGACAATAAGGGTATGAAAAAACTACATATCGAAAATTTTCGTATGATAATGGTACAACGAAAAAAATTCAGTACGTCGTATCGACTCACATGCACTCACACACACACATACACACATATATAATATATATATATTTGATGGTGCACTCACGAATTAAATTATTTTTAGTAATATATTTAATGACACCGTTTATATACATAAAAAAACGAGAGTTATAATATACTCTTTCCATTTTACATAAATATGCACCATTTGACCTTGCACGAGTTTTAATAAAATGTAGTTGACTTGAATAGTAAAAGTGTGATTAAATGTTAAAATATAACTGATTTGAATGTTAGTGGAGATTGAGACCCACAAAAAGATGTTATTAAAGGTTAAAATATAGCTAATTTGAATTATAGTGGAGAATGAGGCTCACAAAAAAGTGTTGTTAATATCCAAAAACAGAAAATATATATTTATGTGAAACGGATGTAGTATAAAAATAGTGGGAGAAAATATTTTTAATGATATAAATATTGTAATTGTAGGAGAAAATATTTAATTGAAATTGAAATTATGGGAGTATAATTTAAAAAAAATATTTTTAATTATTAATTAGCTAATTAGACGACAAAAAATTCAAAAGTTGTAGAATAGAAAAGTATCAGTTATTTGGAGCCAAAATAGATTTATGGATAAATTAGTCAATTAAAATTAAATATATATAATGAACTGAATTAATAATAAATCGGACCGATTTTTTTTATTATGAACCGATATGTAATTAATCCGCCACACATGTAGCCATTTAGCATGATTCGATATAATTTCTCTCATTAATGGAAAATAACTTTATGATATCTCCGAATATTTTATCTTTCGTTATTTATTAAGGGAAAATGTGTCAAATAAAAGAAAGAGAGATTCTATCCTACGTTTACAATGAATATTTTTTGTATTTATGTTATAATAATGTTAATAACGTGATTTATAAAAATGGACTGATATTGAACATAATTCACTCACAAAAGTAGTAACTTGTTGAAAGATAGTCAAAATGATAACAAGATATGGTACAAATTAGGTGAATACTTATAGATAATACGATACCAAAAATGTGCCTCCTTTGGTTGTTGCAGAGAATAAATGCTTCTTTTTTCTGTACTCAATCTGAATATGAAACAGACCTCACAAGTGAAAAAAAAAAGCACAATTATGACCAAACACATTCAAGATCAGAATAGAATGGCTTCTTCCCTTGTTTGAGCTATGATGTTAATATGTATGATAATTAGCTACTCAGAACACAAATCAAAGTATCAAAGTGTTGTGTGTGTGAATGAGAGAGAGAGAGAGAGATGTATTAAATATTTACCCAAACGTGTCTCTTTACAGCGGAGCTGGGCAATTTCATAGAGAACCCACAACTCTACATGCCTCTCTTGCTTCCTCAACTTTCTTGGAACTAATTTCCACAAAAAAGAAAAAGAAACAAAAAATTGGAACTGTAAAAGTACCACTAGAATTATTTGTTTTGTTACTAACCCACCACAGACAGCCTGCCCAGAGCAGAGATCCCACTTCGTTGCTCAATTGAGAAGATTCCCAAACAATGCCATAACAGACAAAACTTTTGCATCCATTTCCCATTCACAGCAAATGCTGAATTTCAGAATTAAAAAAAATGGAATCTTTTTGTGATGGGCATGAAATATATGGCATCTTGAGAAGATCAGGCACAAGATCAAGAACTGGATCCAACATTGTATAATGCTGGGATTATGTTGGGAACATGAGAATACAAGGTAAAACACTTCACTGCATTGTGTTCCTTTATGTATTTTGTGCTGTTCTAGTCTGTGCGATTGAGGAGAAGGAGATTTTACTTCAATTTAGGGGCAACATTTCTAGTGACCCTTTTGATAGTTTGAATTCTTGGATCCCTAGTAATGTCCCTTGCCAAGATTATCATGGGGTGTTTTGTAATTCTGATGGGAATGTGGTGAAGATTGTGTTGTGGAACACTAATCTCAGTGGAGTTTTGTCTCCTTCTTTGTCAAAATTAGAATCCCTTAGGGTTATAGCCTTGTTTGGTAACAAGTTCACTGGTAATATCCCTTTTGAGTATGGAGAGATCACTACATTGTGGAAGATAAACTTGAGCTCCAATGCTCTTTCAGGAAAAATCCCAGAGTTTCTTGGTGATTTGCCAAACATAAGATTTCTTGATTTATCAAGAAATGAGTATAGTGGTGAGATTCCTTCAGCAGTGTTCAAGAATTGTTATAGGACTAGATTTGTTTCCTTTGCCCACAACAATCTATCAGGGCCACTCCCTCTTTCACTCAGTAAATGTTCGAATCTAGAAGGGATCGATGTGTCTTTCAATGGCCTTACTGGGGCGTTGCCGTTGGAAGTTTGCATCTTTCCGAGGATGATGTACTTGTCAGTGAGGAGTAATATGCTATCAGGGGGTGTTGAGAGACAGCTCTCACAATGTGGAAGCTTGAACCTTTTGGATCTTGGTAGCAACATGTTTTCCGGGCCAGCACCATTCGAGGTTCTCGGATTTACAAACCTCACGTACTTTAACGCTTCGTGGAACATGTTTGAAGGGGAGATATCAGAGATATCGACTTGCAAGAAGCTGGAAGTGATTGATGTTTCTGGTAATGCCTTGTATGGCGAGGTTCCATCAAGCATCAATAAATGCAGTGGCCTCAAATATCTAGATTTGGGTTTCAATAGGCTTAATGGAAGTATACCAGTTGGAATTTCTAGTTTGAAGAATCTAGTGTTGCTTCGGTTGGGAAATAACGACATAGATGGGACGATTCCTGCAGAGATTGGGGGTATAGAATGGCTTCAAGTTCTTGATTTGGACAATCTCAGACTTCATGGTGAAATCCCTAATGAGATCAGCCAATGCAGATTTCTTCTTGAGCTGTAAGTCCACTCCCTCTCTTTTTGGTCGCCTAAAATAGGACATAAGTTTAAATTGCAAAGAATCCATAGGTCATTATCTGTTTTACAAAGTGCTAAAGATCCTTTCAAACTTGCAAAATGAGCTATAGTTCATGATTTGTTTAGTAAATTTACCTGATGAAAATAGTGTATTATATAAAATAGTTAATTATGGCTGGAATGTGTTTTTTGTTATTCCATTTAGCTGAATGATTGATTTCTGAAATATATATGCAGGAACATTTCAGGGAACTCTTTAGTAGGAGGAATCCCACAAAACCTTGAAAACTTGACAAATCTTGTGATTCTTGACCTACACCACAACCAGCTTAATGGAAGCATACCCCTGACCATGGGAAATTTGTCTAACCTATATTATTTCGATTTATCCGAAAACTTACTCTCTGGTCCGATTCCTTCTTCACTTGGAAGTATAAACAACTTAACCCATTTCAATGTCTCTTACAACCACCTTTCCGGTGCTATCCCTTCAGTCGTAAGCATCACGCAGTTTGGATACTATGCTTTTTTCCAGAATCCGGGCCTATGTGGTGCTCCGTTAGGAAATCCGTGCTCGGGCAGTGCTTCGAGTCCAGCTTCACGGAAACCAAAGCTCAGCGCTTCTGCAATAGTGGCTATAGTAGCAGCTGCTCTGATTGTTGCCGGTGTTTGTGTCATTACATTCATCAACATGAGGGCTCATCCCGGAAAGGGAAGAGAAGATGAAACTATGATTGTGGAAAGCACTCCGCTAGCTTCAACGGAGTCTAATGTCATCATTGGGAAACTAGTCCTTTTCAGCAAAAGCTTACCCTCAAAGTACGAGGATTGGGAAGCCGGAACCAAAGCTTTGCTAGACAAAGAATGTTTAGTAGGCGGAGGCTCAATTGGGACCGTCTACAAGACTACCTTCGAAGGCGGGATCGCCATTGCAGTGAAGAAACTTGAGACACTGGGAAGGATCCGAAGCCAGGATGAATTCGAGCATGAGATAGGACGCCTAGGAAACCTTCAGAACCCGAATCTGGTTGCTGTTCAAGGATATTATTGGTCGTCGAGCATGCAACTAATTATGTCAGAGTTTGTATCAAGAGGAAATCTTCATGATAATCTTCATGGACTTGGTTATGCCGGCACGAGTACCGGTTCCGGTAATCCGGAGTTGAACTGGTCTAGAAGGTTCCACGTCGCTGTCGGGACAGCCAGAGCCCTAGCCTACCTTCATCATGACTGCAAGCCTCAAGTTCTCCACCTTAACATCAAATCCACTAACATACTCCTCGATGACCGCTACACAGCGAAGCTCTCCGATTTCGGCTTGGGAAAGTTGCTCCCTCAACTCAACACATACGGTTTGACAAACATACATAATGCAGTTGGATATATCGCCCCCGAGCTTGCTCAGAGCTCAAGAATCAGTGATAAGTGCGATGTGTATAGTTTCGGGGTCGTACTTTTGGAGCTGGTGACTGGAAGGAAGCCAGTGGAGAGCCCAGCAGGGAATGAAGTGGTGATTCTGGCCGAATATGTTAGAGGTTCGGTGGAGAGGGGCTCTGCCTCGGTTTGCTTCGACAGAAACTTGAGGGGCTTTGTTGAAAACGAGCTCGTTCAGGTGATGAGGCTGGGGTTGATTTGTACTAGCGAAACGCCGTCGAGGAGGCCGAGCATGGCTGAGGTTATTCAAGTTCTTGAATCTATAACAAATGGTTCAGAGCCAAAACAATCTAAGGGTCTAAGGTAGTTGTTTCTTCACTTGGTTGGTTCGTTGGAGGTTTTCTTAAGATTCTTTTGGATTCATTCAGTATTTATCATAATCAATTGTTTGTTAGTTGGGAATAATGTTAGTATTTTATTCTTTTTGTATCTTATGAAGAAGCATACTGACCTGAAACCAATGATTTAAAGAGAAAAAAAAAACACTCAACATTCTAAACTATTAAATTTGTTTCAGTTTGTTGGCGTATTGCTTTGCTTATCTATGATCAAAATTTAACCATCAATCATCTATAATCTATAACCAACACTATAAAAAGTTATCATTACTTATTATAATATCTAAGGATGATTTAGTAATTAAATATTTGTATACATGTAAGTTTGATTTATTTGATATAATTTAAAAGTCATTTCATAAACAAAATTTTTAAAATTGTGGAGAAAGATTTGTTAATTTGCTTAATATGCATAATGTATTGTTTATTGAGCTAATAGCTTAAAATAGAGTTGGATTAATTAGTAGATATGTGATTCTATGGCTTTTGAAGTACATTTTCATCTTAAGCTAATCACGATATTATTAATTTAATTTGAACAAAAAATAGTAGTAAAATTATATAGTTAAATAAAATAGTCTTTTTCAAACATAAATTTATGTATCAATAATTAAGAGTGCACTGCAAAAGTGTCCTCAAAATAGTAGTAAAGTTATATAGTTAAATAAAAGGGTGATTAGCGAATAATGCCCTATTACGTAACTAATAGGTGTAGAATACCCTCTTTTGTAAAAATGTATGTAAAATGCCCAAAAAGACCATTATACCCCTGATTATTTGTTAAAAAATCATTTTTGAGGTATTATATGTTTAAAGAAATCCAGACTTCTTAGTATATCGGCTGGAAATATTCCTCGTACCCTATACTGATTCCCTTTATCGGACAGTGGGTCTGGTCTTTAACAATGCCACGTACTAATGTTTTGGAAAATTTTGACAAAATAATACTCTTTTAGATATATAACGTTTTAATTTCAATCGACTATCCTGATTCTGATATATAACGTTAGATATATAACGTTTTAAATATACGAGCAAGAAGAGATGCTTAGTAAGGATGAGGATTCTGATGGATCTACAGAATCTTCAGACTGAAGCAGAATCTTGTCATCAGGAGAGGGAAGATCGGACTGGATTCTCTAGTCGAACGATGATCTCGCCAAACCTGATAGAGAAGATCATGAAGAAAACTTTGAATGTTCAGAAGTATCAAGGTTTTAATGCCAGCAACCTAGACGAAGTACTGAGGAATTTCAGTTTAGGAAGAAGGAAACATCATATCGTCTACGGAATCACTAGACGAGAGATGTCACTTCCGATCGAGTTTACAGGGAATCAAGTGGAGATGCAATTGATTCCAGCAAGCGACATCCGTGAGGATTTAGAGAAACTTAAACCAAAGATTGCCGAAAAGATGAGATGGATTCATATCGGGGCAATACAACTGGTGCTCAAATCCACGATGTTCACAGGAATTGATGCTCCAATCGACATAGCTATATGTGATAGGAGGATCAGAAACCTACAAGATTCGGTGATGGGAACCATCTCGGGGAATCTTTGTGCAGGCCAAGTCGTGGGGATTGTCTATCCCAAAATTGCCTACAATCTCAACGACTTGGGTTTCAGTAAAGCTCTGACTCTTTATCAGGACTTCAAGAGAAAGGAGCTATTGGATGAGGGAAATACCCCTTATTCGATAACATATCAGATTTCGTATGCACTTTCTAACTCCCATCATACGGAGTTATTCTTAGGAAAGCCATTTATCGAGATACCTGATATTTTCAAGAAGGTGACTACAGCAATTGGTCCCGACAGAATGGAGATTCCACAGAAAAGGGAAGTCAACATTCGAATACAAGAGAGGCCTGTCATAAGACATGATCAAAGTCTTAAGATAAGCTCAGGAAGATTATCCTTCCAAGGAGATAGAATTATATCTCAACCTTTTGGAAGGAGACTCATCCAGGAAGGTCAACCCCAAGTCCCATGGAAAACTCAGGTTTCAGTTAATCTGAAATGTCCAGAAGGATGGAGAGGGATGACAACAAGATTTGATACTACAAGATGGGAAAATAATTTTCCATGTAGTGTCTTGTATTATCTCCCGCAACCAGAAGTGAATCATTACAATGGAACCCTTGACCTTGGGGGTTTTATAGTAGAGGTTAAAGGGAGAGCAGGACGAGAAGATGTTCTGATTCTAGGGCGGGATTTTTTGGAAAGATTCAAGCCCTGGAAACAGATGGACCAAGGAATGATGATCACGATAGAGGAAAGAAGACTCCTAATCGTATGACGAGTCCCTTCTCGATATACATTCCAGTGGGAGTGTTATATGAACAATATAAGGCAGAATATTTCTCGGCCTATATTGATTCAGGTGCAGGAATATGCACAGCTAGAAGGGGAATTTTCCCAGCAGAAATTGAGGATACTTTACCTCAAATTGCTGGCAGAGATTTCTCTAAAAGAATTTTACTCTTATCCAAAGGAGTAAAAGAAGTGGAAATACTAATTGGAGGAGCGGGACAAACACCTTGGTATAAGGTTAAAACTCCACCGATCTATTTTCATGATACATGAGCTGATGTTCTGTTAGGAAATAATTTCCTACAGATGTTCAAAAGATACACACAGGACAATGAGTAAAGAAGATTAGTGTTCACAACCAATTGTGAGCATAAAATCATTGTTCAGAGACTGAGGAAGGCGTTTAATCGACAGATTCCAGTCGCTTTTCGCAGCAAGCGTGGTGATCTGAATGATGAAGGTAAACTTTGTCAACCAAAGATGAAGGATCAAAGGAGGTTCAGCGAAGCAGTGCTTAGCTGCATCCGGGAGGATGATCTGCAGGATGAGGAAATCCATATCCTTAAGGTAGCTTTGATTTCTAACAAAGAAATTAAGGTTGAAATGCAGGTGTCCCTTGCAGATGTCAAAAGGAAGATCTTGAGATGCTACAATGAGAATCCTTTGGTCTGGTGGGATAGGAACCAACTTAAAGCAACCTTAACGGTGAAGCCGGAAAAGGTGCACGAGTTCGTAAGGTTCAGACCAATCCTGATGAACTTGATTGATCAGAAGGATATGAGAGTTATTATCAAGGAACATCTTGATATGAAGTTGATTGAGCCAGCTAATTCTCCTTATAGTTGCCCAGGATTTCTGGTAAGGAATCATGGTGAGATCAAGCGAGGTAAACCTAGACTTGTCATTAATTATAAAGGGATTAATGATATTCTAGAGTTTGATGGATATTTTATCCCAAGTAGAGATCACCTTATTAACTGCATAAGGAATGCTAAGGTTTTCTCAAAGTTTGATTGCAAATCAGGGTTTTATCAGATTTGCATGGAGGAAGGGAGTAAAAAGCTTACAGCTTTCTCAACACCACAAGGGCATTTTGTTTGGAACGTAATGCCAATGGGGTTAGCAAATGCTCCCCAGATTTTCCAGAGAAAGATGGATAATCTTTTTAAAGATTATTTTTCTTTTATGTTTGTCTATATTGATGATATCCTGATAACATCAAAAGATATGGATGAACATATAAAGCATCTGGAATTATTTGCAGATACCTGTTACAAGGAAGGATTAGTGCTATCTGAAAAGAAAGCAATAATTGCTACCCAAAAAATGGAATTTTTGGGAATAGAGATTGATGAGTCTGGAATAACTTTGCAGGATCATATTGTGCAAAAGGTCCAGGATTTTCCAGAAACATTGAAAGAGAAGAAACAACTTCAGAGTTTTCTGGGAGTTGTTAATTTCGCCGGAATGTTTATCAAAGATCTAGCGAAACACAGGAAGGTCTTTAGTAATCTACTAAAGAAAGATGTTCCGTTTATATGGACGGAAGAGCATCGACAGGGAATGAAAAGGCTAAAGGAGGAATGTAAAAAACTCCCAAAGCTTTCAATTCCACAGGATGAGGATGATCTAGTCCTCTACACAGATGCGAGTGATCATTGGTGGGCAGCAGTACTAATGAAAGTCACTCCATATGGAGAAGAACCCTGCAGATATTGTAGTGGTTTGTTCGCAGAAAGTGAGGCCATCAGATGGCATATCAACGAGAAGGAATTCTTTGCAGTTGTGAAGGCCTTTAAGAAATGGCCTTTATTTTTATTAGCAAAGAAATTTACTTTAAAAGTTGATAATACACAGGTTAAAGCTTTCCTAAGAAATAAAATTGAATCAAAGCCTGAAAAGGCTAGATTAATTAGATGGCAAGCTTTATGTCAATATTATGTTTATGATATTGTTGTAGTAAAATCTCATGAAAATATTCTTGAAGATTTTTTGACAAGAGATGGAGCCAGCTGAGATCAGTTCCATCATCCTAGCCCAGAGGCATCTCCGAGAAAATTTGGAAATGCTTTTGGAAGAATGGGAAGAATGCACTCTCCATGCTGAACAAATGGGGAAATTACAAACTACCGATAAGACGAAAGTCTCCGGTAGGATACGAGCCAGTCTGCTGACCTATACTCAGTTAGGGTCGGCGTTGGAAAAGCCAATCCTGCGGGCTTCCAGAAAACCTCTGGAAATAGCAGAGTTTCGTGTTCCGACACCTAAACCGGTAGAAGGGGATTCAAATACCCCTCGAGCGAGTTCTAAGTCAGTGGAGTCTGAACCACTGGCCCAAGAAAAAGATAATGCGAAGGCTTCACCGCCTGAACCATTATGTCAACCCTCCACCTCTGGGGAAAAAGAGGGAGAGATTAGTCTCAGGCCGTTGACAGGAAAATCTGAGATTAATATTAATAAGATTATTTTCTCCTCTTTTGAACAGGCCTACCAGGCGAAATGGGAGAAACTACTCACGAGAAGGGATATCAATCCTAATACTAGTAGGGTTGATGTCTCAGAAAAATATCCAAGGGTGTGGATGATGCCAGGATCCAAACCCCAGGAGGTCAAGCAATGGTATGAATTTGGGGCACTCGCCTCTGTTTATACTATGTCTCCATCGTTTCTAGAAATCTCGAGTCTGCCTCGATGGATACAGGAAGCAGTGCACGAAACCTGGGCAAATAATGAATCACTTTGCCGAGGTGATACTTTGGAGCTATATTTCATTAGTGCAGCTCCAGAACCAGCAGGAAAAGGGAGTCATGAGGCTTTTCACTATATAAGGCTCAGACGACCTAGGATGGATGTCTTCAACCAGGTTAAGACGCCACCCAACGAGGTACCCATGATTGCAGCCATTTCTGATGATCAAATCACAACTAGGCGAGCATGGGGATTGTGGGTTTGTCTCACGGAGATGGACAAAGTCAAGTTTCCATTTAAGTTCTTCCAGAACTCAGCAAATGGAACCTTCCTGTTAAATACTATGACAGGAAAATCAACCAAGTTTGCAGAAGAGGCGTTCGAGAGAAAAAGAACTCTTCTGTGGGAAAATAAGATGGCGATGAGCAAAGAGACCCATCGCAAGTTCTGTAATATGGCTCATGTTGGCCATTGGGAATCTTGAATTTGTTCGGATTGCTCAGCACAGCGTGAACCAGAGTTCGAGAAAGGATTCTTGCCTAAGCAAGACAAGAAGAAATTTCGAGCAAACGAGTATGGGGAGAAGAATTCTTCCCAGAAAGGACGAGTCACAAGGGCCCCTCCAAAAAAGGAACATGGTCGACAAAACTAAAGGAGCCATGTGAGGGGAACAGAGAAGATGCTTTCAAACAAAGAAAGCATGTGAAGGAGAGGCACCCACTAAAAAGAAAACGACAAAGGTGGGTGGCAGAAAGAGACATTCCACCCAGAAAAGAATCGTCGGTGGAATAAAAGTTAAAAATGGACCACTAATTCAAAGAAGGGGTCCAACCACTAAGAAATGTTTGTGTTGGCAGCCTTATCTGGACCCAACTTCACGTGAAGAAGCATCATTCAGAAGATAAGGATCCGAGGCAATAATGCAGGGAAGAGGAGGCCTCCAGCCTTCTATATAAACGAGCATTTGGAGAGAGTTGAGATCATCGAAAATTTTCCTTACTTCTCTCCAACAATAAACATTGTATTTCTATTAAGTTTATGCGAGTTGTTTTTCCGCTACCATAGGTAGCTAAACAAGTTAGTCTCCTCCCTAAAGGAGATTAAATTAGTATGTAATAGATATTTATAATTCCTTAATAAGATTTGGGCTTTTGTTCATCCTCTTCTGGATTTATATTTTCCTTATTTTTACCAACCAAATACTTATACGGCCCGGGTAGGAAACGAACGAGGGCTGTGCTGTGAGCTGTTGAAGGAATCTGCGTCTGGAAATCATAAGGTGTTCCTGGTGGTTGGACGTGGTCCCTAAAACTTCCGGTGGATACGACCCGACAGCTTATTGGTCAAAGAAGGTATGAAAGTTGGTATTAATACAGAATTTATTTATACGGAAGTGTGATGGGCCTGATAATTGTTGATTGAAATTAGGTATTAAAAATGGTTTTAATTAAAAGATGGATAAGAAAAGGGTATAATTGTCCAATATACATAAATTGGGCACTTTACATCCATATTTACAAAATGGGATAGTTTGCACCTATTAATTAGGAAAAAGGGCATTTTACACAATTTACCCTAAATAAAATAGTCTTTTTCAAACATAAATTTATGTATCTATAATTAAGAGTGCACTACAAAAGTGTCCTCAAAATTTGTAGAAAAAGAACAAGTAAATAAATGATTTTTCAAAATTTATTATTTTGATCATAGAGAATTGACAACCAGAATTTTATTATTTTTATGAACCTTCTGCTACTTTCTTTAAGTTCAGCCAAAAAAATGTGCCCACCACAAACTCCAATCTCATAGAATATTTTAGTTTAAGGCGAAAAATAATGCGAAATCAAGGATTATTAATCATAATCAAAGCTAGTGAATGAATGAATGGATAAACACACAATTTAAGCATCATAAATTTACTCTATCATAATCTTTTCTGAAACATTACTTCTTGATAGTTTTAAAGGATAATTAAACATAAAGTGATTTTTGGTGTTAAAAAAAACCAGATACTGAATGAGAGTCCTCCGCATATTCCTAAAATGTTGATCTAGCGTGCACTTTAGCCTGAATGAATTGGATCCAAATTTTAAGTATTATCATTTTTTCGTTTCAAATGTCACAAAGTTCAGCTTAAAGTTTGTATTAAATTAAATTTGGAATACAATGTAAAAAATAAATTTATGAGCTTAAAATTGTCAGATACTTTAATTTACGAGGGTTGAAATTTGTATTATTATATGTTAGTATTAAAATTAGGCATAATTATGATAAATGTCATATTTTGTAACTTCTACATGATAAATGCTTTACTCTTAAAACTTATTGAAAATATACCCAAAATTACTATTTTAATCTTACTAACTATTATACTAGATTTATAAAGCATGTTGTATTTTTATATTTATTAGATTTTTAAAGCATATTGTATTTTTATATTTATTAGATTTTTAAAGAATATTGTATTTTATATTGATTAGATTTTTAAAGCATGTTTTATTTTATATTATTTGAATTATGTATTTAATATGTAATTTAATTGAATTTGATATATGAAATTAACGTATTAAAAAATATATAGGAACATTAGTGAGAATTATAAACCTAGTCAGCAGTGTAAAATCCATGCCACATTTAAATTTATTATTTATTATTTTTTAATTTTTAATTCTTTTTATAAGACAACATGTTGTATTTTTTATTTTTTATTTTTTATAATTAAATTAGATTGAATAAATATACAAATTTAATCATTGTATTTTTCGTTTATACTTCCACCCGTCCATCTAAATAATAAAATATATTTCTATAATCAGAAAATCATCCAAATATCAATATACCAAAAATCGGTCACAAAATTACCCGGTGAAAGCAAAATTCGGTCGCGTCACATCCTTCGTGTATGAATCACGACCGGGTTTTGAGATTTGTTTTTATTTTGGCGACATGGTTTTTGAGCATGATTCTACGTGTTATTATCATTCTAAATCAATAAAATCTCGTTGTCAAAGTTCATATAAATATATAAATTCGGACAATGAACATAAACACGTCATTTTTGACATAATAAGTGACCAGATTTTCATAAAAATATATGTTTTCATGACATAATTTTTTACTTCATTAATCTCATGACACATTATTCTTGAAACTACGGGTTTAGATTTCGCAATACATCTTTCGTTTGGTCAAACAAGCACTTCGTGTGGATTTCTCTTTCTCTTCTTAGCTTATTCTCTCATTCTCCTTCTCTCTCTCTCACATTTTTTTTTCCAATTGAAATGTGTTATGTTATGAAAGTGAAAGCGAAAGTTTATTTATAATAAGTATGTGGTGTGTTGAATGCAAATATGATATCTCGATTGTAAATATTATTGTATTGAAAATTAATGTCATGATTTTCACCTTGATTATCGATTTTTTTTTCAAATAAATTTCTAATGTAATATAATTTTTAAAATAATCTCTCAATCAGATGTAATATTATTATTGTATTTTAACTATATTAATTTTAATTGTCATATTAATTCCAAAAAATGTCGTCTTGATTATCGTTATTTTATTTCAAAAAAATTATAAAATTAATTTAATATTTTTAACATAATTTCCCAATTAGATGTAATATTATTGTATTTCAACTACATTAATTTTAATTTTTATATTAATTCCAAATAAAATAAGAAAATATGTAATTAATACTTAAATCCAAAAATAACATAATAATTATCCATCATTGACATTGTTTTACAAAAGTCTAACTTTGAGTAGGGATATTTTAGGTAGTTTACGATAAAAGTTGACACTTTACTTATATTTTTTACAAAAGTGACATTTTTCATTTTATTTTACGTAATTGGACATTTTTTTATATAGCGCCCTTAAAATTATCATAAAGTGATTTTATGAGGTTAAAATTGTACATAGTCCCACAATTAATTATCAATTAGTGTTTCATTTAATATTAATTTAGCAATTATAAAGGTTTTCTTTCAATAGTAATGTAATACCCCGTCTTTTTAAGTTTCGAAATAAACGATATTCGAACGCGATAATTATATTATATATTAATCGTTGTAGTATATTAATGAGAGTTTCTATAATTGAAGAAGAGTTTTAGTTTAATATAACAAATAATTAAAGAATTCTTGAATTATATGTTAATAAATAGTAATATTTAAAGTGTAGGTATAAGTGTTATGTTTTGAGAATTTATGAATAATATGCATGGAATGCATACTACAATAAGGGTGTAGTAAAAGATCATATCTAGGTATATATATATATATATATAACATACGTTTGATTATATATAGATGTATAATGCTGACAATTGTACATGAAATAAGTATTAACCACACGCATAAACCATATATATATATATAGTATAACCTACACTTATGTTGGGAGAAGGAAAGATTTAAACACTCAAGTGTGAAGTAAAGTGCATGCATGTATAGATATTATTAAGGAAAGACAAGAAAGTAAAACACTTCATTAAAACCAAACAACATTATATATATGTGTTTGGGCAGTACAAGTGCATATAGGAAAACTAAATAACTAAGTCTAAAGCTAGTTACATAAAGCTGGCAGCAGCATGTGAAATAAGGAAAGAAAGAAAGCTTCCATAAGTGTAAGAGATGATCATGACATAAAATGGGAAGAAGGGACAAGGCAGCATAGCTGCTGCAGTAGGAACAAGCAGCATGGCTGCTGCAGAGTGTAGAAGTGGTTGTGAGCTCGGTTGAGTGAGGGAGGGAAGTCCTCCATCCATGCCTTCCTTCCATGCCCTACAAATAATAGCATTAAGATCTATTATACTAGCTATACTAAGTCTTAAGCATTAAGATAGACAATACCACACTACATCAACCTATAAAAGGGAAACAAGGGCTGCCTCTGAAACGTTAACACCCCAAACACACATAAAAAACTAGCACAGTGCACATCAATCCTATTTTTCACTCAAGAAGAAGAAGTAGTTAAAGATTGAGGTAATGAAATTTAGCTCTAGCTCTACCTTCAATTTATATCTCTTATAGATTTAACTTACAATCATTTTAAACTATAAACATATTCTGCCTCCTAATTAATCTATGAAAACAGAAGTAACAACTGCAGTTTTTCAAACTTTTAAAACATAAACATAGTTGCAGATTACAGAAAATAAGACACAATCGTATGGTATTTCAGAGTTCAGTATATATATATATATATATATATATATATATATATTATGCTTAAAATCCCAGTTTAAGGACAGAACATGAGCTTAATATATATATGTCATAATTTTGAACAACAAACAATAAGCAATTAATATTAAAAACATAGACATAATTCTAAGTTTCATAACCTAAGAAGTAATCATGAAGTTTCAAGTCTAGTACATATATATATATATATATATATATATATATTTATGATCTGAAAAGATAGTTTAAAGGCCTGAGTAATTAACTTCGAATAGGTTCATAAGTTCTGTAATACAAACTAAAAGTTATTAAGCATAACATAGAAACCAGAATTTTAGCCTTTCTTCATCAGAAAAGTAGAACTAACTAGGAGTATATATATACTTCTGTCAATTAAATCTCTTATGAAACTAAATCACAAATTTAGTACTTAGCAATGTTCAATAACATACATATCCCAGAATCAATTGTCTCAGAACAAGCACAAATTTTTCAGTCAACGAAAACAGAAAGCACATAATTAATTCAAGCATAAAACTTAGCTTTCTTAGTAAGGGAAAGGACCAGTAGAATATCAACTGCAACCAAAATCCCCAGCATCCAAAATACCAAAATACTTGGAATGAGAAACATAGTACAATCTGTCCAGAAATTAAACTACATACTACGAAAATTTATTATCTAAAACCGAAAAGGAATGAAGACTTAGCTTATGCAAAGCTGTGTGTTTCAACTTATTTTTAACTGTCAGTACGTGGCTTTGTTTAGACCA
>JAPKLX010000261.1:127454-162223 GCA_026898415.1 Leonotis leonurus
TAGGATGGGCCAATTTCAAGATTTATCAAATGGGCCGGTTTTAAATTAACTATGGGCCGTAGAGAAATAATAATACGGGCCTAATACATTTTCAGAATGGGCCTATCTAAAGTTATTAGTGTGGGCTCAGTTTAATATGAAGAATGGGTTTAGTAATTTAAATTTTGGTTCAAGGTATAGATAAATTGGGTTGGATATGAATTGATAGATTAAGCCCAAATGATTAGACTATCTTGGAATATATTTAAGAGATGAAATTAGTAGTATTATTTCAATCTTAATAAATCCTTAAAGAATAGTAATTAAAATTAATATTACCTATAAGAGTTTAGCATTATAGCTTGAGATTAAATTATGTTGAATAATTATAGTACCCATTATTAAATTAATTGGGCAAAACAAGTGAAATATAAGGGATTAATAAATCAAAGAATGATTTAAAATCCTACGAAAATAGTTATAGAAATCTCTAAGTACTCGAATATTAGTCGAGCAAAGGATTAGAATAATTAATTAAATAATAGAATATTATTTCATTTTATTTAGATGAAGTAAATTATATACTCACAAGGAGTATCTTCCTCTTAATTACGATTAAGGTTATGGAAGAAGGAAATACTAAACGAGAAAGAATTCAGATCCTATCGAAGGAAGCGATTCAGGTAGGCTTTCTTATACTAAAAGAAAATATGCGTGTTTATCCGCATTTATGTTATTTCTTTTCAAATAGCTTTTGAATTGAAATTTATATTCCAAGTATTGTCTTGCCATAAATATTTTATGTTTTGTATGATACATATCTGTTATGATTATGAAATCAAATTCGGGTTCCAGTGGGTAAGCATCCACACTCGAACTAGTGTACACAAAGACCGTGAGTCATCTTAGCGGGTTGGCCGGTCAAGGTGTCCGTGGAAGGTGGCCACCTTCCCGGCACACAAAAATTACAGATATGATTGATTACTCCAGAACTTAGACTGCGCAGTCGAATTTTAAGAATCACAAAAGAATTTAGTGAACATAGGTACTTTCAGATAAAATCCCTATGTTTCACTTTGAGATGGCAATGACAATTATATTAGTATGAATGCGATTTTGGCATGTGTCTACCGAGTACTTTTGTACTCAGCCCTGCATGTATTTATAAATGTGCAGGTTGAGCCGTGATGTCAAGGAGGAGTGCTCAGCGATGGTTTTGTCGAACTCGATTAGTATAAACTCTTGGGGGTTTACATGTCTTCATACATGTAGACTTAGAAAATGATCCAATTTCCGCTGCGAACACTCTTTTCAGTATTCAGTATTTCCAGACGTTTTGATCAATGACTTATGTATTTTGGTATCGGATACTCAGTACCGAATTTCTTGTACGAAACCTTATTTATTGAAGCACTTATCATATATTCACCTTCGAGTTATTACCCATTTTCCTTATCCATTTCTATATTTTATCCCCGAGTCACGGTTATACACATCGTTACTACAGTTAGTGAAGGTGGGTCGTGACATTAACACATGAGAAAATTGATCATGTACTCATGTATATCATTTCATAAAATAATTTAAATAACATGAGCACATGAATAAATTTTTCATGTTATTATGTAAAGTTAAATACTCTCTCTGTTTCACATAAGCATGCACCTTTTGCCATTTTAGTACGTTTCACATAAACATGCACCTTCTATTTTTGAAAATTCATACAACTTTTTGTGGGTCTCAATCTACACTATCATTCAAATTAACTATATTTTAATACTTAATAATACTTTTTTATGGGTCTCAATTTCTAATACCATTCACATAAATTATATTTTAACTCTTAATAACACTTTACCAATCAAATTAATTACATTTTATTAAAATTCGCGCGGGGTCAAATGATGCATTTATTTATGAAACAGATAGAGTATTTTTGATTTTTGATTTTTAAATATATATTTTTTACTTTTATTTTATGAAGTGAGCAATTTTATCTATTATCCATATTTTAAAATTAAGTCAGCGATTATTATTGATATTTTATTTTATTAAAAGGCTATATTATATTATTTACGCATCCTTATTTATCATCTAATTATGCTTATTCAAATTTTGATGCACCGTCTCTACCCTCAATGGCCTAATATTTTCGATCATAGCTCTACGAAGAAACTATACTTTGCCTACAGCAGTGCAACAATCACCCCAAAATTGTACTCCTTCCGTCCCAAGATTGTTGTCCTGTTTCTTTTTTGCACGTAGAATAAGAAGCTTTTGTTTAGTGTTTTAATGATGTATTTGTAACCCTTAACCATTTGTTATACTCCATTTTTGATTTATTTATTTATTTTACTATAAATTCATTTTACTAACAAAATTATTTAATTTTAATTATCTGAATATATTTTAAATTATTTAATTTAATTATATGAATTAATAACATCTTCACTAAAAGATTACAGAAATTATAATTCCATAAGCACAATGACAGAAAGATAAATAATTGCATAAGCACAATTACAGAAAGATAAATAATTATCTAAATATATTTTTAAATTATTTAATTTCATTAAAATAAGAAAGATAAATAATTGCATAAGCACTATTACAGAAATTATAATAACCTGCTTTAAATTATAATAAGCACTATTACAGAAACGTAAAGAAGTGCATCATCACAAAGAGGAACTGATATTAAGCGGCAAATCTGTGTATTTGTACAAAAATATTTGGGAATTCAAAATTCCCTCTAAAAGTACACTAAACATATCTATAAACTAAACCAACACACCATCATTCACAATTTTTACATTCTGCATAGAAACTCCATAGGGCTCGTGTAGTGCAGTTTCTGTGCTAGCTATACAGTTTGAAGTTGCCAACAAAATCAGATTACAAAATGGTGATTAAAGACGTAACAACTACGGAGAGGAACTCCGTAGTGCAGTTTCTGCTGCAGCATTCGAAGAGCGGGAAACCAATTCGAGGCAAAATGAAAGAGGTTGCGGCGATCTTCAACACGAGCCCTAGAAATGTAAGTCGACTTTGGGCGGCTGCAAAGAAACAACGAGATCAAGGTGAGATAATATTTCTAGAAAGCAAGAAGCCAAAAGCACAAAGAAGGAAGACAGTCATATTAGATTTGCAAGTTGTTCAAGACTTGGATTATTTTAAAAGATCAACAATTAGAAAGCTTGCAAAAGGGATTTCGTGTAGTAAAAGTACTGTCTGGAGATGGGTGAATAGTGGCTTGATCAAAGCTCACGCTTCAGCCATTAAACCCGATCTCACAGCCCCCAATAAGTTGCTTAGACTCTCATTTACCCTAGAAGCACTAGAGCTTGATCGTATCATGAATATTTTGAGGTTCAAAAGCATGCACAACATAGTTCACATCGACGAAAAGTGGTTTTATATCACAAGGGCAACACACAGATTCTATCTTACCCCGGGAGAGTTGGAGCCACATAGAACATGCAAGAATAAGAAGTTCATTCAGAAGGTAATGTTCATGTGCGCAGTAAGCCGACCATTCTTTGATGATATGGGAAACGTAATTTTCGATGGCAAGATAGGGATTTTTCCTTTCACAGAACAGATACCGGCCAAAAGAAAGTCAAAAAATAGGGCAGCAGGCACCCTTGAGACAAAGCCCATTCACTCAATCACAAAAGATGTGATCAAGGACTGCTTGATCAACAAGGTAATGCACATGACTCATTTCTGGTTATTTCAGTTAATACATCACAGGACTGCAGTTCATATAACTGTTGTTTGCAGATTATTCCAGCCATAAAGCTTAAATGGCCAAGCACAGAAAGTAAGACCATTTACATACAACAAGACAATGCAAAACCACATATCAAGGACAGCGACATAGACTTTAGAAATGCAGCAACAACTGATGGGTTTGACACAAAGATAGTCCATCAACCCCCCAACTCACCGGACACGAATGTTAATGACTTGGGGTGGTTTAGAGCTATACAAAGTATCCAAACAGATAAAGCATGCTACAATGTGGACTCCCTTGTGAATGCAGTTGTGTCATCCTTTGAAGAACTTTCACCGACAACTCTAAACAAGGTCTTTCTTAGTTTGCAAGGCTGCTTTATGGAAATAATGAGGTTGAAGGGCCAGAACTGTTACAAGATACCCCACATGAAGAAGGATTGCCTTATAAGACAAGGGCAACTACCAAATATTTTAGAAGTTCCATTGTCTTTGGTAAGGGAATGTTTGCTGCATTTGGTGGATAATGGGAGGGCTGGAGTGGTTGAAGGTCTTAAGAATACCTTAAGTATAGAGGATGTAATGGAAGAATAGGTTTTTATGTTTGCATTTTAGGTAGTGTTTGCATTTTATGTAATGGAAGGTCTTATGTAATGGAAATATGCAGTATACCCAATCTGCATATTTTGTTTAAATGCAAGTTTTTGTTGTGCAATTGTGTTAAACATGCAGTGTAACTAGTCTGCATATTTTGTGTACATGCAAGCCTTTAATGTTTGCATTTTGGGTAGAAATGCAGTAAAGGTGACTGCACTCTATGTGTAAATGCATGTTTTGGTGCCTATATTACACATTACTGCATTGTATGTGTAAATGCAGTGAAGGTAACAGATTCTTAAGTGAATATTACAGGTCATAACCCCCCCCCCCCCCCCCCCACAACAGATTCCAGTGCAACCAACAAATTACAGGTTATGAACATCACAAAAACCAACAAATTACAGGTCAGTCAGCAGGTCACGAACAACACAAAAACCAACAAATTACACTTCACAACCCCCAACAACAGATTCCAGTACACTAAAACTAAAGATTTCTGAGCACAGAAACATCAACATTTCAATTTCAGTACACAAAACCTCAACTTCAGATCACAAACCTCAACATTTCAATGTCAATACACAAAACCCTAATTTCAGATCACAAAAACATCAAGTTTTCAATTCCAGTACACAAAGCCTCAATTTCAGATCACAAAAACATCAAGCTTTCAATTTCAGTACACAAAACCTCAACTTCAGATCACAAACCTCAACATTTCAATGTCAATACACAAAACCCTAATTTCAGATCACAAAAACATCAAGTTTTCAATTCCAGTACACAAAGCCTCAATTTCAGATCACAAAAACATCAAGCTTTCAATTTCAGTACACCAAAACTAAAGATTAAAGAGCACCAAAATTACAGATTAGAGATCACAATAATCAGTATTACAGATGACAATAGTACAGACTTCATCATTTCGAAATCGTATTAAAGGTGAGCAAAATCTTATCATCTCAAGACTTTCACCACTTCTCCAACACAGTGCTCTTACCACATAAAAAAACACATAAAAACACATGCATAAACCGAAGTAGGCAGGAAAGATCTCACCAGATCCAGATCCAAGTACCCCATCCCAGAACCGAGCTCCGCACCTCCAACATCCGAAGCAGCGCTGGTTACCTCAGGCTCCTCACCCCAATCCAAGTATCCCATCCCAGATCCAAGCAGTCCACCGCTCAGAATCTCTGTATCATAAATAACGACTGTTGTCGAGTAAGCAGACCCCAAGGATGTACAAATGGATAGTTCATACGGTGGATCAGATTCCACATAGGGGTAGAAAAAGTTTTCAGGATGAGAAGGGTGAAAGATCTTAATCACAGCGGGGAAAGTGGTAGGGTTCAGATTGGGGGGAGTCTGAGCTTTCTTAGATCGGGGGAAGGGGGTAGGGTTTAGCTCGGCGCTGCGGGGGGCGAGAACAGAAGGCAGTAACACCATAGTAGCGCCGCTTCGGGGGAGGCAGTGGAGAGGTTGGTTAGGGTTTAGGGCGACACTTCAAAGGAGGGGGGTGAGATGTTGGAGAAGATGGGTGGGATGTAATGGAGTATTCGAGAATGGGGTTTCCAGAGAGTAGGGCAACAACACTTGGGGTGGGTATTGGGCTATGGAGTAGGTGGAGATTTCAATGGAGGCGTATGAAGAAATCGAGAAGTTGGTGGAGATAGACTTTGGAGGCATATGAATTGAAGACAGACGATGGATATAGGTTAATGGGTATGGGGTTTAATGGGTTGAATAAATGTATTGGGTTGAATAAATGGTTTGGGTTGGGTTAAAGATAATTGTAATTAGGATTGAGTTAAATGTATTAGGTTAGATTAATTAATTACAAAATTACCCCTTATTATTTCCCAAAATGGAAACATGACAACAATAGTGGGACGTCCCAAAATGGAATATAGGACAACAATAGTGGGACGGAGGGAGTACATTTCTTATTACTCCGTGCACAAAAAATTTAGATACTTTTATTTAGTAATTATATTCGTATTGTTAGATCCAATACTAGTTTTTTAAGGGGTAATAGGTAAAATTACTTAATTTCAAAAAGTAAAGATAAAAATACCACTTAAAAATAAAAGATAAAAACTACCTACTTTTCACGATAACATGAGAATTTTCTAACATGAGGAATTTTCTCATGTGCTCATGTTCATATTATTTTCACGATAACATGAGGAATTTTCTCATGTGCTCATGTAAAAAAATAATTTTTATCGTTTATTTTTAGGTGAATATTTTTTATCTTTTACTTATTAAAATGTGTATTTTAGCTTTTGCCCTATTTTTTAATTAATCACATTACATATTTAATTATAAATAATGTTGCACTCTTCCTCCACTCATCACATATTTAATTCATTTACTAATCAATCACTAACTTTTCTTTCTATTACATAAATATATTTAATTGATAAATAATATGGAACCCTCAATCAACTAAAACACATTCAATTCATTTGTTAAAGCTACTGCCGAAGGAAAAAACAAGAGAAACACAAAAATGCTAGGATAGAGTGATATTGATTTAAAGAACAATGTAAGAATAACACTAGTTTCATTACTTGTAGATACAATAACATACATTCTGAATTTGAACGCAATTATGCACAAGAAAAATATGAATCAACTACATCCAACATACCATCTCCACTTCTCTTTCACCTGGCTGCAGATAGTAGCTGAATGCATGGCGATTACGTTCGACATTCGGGCATAGATTGTCTATCCCAGGCCAAAATCGAACTTACCTCAGAAACCATACAAGAAACTCGAAAAACTTCAGATAGATAACTGCTGCATGTATACTTATAATGATACGAATCTTTTGCATCAATAACGAATCTTTAGGTAGATGTACATGTGTCTATAACTTCCTTGATACGTCGAACGACTAAAGGAATCGTTTTCTCACTTAACGTACCAAAGCACAAGCCGAACCATCCAGGCTCGACACAATGGCAGGAAGAGCCAGGAAGTGCATTGATCTTTGCAATGCTCAATAGTTTCTTCCATAAATCGAGTTCTCCTTTCTCACTGTACGGGCGGATAAATGCACTCAGATCCGCCCAGCAGTAAAATCCTCCGGAGCTCTTCATGCACTCGACCCCCAACCTTTTTAACCCATTTACAAGCTCGATATGTGTCCTTTGAAGCCTTTCCCTACTTAACTTGACAATTTGGTGAACGAATTCCGTATCCGAAAGCATAGATATCAGCACATGCTGCGTAGGCACGGAGACGGATGAAAATCTCGCTAGCTTCTTAGCAGCAGACAAGACATTCTCGTTCGAGCTGTATATGACTCCCATTTTGAACCCAGCAAGAGATATATCCTCGGACAGATTATAAACTATGTGAACTCGGTTTCGGTCATAATATTCAGTTTCGATGATCTCTGCAATACTTACAAACTCTTCACTTCCATGAGTGGATCCGACTAATAGCTCGTTAGAGATAATATGGATACCTTTCTCCGTAGCAAAGTCAAGAAGGCTGTAAAGTGTTTCGCTGTTGTAGAGGATGCCAACGGGATTGGAAGGGTTGGTAAGTATTATTCCACGGACTCTAAGGCCACGTTTCTTGGCTTGGTTGAATGCTCGGTCGAGAGCAGTGATACTTAAACTGAAGCTATCTGCACTGCGGCAAGGAACTGGTATGATCTCCACACCAGTTCGCCATTTGATGTCCCCGTCAAGGCTGCATAATTAGCTCACTTTTACTGCATTTGTTATATGAAAGAACAACCCATGATGCATCGCGAATGATACCTACATTGCCAAATTATGAGACATCTCATGATGCTTTAGTAGGGGATGACACGAGGCATTACTAAAGGTTCAAGATTTAGAATATATACATATACTCTTGATCATTAAGTATAAACCCTTAATTACTCGCACGTTATCATCCACTTATTTAGGCAACACGAGATTTCACATAATTAGGTTATAGATGATCTACATTGGATGCATCGTACCTCAAAAAACGAAGTAACACTTACTCTGGAGAGTATGGTGATGGCAAAAGAAATGCGTTTCCTGGGTCAGCAAGGGAGAAGACGAGGATCTCAATTGCCGAAGCTGCACCAGCTGTAACTACTACGTGTGCAGGGTTGGAAAATAGAGGTCTGCCCACAACTTGACACATGAAACCTGCCACAGCCTTTTGAATAATTAGTATAAAGCTTATGAAGTTAAGAAGAGTAAAGGAAGCATTAAACAAAGCAAGTGATTAATTTGAAGTAAATTGCACAAAATACTCGTGTCCAATCTCAAATCTACACCAGATGCCCTGTATTTTTTAAATTACATGAAATTATGAAACAACCCACCCTGTGCTTTTTCAAAATGCTGCAAAAAAAATCTAATCACATGAAAACTACATGATTCAACTTCTTAGAGTTTTGAATAGATGCTAATAGTCCAAAATACCCCATGGACAAACTCCATTAAACAACATATCCCTCTTCCTTGCTCCATGGAGCGCATTAATGATTTTTTATCTCGGCTGCTGCTGCAAGGAAGAGGTCTACATTGTTTACTGGAGTGTCTAAGGGGGCATTTTGGACTATTTGCACCTCTCAAAAATATAAAAGCTTGTTACAATCGCACAAGGCGCATATGCTAATATTTATGAGAAGATTTTCTATGCAAGAGTTTAAAAACGCAACATTATTTTGTGCAATTTAAAAGATACAAGGGTGTTTGGACATATTTAAAGATAAAATGACAGTGTTTCATGCAATTCCACCCAATAATTTGCATGTGATCACTGTGATAATCTTCAAGAAAAGCAACTCTACATAACTTTGGATTTTCTTTTTGGGTTTTATACTTATTCAAGATATGATTAAATGTCCAAGTAATAATAGCAACTGCAGACTGATTTATATATATATATGCAAAATTAAGGAAGCACGAGTTAAGAGTTAAAGGTGGTTTAGACACGTAGGTTACAAGCAATCTCGATAAGCTTAATAGCAAGAATCCTTATTAATCTAATATAAACAGCAATCACTACACTGAATAATGTGCCATGATGCAGCAATAATCAAAATTAGCTACAAAGTCCTGAAGTAACATAGCCTTACACTTTGATTCAATAAATGCAATCATAAATGAATTAGACTCGCAAGCACATAAAGAAAATACATACTGTTTTCAGTCCCATTAAACCATCAAATGGTTGGTATGTGGCACTCAGGCTTATGCTCAATCCTGCACCAGTTATTGATTGTGTCATATGATCTGCAAGCCAATCTTCGACGACGTCCCACAACAGCTACACAAGAACAAAAGGAAAAACTCACTTTTTTATGAACCAACCAGAGTCCAAAATGCTGACAATATGACCAAGCAACAAGATCTCCTATAAACTTTAGAAGTTTTTCAGTCATCAAGCATGCTGCATTCATCAACCAATCATCGGCATACATATACTAGTGACTTACAGGTCAAGGCAAATATTAGCCTATATGTATCTGTACTTCTATAGTTACATTCATACACTTTCATGTATCATGTTTACTTAATGTGTCCAACGAATTATCATATTTGTGAAGCATGTCATTATAAAAATCAAAAGTAAGAAAAAAGTCAAGTCAGAATGCATTTGAGACTTGAAAGTCCTCACTGTGAAAGAAATCAAAATTCATTAACACAACCATAGCTTTGAAAAACTGGATCCATTTATGCTGGTCTCCATTAAAAATATCAAACAACTGCATGAAATAAGTTATGCACACATACGTACAAACACAAACAAATATATATAATATATATCAAATTAAGTGAAAACTCATTGTTAGGTAGCAACTAGGAACTAATCTGGAATTGGACAGTACATTTTTGTATAATCTACTGTCCATATTAATGTTGCATCATGTTATCCATAAAAAGCATCAAAATTAACCTTGATCCTTGCCAGAATCCACCATTATGCATATAATATGAACAGTATATTAAACTAAGTTATTCCAACAGAATTCACCTGGAAATGGAATAGACACACTAATACCAATTCACAAAGATACACTAACACACTACTCACACACATCACACAACATACAGATGCATGCTAAGTGCTAACTAAACAAATGTCCTTGAATAAGAACAACCCTATTTTTTTCATTAAACAAAAGGGAAATTGCAAAATCATATCAAGAACTACACATCATTTTGCAATTTGAACACCTATTCAAACCTTTAGAAACAATATCACTAACAATCAACTTTTTGCAATCTAAACTCATCCTACTCATGAAAAAGGACGTCGAAAGTTTCGGTTAACCTGAAACAAAGCACATAGAATTGATAGTTTCATGCTTTATTTTGCAATTTGCCCAAAAAAACCGAAAAAGAAAAGAATACAAATTATAACAAGAACCCACTCCGTTCTGAGTGGAGCAAAGCTGAATTACACCGCCAGGATTCTCCACCTCATCAAACATGTCTTCTTCCCCACTCTTCGCCTCCTCACTTTGCCTCACGATAACATTAGCTCTCGACGACACCGTGGCGGGCCCTCCGGGCCCCCGGGGCGAAAATAGCAGCCTCGAATGCACCCTCTGGAGCCCGGAAGCATTTTCCGGAGAGGAGGCATCGACCTCCGGCGGCTGCGCTCCTCCTCCGCCGCGGCTCTTGAGGTAGAGCTGGAGGAAGTAGAAGAGGGCGCAGGGGATGGCGGAGCCGAGGAAGAGGCCGCCGCGGCACTGCACCACGCCCTGTAAGGGCACTATGACCCGCATCGCCGCCGCAGCGCCGCCGCCAGTGGTGGTGGTGGAGGAGGATGAGGAGGAGGAGGGGTTTGTGGGCTTTCTCATAGCGGCATTGCGGCGACGGAGGGTACTATGTGAGAGTGAAAAGGGATTGAATATTTCTATCTCTCACAGGTGAAGGGAGTGAGTGAAGGAGAAGAAATGAAGAATGGTGGCTGATATTTTTATGTCGTTTTTTTGTTTCTATTTAGACGAAGAATTACTAGTGCATTATTATGATTATGTATTGTTTGTTATAATAATATTAATATTAATGGAAAGGGCCAAATATATGGAAAATAATTATATTTTTGAATTTGTCCAACTTCCGGGGAAAGGGAATGAATTCCAAATACCAATTTTGTATTCTCTTTAAAGTTTGTGAATTTACAAACCTGTCCTTCCTTTTCTTGCTCAATGCTTAAAGAGTAACAATAAATAGCACTACAAGAACAAGATCCTATATTTAAGTTTGAGTCGGTCGATAACATCATTTTAATTATAAATTCATTTAATAGCTAAACCTTTTTGGATATATATGAAAAATGTCCTTTTCTATAAGTATAAAATGAATAATGTCCTATTTTAAGTTTTATGTTTAAAATAGAGGTAATAGGTAAAATTAAAGGTAAAAAATACCTATTTAAAAATAAAAGATAAAAATTATCCACTTTTCACGATAATATGAGTAATTTCCTCATGTGTTCATTTTATTTTCATGATAACATGAGGAATTTTCTCATGTGCTCATGTTATTTTCGCGATAACATGATGAATTTCATCATGTTGAGTTTGGTTTTGACTTATTGCACAGGGATGATAGGTCGATCTGATAAAGTCCTTTGTGAAGTATCCCCTTCAACAATGGTTTAAGAGTGTGCGAGCAGCGGACACTCGCTATGGAGGTAGCACCCGTCACGAGCGATTCAGATTGAAGAGTTCCTATTGTAAATTATTTTCGAAGAAGACAAAGAGGGGTTACAGAAGTTATGGGCCACAAAGCATCCCCCAACTTTGATGACCAATCCTTCCTTGTTGGCTTCACGGTTTTTTCCAATAAGTGTTCTATAAAAGAATTTTTTTTGTCCCTTATTAAGTGTCCCACTTCAACTTTTAAGACTAAAATAGCACTAAATTTCCTTTTTTACCCCTTTAATTATTTGAATATTTTTACTTTTTATATTTTCAATGCAATGATTAGGGGTAAATAGTGTAATTTAGCTTGTTTTTCTTGATAATTGAATTTTGATGTTTGGGGACACTTATTGGGGGACGGAAGGAGTATCAATATATTTGGGATGACTGGCGGGTTTTGTTCCTGTCCATATGTAAATTGAAGCAAGAATTATTATTGAGAGTGAGAGAGGCGTGAGTTTTGTGGCAAGAATATAAATTTAATTTTTTGTTAAAAAAAGAGAGGGCAAGCGACGTGATAGGCGAGTCAAAGCAAGGTATTCTTCAAATTAATTTCTTGTTTCACTGTGTTTGGATTAAAATTGTATTATTTATAAAAAAAAATTCAAATATATTGTAGCATATATTTGAACAACGGCATATGGATCGGCAGGCAACATAGCATCATCGAACTAACAATATGGACTAAAATGTTAGTTTTTTTTTTAAATCTTTAAATTTCATTAAGAAAACATGTTGTATTTTTATATTTATTAGATTTATAAAGCATGTTGTATTTTTAGAGTGTGCATGAGTTCTATTTTTATTTTCGAAAGAGAGCAGCTTCATGTGGGAGAAGAAAAATAAAGAGGGAAGTGTTGTATTTTTATTTTGGAAAGAGAAAGAGCAGCTTCTAGGGGTGTCTATTCGGGCCGGGTCATGTACTCTACCCGAAAACCCTAATTTTTTCATACCCGAACCCGAATCAGGTATTTCGGGTAGGGTATTCGGGTACCCAAAATTACCCAATTAAATTAAAAAATTTCTTATTTTTGGATATTTATCGAATATTATCGGGTAATTTTAAAAAATTCAAATATTTAGAGTATTAAATTATTTTAAATTATAAAATTAAAATATAATTTTATATAAATAATAAAAATAAATAAAAATTTTGGATTTCGGGTAATAACCGATCGGGTATCGGGTATTATCCGAACCCGAAAACCCTAGAATAACAATACCCAACCCCGACCCAAAAACCCAAAAATCGGGTATTCGGGTACCCGATACCCGATCGGGTTCGGATATTACCCGGTACCCGATTCCCGAATAGACACCCCTAGCAGCTTCAACAAGGTATTGTTCAATTTAATTTTATCTTTAATTTTGTTTGAACTAAATTGCAATATTGATAAAAAAAATTTAAATATATTGTAGCATATATTTGAACGGCAGCGTATGGATCGGCGGACGATGTAGCAACTTCGATGTAGCAATATGGACCAAAATGTTTATTTTTTTAAAGCTTTAATTTTTATTTAAGAAAGCATATTGTATTTTATATTTATTAGATTTTTAAAGCATGCTGTATTTTCATATTTATTATGTTTTGAAAGCATGTTATATTTATTATATTTTAAAGCAATGTTATAACATGTTATATTTTCAATAGTGCATTTTAATCACCATTATGCTTATCCAACTATTTAGATATTATTACAACTAATGGAACTAAGGTATATAGTGTCATGTCTGCGTATAAATAAAGTATTTAATTTTTTATTGTTTTAAACCATATAATTAATTATTTCTGCATCCAAAACATTCCAATTGCATGTCCCACTAACACACACACATATAATCGTGTGATAATAATAGAATTTATTATTACATGATTACCCTCAATTAATTTATTCTTGAGAATTAGATATATACATCATATGACTTAATTACTAGATGGAGTGTTATAATACATCTAAAATGTATAGAGTTATAGAATGTATATATTAGAAATACTTTTAGTATTGGTTTCGAAAGCCAAAATCTAGAACCCTCAAGAATGAGCCTAAAACGCATGGAATATTCAATCATGTACCTAAGCTTAAGGCAGTAATAATAGAATTATTTTCCCAAAGTATCAAATATATCTCCCTTTTTTTTTAGAAGATTTTGTAGATAGTTTTACCCAACAACCCATATATAGGTTATGCAAAAGTTGAAAATTTGATTGCAAAAAATAAAGATTGTGAGTTTGATTGTTAAAATTAAACCTAATTAATTTGTATCTCAAAAAAATAAATTCGAGTTTGCATAATTTAAATAGAAATGAAAATATGGTCGTGGAAAAAAAAAATCTGGCCACATTTACATAAACCCGACTGCCCGGGTTTTGCTTAATGTGGCCGGGTTTTTTTTTCGCGACCATGTTTTCATTTCTATGCATATTTCTATTATTTTTTAAAATAATACATTAAATTCCTGTATTTACTCAATTTAATTTGATTTAATTAAAGAATAAATGATTTTATGATTATTCATAAAAATAAATTTTGATTATCTATGATTAAGAGATATTTTTTGCATTTTTTGAATTTTAGATACGTTACATTAGACTTAGCTTGTGGAATCGTGTATAGTATCCAATACCTATTATAAGGAAACAATGCTAGATAAAATTGCCCAAACATTGAGGGTTGTAGGAAGTGAGCCGCTATTGCAGCGGTTTAGAGATGGCTTCTTCGGCCATATCATTGACTGGAGGCCGGGTTAGAAGAGTTTGAACGTGCTATCGTACTTGGTGGCGCGTATGGTTTATGAAAATGATGATGATAACGAAAGTATACACTTCGTTGTAAATGTGGGTCAATATCGTTTGGGTGTCGAAGAATTCTGCTTGATTAGCAGTCTACGATTCGGACCTTCCTATTTTGACACGCGCCCCACTTATGACATAGGGCACGTGGAGGTTTATATTGCTTTCTGCGACATACCAACCATGACAGCTGCTGCTGTGCTTAAGAGGTTCACAAACACGAGCCGAATGATTCATGTTTCGACTAAAATTATTTCGAGACGCTTGGAATTTAAAACGAGGTCATATAGCAATGATAAGCCAACCCAACTCGTATTCTCAAGGAAGACTTAACAGGACAATTCGATTCTTTGTTCATGAAAACAATAAAAAGGATTTGTTGGAGATTCTATAACTAGGCGAAGAATATAAATAAGAAAAACAAATTAAACCTAATCTAATAGAAAGCAACGAGTAAACAAAATACCTATCTAAGAAAATGAGATGCAAATTCAAAAGAAAGCAAGTAACTTGGAATTCAAAATCAATAAGAATGCGGAAAAAAATTTTGAAATCGTAAACAAAATAAGAAACCAAAAGCATAAACAATTAAACGAAAGCCAGAATAATAAAAAGGAAACGAACTTGATTAATAACTGGAAAATGTCTGAATCCACAAGAGAAATCTAGAAACGAAATGTTCCAATCGGCTAAACTTCGAGTACTAAATCTAAAGCTAAAGAGAACTAACTAGAAATCAAAGTCTCGACCCTCGAATGTAGGTCGAGACATGCTAAAACTATGAAGGGAAAACATTTGGAAGTAGTGCTGAAAAGTGGCGTCGAAAAGGGTCTTGAAAAACGTGCCAAAGGTGATGTCCATCTATGAGAAATTTGCTGAGTATATATAGCCGGGAGGGTAGGTCAGAGGTTGCATAGAGGTCAGCGATTGTTGACCCTGGTGGTTCCGCATCCTACGTGGGGCCGTTGTGCCAGGCCCGAGTCATCCCCTAGGGTCAGCAGTCGCTGGCCCAGGCTTGGCGCTGGCTCTGTGCCTAGCTCGGCCGTGGCACGCTAAGGTCTAGTCAGCGGCCGCTTAGAGCTACATGACCGTTGACTAGTGCTCTTGGCACTAGTCTTCATTCTTTCGCCATTTCTCGATCTTTTCGAACTTCAACACTCGTTTAGACTAGTGATCCTGAAACATAAAATGAAACATAAATTGAGCCAAAACACCATGTAACGAGGAAAAATAACACTAATAAAGATACGGAAAATACGAGTTTAGATGAACAAAAAGAGGCTAAACAATTCACACTCCAGAAGGTGAATTATACCTGAAGGCAGTGCACGTGCTCATTGCTTTCTTATTTCGTCGTGGGGCTGATGTGAGTGTCATGATCGATTCCTGGATATGGATGCTTGCAGATGACCTGGATGCGTTTAGCCTTTTCCCATGGGGGGCTATATCGTTTCTTTGGTTGATGCACTACCTGTTTAACATCAGTTGGAATGATGTTAAGTACAACTTGTACTGTCCAGCATGGGCATTGTACGTATGGATTCTCAAGGTCTTCCCTTGGATGAATCAGACATTAGGGAGATTGCGTGATACCGACATCCAGCCCAGATGTTGTCGCTGGAGGTTTTCATCCAGGATTGGTGTAGATGTAATACACCGTTTTTTTAATCTCGATGCGGTAAATTCAATTTTTAAAAATTAATTAATCTATTTTTATATTCCATTGGCATTAATGTTTAAATTATTTTTTAATTGTAGATCGAGCCAATTGTGATGTATGTGAGCGAGGAGGAGCGTGCATCTACATACTTTCAGTCACTAATGGCGATGGACCGAAGTCAGGTCCTTAATATCATGTGGTCAGCACTGTATAATGCTTTAAGACACGGTGTTCAACCACAATGACGCGCACGGCGTGCGGCCATCCCAGAGGCAGTTACATCGCCGGATGTCACACCTCAGTCTCGTGGCTGGAGAGAGGTTCCATCACCTTACTATCATCCAGACACGAGTAGGCCTACATCCTTAACACTTCAGCGTCAGGATACAGGGAAGCGGGTTCGACCACCAACCTTATCATCCAACAGTAGTAGCTCCGGTGGTCATACGGGTAGGCAGAGTGTGTATGCAAATATTAGCCCCCAGCAAATGGAAATGATTGCAGAGATGGCAACTAAGAATATCGAAAATAAGATCATGCCTATTCTGAAGAAATGGTTCGAGGAGTTGAAAGAGAGTTTCCGATGCTTAGGATCACGGCGTAGTCCGTCACAGGCATTTTCTCCACGTCGTAGGCCATCTCCAACTCTAGTTCCATCTCCGCCAGTGTCATCCCCTCCGAGAGCTCCATCACCTCCTATGTCATCACCTTCAAGAGCTCCATCTCCACCTGTGGCATATTTTGGAGGTCGTCATTCGGTGCACGAGATTGGACATTCACGAGCATATGAAGATTATTTCAAGGCGCCGTGATCTTCGACATTCGAGCATAGAGAGAGGTTGAACAGTGATGTTGAGGAGGTGGTACCTATTGTAACCACTCCTCTACAAATTTGGTTGGGTCCCGATGTGAACCAGAACCAGAACGAGAATCAGAGGCCCGACAGACTTGCTCGCTCCCATGTAGAGGCTGCAGTCTTACGGAGCCCATACACTGCTGGGCGTTCAGATGCGTTGCCTTCCATTCCTCGAGATCTACACAGGAGATTCATCAATTATCTTGCTTGGGGATCTAATGAGAGAGCACAAATTCCTGAAACAGGATTTGTGTTGGAAGCTCTTCAATTTGAACACATACAGAACCAATTCATGTATTTCGAGGCTAAGGTATGTTAGTTCAATATTTTTTTTATTATTCAGCTCACATTGCAATCAATTGATAACTACTAATTTTATTTGAAATATGTTTCATGTAGCATGTGGATCTCTATATATTCTATCTGATGCGTAGGTTGAATGCTCGAGCGGGGGTGTCTGTTGCGAGCGGGGGTGTCTGTTGGTGTTTCATTGAGAAACACCATACTATTGACTACTGATTATGTAAGTAAATATTTATAATTTTATTATGTGTTATATTATTTTCAAAATTACAAATTATTATTATATTATTGTATATGCAGGTGACATTACAGAACACCTATCTCCACTTGAAGTATGAAAATGTTCAAGCTGTGCCAAATCTGCCTCATATGCTTGCGGTGATTGAAGCTTTCACTATGCCTCAACAATTGACGGCCTACGTGACTTATGATAACCAGGAGGTGTTATCGGGCCCTTTTAATTATTTAATTCGTTAATTTAATATGTAGTTATTTAATAATTTTTGAATATTTTTTTCTTCTATCAAATTATCATACCTTGTTGTCTGGACTGTCAGTGGGTCGTGGTGAGAGTATGCTTGCTCGATTGGACAACATATCTATACGACTCATCTTGGTATATGAGTCAGGAAAATGTGCAAATACAGAGGATCGAGCACATCAGGTGCATTATTGACTTGTTTTGGAAGCTATTGTTCGATGCAAGGTTCTGGTATAACAATGAGAATGGAGTTCTCATGAGAACCGACCCCCTGCAAATATGTGTGATGCCAAAGAACAAACAATTCAAGCAAGGGAAACAAAAAGATCACATGCAAAACATTGGTCATTGGCACTAATAGCGATTAAGCGTGTTATCAGTGGCAAACCAAAGCTAGCATCAGCCGGGACAAAAGAGCGTGAATATCAAGAATATATAGCAGTTAACGGTTTTTCAATCTGTAATGAATTATGATATTGATTCGATGTACTACTGAATATTTTTTATATTATGAATTAATTTAGTGGTTATTTATTAACTTATCGTTTTCATATTATTAACTTACATTCACATGCTTCTAACCGTCCTTATAAACAATAAAAACTAGTTTTGTAATCAGGCGATTTCTTGGATTAATACATATAAAAAATCCGATCGTCAAATCTCTACTTAAAATGAAAAATCGGTCGTCATTACCTTAGTATTTGTAGTGTACGGTCGGGTTTTCATTTCTAGACTGAATTTTATGGAAGGATTTTGGATATGTTGTTATAAGTATTATTGTGATGCTAACCATGTCGTCAAAAGAGATTTAAAAACATCATACTAATTATAAAAACATCATGCTAATTAAAAAAAACACACAAATAACACTCTTTCAATCAAAAACATCATGCTAATTTAAAAAAACACACAAATAACAATATTTCAATCAAAAACATAATGCTAATTAAAAAAACACACAAATAACACTCTTTCAATCAAAAACATCATGCTAATTTAAAAAAACACAAATAACAATCTTTTAATTATAAATAACAATTCAATCAGAATCTGACTGAGCCTCGTCAACGAGCATCGGATATCTCAGCCACGTGACCATATTGACGACAATTACTGCACTTTCTTCGACGAGGCACATTGCTCTCTGCTTCACTCGTATGTTGACGTGTTCTTTCACCCCCAGCTCCAGCTCTACTCATCCTAGGTGTAACCAACAATCGGATAATGACCGAAGGTAATACAACTCGTCTAGCTACTTGAGCAGGAAGCATCTACGCATCTCGACGAGGCACAATCATCATAGAGCCAGCGTACGTTTGAATCAGTGTGTCTTGAGTATAAACATGACACACATATTCAGATACATGTTCAGAATTTTTCCTGCATTATTAATCAATTAAATAATCAATTTTTTTTAGCATATCTTGACTTTTATTTAGAATTTCACATAACTTACCTTATTGCAGCAATGGCATGTGAACATGGAATACCGTCCATTTGAAATTCTCGGCACGTGCAAGTCCTGGTTGTAAGATCAACCATTGAGGTTGTGGATTGCTCACAATATAAACATTGTACACCAAATCCCTGACATGTCGGGCAGTATATGTTCTGGACTTCTCCCGTTGTATTTCAAGCTTCAAAGATGTTTGTGCAGTAAATATATCTTGTCTCCGTCTTCCATTTTTCAAACCATTCCTCCATAGCTATCCTAATTGATTCGAGCATGGAAAAAATCTGTAATCTTCGAGCCCATAACAATTTGTTGTTCAATGACTCAGCAGCATTGGACGTAAGCGTGCTATAACGACTGATGGGACATTGGGAACGAGCCCACTTCTCAGGCCCTACATGCATCAACTTCTCGTATGCCTCTAGCTCAGCCGCAGCAATCTGGGACATTTGTTTTTGAAATTCTACTGGATGATATGTATATGCTACTCTCTGATACATCGATACGATATGCTTACCCCATTGTTTCATCTTGCCCATGAGATGAAAGTAGCACAAACCGTGACTGGCCTCCGAGAATACCATCTGCACAACATTGGCTATGGACTTGTGTGCATCTGATACTATCAAGGTTTGTGGTGGACACCCGTACGCTATTCTAACACATTCCAGAAACCAAGTCCAATTCATGTCGTTCTTGGTTGGACCAATGCCATATGCTAGAGGGTATACACCCTCGTTCCCATCTTTTGTCACTGCTACAAACAAGATGCCCTTTTTCCTTCCTTTTAAGTGCGTCCCATCCACGACTATGATCGGCTTCATCAATAAAAGAAAGGCAAGACGAGATGCTCCGAGAGCAACAAATGCATGCATAAATCTATCATCATCACCGACATCTAAATCAGTGACCGTTCCCGAATTTGTTCGTTGAAGCATGTGAAAATACCCCGAAAACACCTAGAATGACTCATCGTATCGACCATAGATCATCTCAACAACCATTTGACGTGCTCGCAGCGCTAGATCGTATTTAATCTGAATACCAAACTCATCATGCAACTATTGTCTCATCTCCTTCGGTTTAATGATCTGAAAATCCCGACGAATCTTCTTCGCAAAGTATGTAGCCACGACCTTGGAGTGAACTCTTGTCGGAGGAACGTAGTCGAAGGCCATGACGCACGTGTGCTTCTCGGTAAACTTGTAAACTCTCCAAGATTGATTTGTATCATCACCCGATCTAGAAGCCCGAAGCTTGAAAGTGCAACTCTTCTGAGGAAGTGAATACCGAATCACTAATCGAGTATTATTAGACTTATATGTTCGATATTGCATGCCTCGTTCCATGTTTCACATGCCGACATCAACTAACAGTTGATCCTTCGTGTCATATAATGCACCTTTCCCTAACTCTGATATAAGGTTCGGGTCTTCTTCACATGCCACAAGTGAAGCTCTATCCGTCAACGGAATCATAGGCACCAACCAATTTTCCAGTTCAACTGGATCCAATTCCTCTTCTTCATCACCCCCGTGAATGTTCGGTGTCGGATGCACCATTTCTATCAGTCTAGCAAAACTACCATGTTGTCGTATCCATGCAGCACAATCAACAAACGTAAACTTCAGTATATTATCTTCAGAATCTGTATCTGATGCGTCGGGTTCTGACTCCACTGAATGAATATCGTCGATGTCATAATTCTCACAATCTCGATGCATCGAACCGGATGAAGCATGAAATTGTTTTCATGAGTTTGTATAGGAGATTCCGACCACCGTCGCCATGAACCGGTCGGAGCATCATCTTCGTTATGTGGGGTGTCACCTAACCAATTTGGTTCAGCCATCTGATTGATAAAATCAACTTCATCACCATGTTGAGCACTATATGTCGACGTCCCCATAAAATACGAATATCTACTCGAAGATCCCACATTGTGTGTGTCGTTGCTTATCTCCACATACACCACCGAATTTCATTCGTCCCGAAGTAAACTATTGAAAGAATCATCATTAGACAAGCAACGCTTACTTCCATTATACGCTGATATAGGATAAATCTAAAAATTTGTAGACATTCCAGAATCTCGCAGCATGTGCTGTATATTGTATCTCAATTCTTCAAACTTAACTGGATTTGTGGAAATAGGAGTGGACCATTCATAACCGCCGATGTAATCATCGTCTTCCCAATAACCATTGTACTTTACGTTTATATACTTCCACCCATCCGTCTAAACAATGAAATATATATTTATAATAAGAAAGTCATCAAAATATCAATTTACCAAAACCCGATCGCGAAATTACCTACAGAGAGTAAAACCAGGTCCTGCAACATCATTCATGTATAAATCACGACCGGATTTTGATATTTCTTTAGGTTTTGACGGAGGGGTTTTTGAGCATTTACTCTACATGTTATTATCATTCTAAATCAATAAAATCCCGTCATCAAATTTCATATAAATATATAAATCCGGGCGTTTGAAAGTAACCACATCATGTTTGCATAAATAACGACAAGGTTTTGATATTTCTTTAGGTTTTAGTGGAGGGGTTTTTGAGCATGTACTCTACGTGTTATTATCATTCTAAAACAATAATATCCCGTCGTCAAAGTTCATATAAATATATAAATCCGGACATTTGAAAGTAAACGCGTCATGTTTGCATAAATAACGACAAGATTTTTAGAAAAATGCATGTTTTCATGACAGAGTTTTAGCTCGTTAACCTCATAACACATTATTCTTGAAAACTACAGGTTTAGATTTTGCAATAGCTCTTTCGTTTGGTTAAACAAGCACTTCATGTGGATTCTCCTTCTCTCCTTCTCCTTCTCTCTCTATCTCTCTCGTTTTTTTTTCAATTGTAATATGTAATGAAGTCAAAGTTTATATATAATAAATATGTGAGGTGTTCAGTGCAAATATGATGTCTCGATTGTAAATATTATTGTATTAAAAATTAATGTTTTGGTTGTCGTCTTAATTATCGATTTTATTTTTCAAATAAATTTTGAATGTAATATATTATTTTAAAAATATTTTCTCGATAAAATGTAACATTATTGTATTTTACCTATATTAATTTCAATTGTAATATTAATTCTACAAAATAAGAAAATGTCTTAATCATCGTTTCGATTATCGTTTTTTAATTTTGAAAAAATTATGAATTTAAAATAATATTTTTAATATAATTTCTCAATTAAATGCAATTTAAATGTATTTTAACTATATTAATTTCAATTTCTATATGAATTCCAAATAAAATAATAAAAAATATAATTAATACTAAAATAAAAAGAATATAATAATTATCAATCATTGACATTATTTCACAAAAAACAAGACAAGTCTATCTTTGACTAAGAGCAATTTAGGTAGTTTACAATAAATTTAGACACTTTTTTATATATTTGTTATAAAATGAGCATTTTTCATTTTTACATTAGCAAAGTGGGCATTTTTCATGTAACATCCAACCTTTTTTATTGTGTAAATGGTTTTATTATGATATTTTGGGTCTCCGTGTTCCAAATCTACCAAAATGCATATTTTCTTTTCTAATACAAATTATAGTTTAAGTATCAAATATTGGATCGGGTATTTTACGTCGGACCTTAATATTCGATACTCAATTTAATAAATATGTTTGATATATCTATTTTATGCGATAATTATCCCTATTTAAACTTTCAACAAAAAAATTAATAATTATTTTTATATTAATAATTTAAAAATATTTAATTAAATTATAAAATTATAGAAGAATAAACATTTTCAAATATAACTATTTAATAATTTTTTATTAAAATATTAAAATAAAGAAAAAATAAAACAGAAAATTATTAAAAGAATGGTATAATTAAGATAAATATTTTAAAGTTCATTTAAAATTATACATTACATTAAAGGGTGATTTGGTTTGTGTGATATGATTGATATGATTATAACCTTTAAATCTCTACCTTCTTATCTATAATTCTTCCCCTCCTTATGAATTTAGTCATTTTTTATGCTCCTTAGGGGGTGTTTACTATGTAGGATGGGATTAATTAGAATAATCCACCCTCTTGGGATTACATTAATCCCATCCTTCTAGGTGGGATAGAAATCAAGGAAAGAATCCCTTATTGGAGCCTTAATCACGGGCTTTAGGATATCTTAGAAGTCTAATCCTAATTAGTAAACACTAGATTAGCCTATACTATTTTTATCTATCTAGGCTTATCCCTCCTAATCCCACTTAGTAAACACCCCCTTAATCACTCAAATACTTGATTAAATAATCAAGTTAAATTTGGTGTGATTATATAATCAAGCATTTGAGTGATTAAGGGACATAAAAATGGATTGAATTCATAAGGAGAAGGAAGATTATGGATAAGAAGATAGAAATTTAAATGTTATAATTCTATCAATTTTATCAATCCTATCAAACAAATCAAACCACTCATAAATGATTTAAAATTAATTTTATTAATGTATTTTGGATATTACCCGAATAAGTAACGGGTATACACTAGCCTAAACAATAAAATTTATTAATTTATTATTCTTCTCACACTTGAATGATACAGTACATGATTCAATTTTAGCCGAACACATGTTTAGACACCTTTATATTTTTCTCCAAAATTTTTACCGAAATAGTTGTTAAAATTCTCGAATTATTAACACTTTTTATGAGTGAATGATATTTTACCCATTTTCACAATAAATAACTTTTATATCTATCCACCTTTATAAAAATATTAATAAATGCATTATTTAGTAACCGAACATGATAGAACAACGACATAATTATTTTCCATTTTGAATTTTGATAGATTAATAACGAAATGGTTATGAATGTTTCATAAATTTAGTAACTAACAAAATTTATTGTTATTAAAATATATTTGAAATATTAAAATATATTTTATTGGTAATTTTATTTTAATTACGAATAGTTCTGTCACTATTCCGTTAGTAAAATTAAATATACAATTCACACTCTAATTCCAGAGTCCGGACGCACACCTTTACCGCCCAAGAACCATAAGACTATCTTTATCAATGATTACCACAAACTCCAACCATCCAACCACTTCAATATTTTATTAATTTTTTTTTATTTTAATTTCATTTAATCCAATCACTTTCATCTTTTATAATTTATCAATGATCATTTCAATTATGCAACCATAACATTTATTTTTTTTTAATTTTTATCATACATATTATAATTGATTTTGATTTAAATAATAAAATAAATTATTATTATTGAAAAATATTAAAAGCACATCAACATTTTTAAATTAAAATATAATTTTTGATAAAATACAATTACCAAATTTTTGACAAAATACGATTACCAAATTTTATCTATATATGCTTGGTTGAGTCATATAGAATAGCGATGTGAGCTTCAAAATCAAAATTCTCATAATTGAAGAAATAGTTATCGTTTCTATTTATAGAAAAATATAAAACGAGATAATAAACAATACATGTAAAGAAAAAAAATTAAAGTGTAAGAAAATATATCAATATTGGTCTCTATGTATAGAGAATGAAGAGATAAAAATTTTGAAATATTTTTAATTTTTTAAAATATATTATATAAAAGTTATTTTAATTTTATCAATATATATAATTAAAATCAATCAACTAATAGAATGAAGACAAATGTCTCCACTCTATTGGCACAAATAAGAGGAGAGAGGAGACCTTAGAAGATCTGATTTTTAAGATGTTCGAACACTTTTCTTAATTTTTAAATTTTTTTTTAGTTCTAACTAGTGTTGTGCCCGTGCGATGCACATAAAACAAATATATTTATAGATGATATGATAATGATTCATGTGATATATTCATAATTGTTTTTCATAATTGAACGATTGTATTGCAATTAACAAAACTCCTCTCTCCATCAACAAAATTCGTTTACTATATTACCAATCAATAGCAAACATTTTTATCATCATAGACCATGGAACACTTCTTTACATACTTACTCCTCATCTTGTAGAGTGATTTCTACAAAAAAAAAAAAATTCATTCACATCATTGCAAAGAACAATTGTAACTGTTCTACGTTGAACTTGTCACGCCCCGACCCTCCGCCCTTCCCGGCAGAGTCCGGACGCGCGACTAATTGATAAAAATTAAATGAAGGATAGAATGGAACATTAAAAACTTTGACAGATAGAACACTGAGAGCTTTAATTTTCATAATCGGCACCTACGCCAGAACATACAATTGAAACTTCTCGCAGCGGAATAAGGATCGACTGAAGTCTACGTGTATGAAGACACGTAGACACCCAAGACTTAATTTAAGACCGACAAGCCGCCGTAGCATCTCCCATCATCACGTCTCAACCTGCACATTTATAAATACATGCAGGGCTGAGTACAAAAGTACTCAGTAGGCACATTGCCCGAAATCACATTCATACATATATAATTGTCAATGCCGTAAGAGTGACACGTAGGGATTTTATCTTTAAAAGCACCTACGTTCACTAAATCCTTTCTATGAAACCTGCATTTTGACTGATCAGTCTTTTCTTTAGTATTTCGCCATATCTGTTCTCATATTTATGGTACCGAGAAGGTGGCCACCTTCTATGGACACCGGACCGGCCAACCCGCTAAGATGACTCACGATCCTTAACCGGCCAACCCGCTAAGATGACTCACGGTTAACTACTTGTGTACACGACTCGAGTGGGTTTTGCCTGCCCACTGGAATCCGAATTCGATCTTATCATTGGAACATTTAGAACCTTTAGAACCAGATAGGCCTCATACAAAACATAAATCATTTCCGGCAAGACAATACTTTGAAACATACTTTCTCACTTTGGAATCCTTTCGAAAACAACATAAATAGTATACAGCACACATAATTTTATTTGTAATAGAAAGCCTACCTGGATAACTTCGGTTTGCACTGACTTTGATCTCGCAACACGAAACAGGTCTCTCGTAAGAACCTTTAGAAAAATTCGTATAAATTAAAATGCCCTTCGTGCATTTGAAACTTTTATTTGTAAGAATATATTATTCTTAGTTCTTGTTTCGACTCGTTAATGAAATATTGATACTTCCGATCAATATTATTTATAAGTGTTGAATCATCGATTCAATTACTCCGGTATTTGCTTTTAAGGGCAATAAGTGTATTAACACTTAATGATATAATTAATTCTCAATAATTAATTATTCATATAATACTGTAATTTCTAGTTATTTAACTCTTTAAATAACTTCAACTATTAATTCCTTTAAATGAATCCTCAATATAATCAGAGATATTCATTCTCTTAATTTAGATCTCAATTACTGAATAAATTTGATCTTCTTTATTTAATACTTAGGCTTTAATTATCTAAATTAATAACGCTAAATATTAACACTTAATATATAGTACTATCCCATCTTCCATTATTAACATTTACTAATTTATTGAACTCCATCTTAATTAAAATTGACAAGCTTAATTTAATTAAGTCTTATCTTAACACAATCTTTAAACTAGCTCATTAAATTAATTTAGTGAGCTTACTAATTAATTTAATTAGTTTAATTATTAATTAACTTAAGATTAATAACTAGGCCCATTAGACTAATTATTTTCGGCCCACTTTTCATTACATTTTTCGGCCCAAGCCTCGGCCCAACTTCCTAATTAATTTAGCCCATTCACAATATTCACTCAACCCATCATTTTCATTTAACAAAAGTCCAGTTTAATTAATTTCATAGGCCCAATTAATTAATTGCATTTCAGCCTAGAAATTAAATAATTCGGCCTATAAGATTTATAAGTTTCGGCCCAGTAACTTAGTTCCCGGCCCATATTAACGGATTGAATTGAAAGTGTGTAGTCTTGCTCTAACTCACTCCATCGCCTACTTCACTGTCTTCTTCTCTCAAATTACTGACCCAACCCATCTTCTACATCACTGCTCTATCTCTTTCTCTATAATTTCATAGAAATCACTCCTCTCCATCTCTATCTCACTCGTCTCTCTCTAACAGGAAACAAACACAACACATTATTCTCTATTCATTCCTCTTCTCTCACACTCAGTCTCTAGGTTTCCCCCGGCTAAGATATCTCGGCTCTTGATTGGGCGGCGGAATGCTCACCGAAGAGAAACAGTCGCCGGCAATCATCTTCTTATGGTAAAACCCTCCATTTCACTCTATATCTATTTCTAGATTTCTATGTAATTTGCTTTCTGAAATTTCACAAAATCTCTCTCGATTTCTGATTTATTTTTGGTTTGAAACAATTTCCTAATCCTTCCAATCACTCTATTTCTACCTCAGATCTTCCTAGATCTCTCAGTTCTTGGCTCTCGGCTCTCAATTTAAAATGCAGCAGCGGCTGCAGGTAAGCCCTTGTCGCCGTCGACCCCTCATAGGTAACACTCTAATATTTGTACATTTTCTAGATTTCCAAGTTCTATTTTATTTAGCTTCTGAAATTGCACAGATCCCTCTATTTCATATTCTTCTTATCCTCTTTGGTCTATTAGAAATTCTTTTACCTTGGAATTATTTTCCTTTACTGAAAATTTTCCTAATGTTTCAATTCATAAATTTCTCTACTTGCATGTGAACTTATTCTGTGAGATATTGGTTTGCCTTTCTGGTGGAAAAAAAAAAAAAACTCAGCCTTAAAGCGGAGTTGGTTCGGGGTGATACGGGGTCTGTTCGAAGTAATTCAAAGCTGTTTCGAAACAGCTCGGAGCTCACGGCTGTTAGTAAGAGATGGTTCAAGGCTGTTCCACTCCCTTTAATTCACAGCAGCTAAGTTCCTCCTCTTTCCTTTTCTTTTTCTTTTCTTATTGTTCACTAATTTGGACATAGTTAAATCTAGGATTTCTGTGTTCTGCAGTGTCTTGCTTAATTTCTATTGCTATTGTTCATCTGTATTATGCTTCATGTTTTCTGTCAGTGCTAATTCTAAATTTTGAATGATATTGGAAGTCAGTAATCTGTAAAGCTCTGCTAGAATTTTACACATGTGATTAGAGCTATTTCGAAATTAGAGGTTGGCTTCACTGAATTCTGAGCATGCTTATTCTGCTTTCTATGTTTTAAAGATTCTGGCTTATGGTTTGTTGTTCAAAATTATGAACATAGATGTTAAGTTTATACTCTGACCATTAACTGTCTTTTTAAGGCATATATATATGTACTGGATTTGAAACTACATGATTTTCTTAGGTTCTGGAATCTGGAACTAGGTCTATGTTCTTAATCTGCAAACGAACTTGTTGTTCTAAGTCCTGCAAATTTGAATTAACTTTGGTATGTTTCTGCTGATTATTTATTTTAGGAGCTTAAGCATGTTGATTCATTTGCTAATATATATAAAAGAAGGTTTAGGGTTGAGACTACCTTAATCTTTAATTCCTTCACTTTGATGTTGTGGTTGAATGTTACTGCTTCTGCTGCCTCTCTTTTATGGGACTGATATGTGAAATGGTTGGGTGATAAACGGTTCTAAGGACAGTCCTCTACTTCCTTTATATAGATATTGATGCAATGTGTATTCTCTTGCTTAAGTCTTAAGGCTTAGATAGCTATATTAATAGCTCTTGTTGCTATTGTTTTGTAGGGTATGGGAGAGCATGTATGGAGGACTTTCTCCCTCTCACTCAACCTAAGACTTGCAGCCTCCCTGCACCATTTCCTCCTTGCAGCAGCAGCATGGCTGCTAGTTACTACTGCAGCAGCTATGCTGCTTTGTTCCTTCTATATGGTTATGATAATTACTTTCTTACACTTATAGCAACATTTCCTTCTTTCCTTTAATTACTGCCGTGCAGTTTGGTGTAATAGCTTAGATTTTTAGTTGTTTTATATAATACATGTACTGACATTCCATATATATATCTAGTTGTTCTATGGAGGTGTTCCAATCTATTAGCTTTCCTTCTTGACTTTACTAATTATGCACATGTGTACTTGAGTGTTTTATTTTTCCTTCCTTCCAATCTTAAATAATGTTGCAGGTTTCTACTAAATGTTTATGCGTGTGGTTTCATTTTCTATTTTAATACATCCTACAGCATATACATAAATATCTATACTTGTGAATTATATCATTCATATGAAGTTTTGAACAACATAACATATATATACATACTTTAGGCGTGAAATGCTATTCATATATATATATAGACCACCCTTTTTATTTTTAAACCTTATCTATAAAATGTATGCACTACATGCATATCATTTGGATAACTCTTCTAATTTAATAACATAGACCTATACTTGTATATCCCAAAATATAACTTATACTTAATTATTTCCAAAGTAAATACCTATTCTTAGTAATAACATTTCTTAATATATAATCAAGAAATTTTTATTTACTATTTACTTTAAACCAAAATTCCTTTTAACTAGATTAAATTCCCATTAATTAACTAAAATTTTCAATATGTAAATAATATTCGCGTTCGAATATCACTTATTTCGGAACTTAAAAAGACGGGGTATTACAGAACTACTCAAATAACATCTAGACATAAGTAGTAAAACACAATTTTATAAATTTATCTCTTGGTCGTGAAACACGCACTCGTGGATTATCACGATGTTCTGTCTCGTGCAGTACAATGCTATGCACAAAGAAGTATTAGTTTTATAATTGACTTTGCATCGTTAGGTTCGCGGTTTTGGATTAAAGTTCAAATAGAAAGCATTGCGGTATTTTTTTGGGTGAGAAAATTGAAAATGATAAATAAAAAGTAAAGACAATCAAGAACAACAAAAAAGAACCTTAAGAGTAGATAAAATAATAAGATGGTAGATGTTTAAATAATATTTTCAATAAAATATTTTTGGTAGGATGCATAAATGTTTCTAGAATCAATTAGTATTTATATATCATGTTGGCATGAAATTTTATTTATCCATGATTTTTGATAATGATCGTGAAGCTTAAAACTAACTGAAGGACGGATCCATGGAGTATGACTTGGTGGTGAAATAAAGAAACGATTAAGAAGGATAAATTCACAAACAACATTGGAATTAGAAATATAATCGATTACAATAGTCCAAAAATAGCTATGAATAAGAGTCATTAGCCTAAAGGCTCAAATAGAATATCATACTAATAGAAGTTTCCGAAGGTTCAAAGTATGGAATACAAAATTCAAGTACCAAAAATGGTAACAACGCTGGTGAGCAATGGTTCCACTCCCCCAAACGTTGACCAATGGGTGCTACCGGATCGGTCAATACTGACACATAGTCCTATGTGAACCGGTTCGTAATGACTCACAATCACACTCCCCATATGTACACTAACCTTGACGAACCTCTGGCTCAAGATCCGATCGTTATTCACAAGTTGATCAGTTCGCAAACATGGCTCAACACAGATAGAAATCATACATAAAACACAAATAATTTTATGCATGACAATCATTTCACATTTTCTTTAAACATGCTTTATTACAACAAAAGTATAGGTTGTATAGTAAACCCACTTGAGACACCAGTATTAGTTGACAAGTCTAGTTCTCCTTCTTGTTCCATAGTTGTCACCCACTTGATGGACCTTCAGGTAGTGAGTTACATTTAGAATCATTTGAGTTCTTAGAATATCTCTATTAACTCGAGACATAGTGATTTTATAGGTTTTAGGGTTTTATATCCGTTCTACTAAATCACAACGAAGCTTTAAGGTTTTCTCCAAAATCCTTAGTTTCGATTAAAGGAAATAGAAGTTTACTAATTCGATAAATAATTAATTGCTTTCTTGCAATTAATATAATTGAGACAATTAAATTTGACATAAGAATCGGAATTTTAGATAAGTTCGCATAATTGGGGGCCCTTAGAAAAAGTTCATGTCTCGATTCGAATTAATTTAGATTTGCTAAATTAATTAAGTAACACAATTATTTATTAATAAATTAATAATAATTAATTAATAATAAATAAGATTTGAAATAAATTAAATAATAATTAATCTCAATAATTATTATTAATAAAGATTTCACATTTTAATAATTAATTACTCTTAATTATTAATCATCAATAATTAAAATTTTAAATAATTAATCTTCTATTAATTATTAATTAATTAAGTTCAATAATTTAATTAATTAAAATTAATCAAGGTCAAAATTAAATTGGCCCAAAGACATAATTAATGGAATACTCATTTAGCATTTAACTAGATTTAGACCAATAATTATTTTATAATGGATTTGGCCCAAGAAATAAATTAACCATGGCCCACACATAATCAACCCAATTGAAAAAAAAATTGTTTGGACTGTAAGCATAAAATTTAAGGCGGTCCAAAATCCAACCCGACCCAATTCTCTTTTATTTTCAGATTTTAAGTTAATATTATTATTTTCATTTAATAACACAAAAATCAAAATAATACTAATCTTCTATATGATACAAATTGGACTTTATGCCACATCAGCACATCCTCTCTTCAAATCACTCCATTTCAAATCTTGATTTTTCTAAATTTTTTGAATTTTAAAATCTCAAAAATCACTAAAATTACATTAATTTTCATCCAAAAATCAATTTAGCTACCATATTCAACTTCCATGGGCTAAAATTGCATTAAGTTATTTAACGAAAAATTTATAACTTACCTACAAATTAATGGGCTATTTTAATACTTCATCAATTTATATTAAAACATTAAACAAAACAAAACTATAATATTTTCAACATGATTTTTAATTTACAAACTATATATATTTATAAAACATTATGTGTCATCACCATCATTCCTATTTATCTTCATTATCAATTTTTTCTATTATTAATTATAATACTTATTAGAAAAAATTAATCCTACATTGAATTTAGATAACATTTCAATCACTATTGAACATATATAAATACTAAAAATTTATATATTATACATCACTATTTAATTTGTCCAATTAATTAGTTGGTCAAATAATAATTTGAAGTTAAATGATAATTAAAATTTTTAAATACATAATTTGATTTTTATTGAAAATTTAATTTAAAAATTTATTAAAATTATCAAATAAATTGTTTATTATTTGAAATTTTCACCCAATATTCATCTATAATATATATATCTATATAATAATTAATACAATCACAATTTACCTTGTATATTTATTTTAAATTTCAATTTTAATCATTATTAATTCTAATGTTTACTAAAAAATTAATTATTATTAGGAATATTAAATTGTTTCATGAATAAATAAAATATATAATTACTTTCATATTTTTTTTTATTTAATAGTTTAGCAATAGGAAAACTCTATAAAAAGAGAAAATATATGTATAATTTTGCTCTATTAGAATTTGAGACATTGAGCTACCTAATTAAATTAAGTAAATATTTTAAAATATTTTATATTTTAAAACATTTGGTTAGTTACGTTGCTTTATAATAATTACTAGATTTATATAATAATAAATAATACAAATATTAGTACGTGGGTTTAGAACGAGAACAAATACTAAAATATAAATTTTTTGAATCGAATAAAAAAGAATTAATATATTTAAGAACACATGTGATAAACATTACGTAGTATATATATATTTTTTCCTACAAACGAGATATCTCATGTATATATCACCAAATTATTTCTAATGATTTATAAATTGTTATTTTGAATCATCGATATAATCTTCCTTACATAAAATATCAATTATTACAATTTATTAAATTTACAATTTTCCTCGACTAAAAATTTATTATTTCATCTGATCAAATAATTAATTTTGATTGAATAATTATCATATTATTTTTTGTCAAATATTTATTATTTCCGCTAAATATTTTTATATGAAATAATTTATAAAAAATAAAAATATTCACGAGATAATATTTTGTATAATGCTTATTTAAATGATTTATGGACTTATATTACCTTAAAACAGAGCATCAAATTTCTATATAACATTCCTAAATTTTATATTATAAAGTGATTTTTTACAATAAAATTTACACTACATAAATATTCAAGTTTGGCAAGCAAATTCAATTATCAATATTTTAACACCCACATTCAATACAAAATAAGTTTTCATATAACATTATGTGCATTAAGATTCTTTCAATTAATGTTTACTTACAATGATTTGTCAAATCATCACGATAAAATAAAGTATCACATTCTTTATTTATACATCTACTTTATAATATAATGTAAATTACAAGATGAATCTTCGTATAACACTTATTTGCACCAAAATGAATTATTTATGATACACTTATTTGCAAAGATTAGTCAAATTATATTATTTAAAAATAAAATATGTATATTTAAATCGTGATTACTTGTTTCTTTGTTTACCTTTTGTTAGATAACAAAGAATTTAAAATAAATTATTAACTATTGTATATTTTATATTTATATTTTGAGACAAATTACTGAATTGTTTTTAAATTTTATAATTATAAACAATATATATCTTTAAACGTCAATTGTAATGGTAGAATTATTTTGACTTTATTTACGATATACATTTAATACTTTTTATAACGATATGTAAGGCACCATTTTAACTTTATTAACAAGATGATAATTGTTCATATATAATATTAATTATATAAAATAATATATCACTAAATATTTTATTCATACCAATGAGATAATCCTTTATATAACGTTTGTTTACAATTAATTGTTGTAATAGATCACTTAAAATAAAATATTGACCTATTTAATTGTTATTTTTTAAATAATAATCTATTTAATCATATATATACACATTTATTTTTCATGTAACTTAATTATAATGATTTGTCTAGAGCTATTTTCATGAAATCAATTAGATGATATTTCGAGAACTATTTAACTCCACCACAAGATAATTCATCATAATTTATAATGATTGGTTTAAAAATTATTTTGACTTTAATAATGATTTATTGTAATTTATCAAAATATATTATTTAAAAAAAAATTATAAATGAACTTTTAAAATTATACTTATAATTATATATAAGATAATTTCCCATCGATTTTTCGACGTGCTACACGCTAGTAATATTAATAAAATCTAGAACTAAGCTTAAAAACCCATCCCAATTACGCCTCTGACTCTCCCCCCACTCCCAAAATTATTTATTAATTTTAGAATTAATTAAAAAAGTTAATTATCTTAATAATTATTAGCCTAAACTAATTCCCCACCCCCAATTTACGTAACAAATCAG
>JAPKLX010000261.1:167223-184254 GCA_026898415.1 Leonotis leonurus
TACCTTTCCAATGGTTCTTTCGGATCTTAATTCGGAGTCAGAATGAGGAAGTTATGAGCTTTCGAAGTTGGTGTGTCCGTCCTGCCCTGTTTTTCGCGAGAACTTATTTAAGTTTCTTTGCAATCAAACATCATTTGTTAGAGTTATTTCCAAGTTAATTAAGTCATGGCTTAATTTCTTGATTAAGAAAGGGTTAAGAAATTGGGCTGTGACATGAATAAAACTTGAAGTTGGTAGGAGGGTGAAGGATTGATGGAACCCGTATGCGGGGCTCACGAAAACGCAGGATCCATAGATTAATTAATCACACAAATAATTAATTCTTAAAACCACATAGGAGAATATAATGCGGAAAAACATAAATTATACCTGCTCCTATGCAAGTTCTCCGCTTGTGGAGAAGCGATTTGAATCGCTAGCAACGATCCACATTTCACGTTGTTGGATCTACAATCTTGATCTCCACCAAAGTCCAACCCTAGGAACTTCTATCCTATTCTCGGTCTATCTACTAGAATATCGTGTGGACGAATCCTATTCTCGGTCTATCTACTAGATTGTTTGCCCGTATGACTTGTTTCTTCCTCCCAATCACTCATAATAATTTAAAGAACTGAACTAAGATGTTGGGCGTCGTCCCTCCCCTCACATATGCGTCTCTCTCTGATTTGATTCGTGGGGTATATATAGATTCTCCGTGGGCCTGGGTTTTTGTGTGGTACCGGCTAGGGTTCCGGCAAACTTTCCTTCCCGGTCAGATATTCCGCGAAGAAGGAAAGAATTTCAATCCTTCCCCAAATCGTTGGTGAAAGTAAAGGGCGATAAGTTTCCTTTTCCGCGGAAGGAAAGAAATTTGCCGCGAATCCCCGCCTCTTGCCCTTCATCTTGTGCACTCCCAGCTGCTTAGTCAGTCTTCCATCTTGTCCAGCGTATCCCCTTAGTCTCCATCTGTTGCAGTGTGGTCTCGGGCGGTACTTTGCCTTGGGCTCCAGATTGCCCAAGCTTCCTTCGTGCATAATCTTGCCTCTTTCCCGAGATGACCTGCAACTTGTCTTGCATCCTGCCTGCCATAGACTTGTGTCCTCCCAAACACGAAATACGACACAAACAAAGGAAAAAGATTCGATCTAGAACTAAAATAAGACACAAAAAGAGCACGAAAAATGGGCTCGTCACACTCACACACTTTAAACACGATTGTCCTCAAGCGTGCAAATATGACTTGCCCAAAAAGAAAAGAGGAAAAGAAAAGACTTAAGCAGCCAACACACTAATATACATACATCAAGGCAGTTAAGACAAATATGAGTTAGAGCATAAATCAAGCAATGTTCTCAAGCGGTCAAGATAGCGATCAAGTGAGCATAGAGATATATCCTTACCCCACTTAGCACTCTGTGTTTAGGTTAAATGTTTACGCTCGACAACCTACTTGATCAAGAAAGGTCCCATTGGCTTGCCTGCCTTCTACATGTCTCCACCCAATTAGTCTGGTCAAGACATCTATCCTTAGGTCTTTATTGGGTTGTAACGTGGCTTTGGTAAAAGATTGTAAAATTTTGGGGAACTGGTTTAAGGTCGATATGACTATAGTCTTGGACAATTCCTTGACTAAAGAGCACACTTAAACTTCTCCCGGGCCTTAGCCACTTATTTTCTTGGGGTATATATATTTTTTGATTTTTTTTTCTATTTTTCTACCCCTTATTTTTTGGATTCCCACCCCCGTATTTATTTATTTATTTTTGGATTTTCTTGGTTTTTGGGATGCCAGACTGGAAGCCAAGGCAGCCATTCGGGGGGTGGTGTCTGGCCCTTCCTCCTTACCCCATGGATTTTCTTTCTTCCTGCCCTAAGTTCATCCCGACCAGGGTAGGCTTTTATGGGGTTTTTGAATATGCGCGTGAGGCGAAAAAAATCTTAAGGCTCAAAATGGCTTGCAAGAGAATATGAATGATGGCAGGAAAAATTTGGCTCTGAACTTATGAACAAAAAGTGCCTAAATCCTCTAGAGACTTGACCAGGGCTATAGGGTTTTGACCAAGAACACAGGCAAGTTCTAGAACTAATCAAGCAAGCAATTGTATTTACACACAGAAAAGAAAATCATGCTAAGCAGATATATATAGCATTTAAGGATCAAAATCTCATAGGGTATACGTGCTCAAATGATCGCATTTCCGTCATACCTAACTATCTTAGAACATGCTCGATCTATACATCAAAACTCCTACTTCTATCATGCTCAACATACACATACAGTTAGCATGTTGACAAGACTCTAAACAAGAAAACAAATAAAAAAAAGACTCTCAAACCTAGACGGACTGGGAACCTTCCCCACTCCCACACTTTGCTCAAGGCAAAGTGATCAGAATGGGAGAGACTCCCCGGTCATGACTCTGACTCGAACAGAAACAAGAAAATAAAAGAAAATCTAAAAACCTAAAAAAAACAAAAGAAAAGAAAAGAAAAGAAAAAGAAAATAAAAGGGGAGGAATGAAATCATTGGTGGGCAGGAGGGTACCTGAACCCTACGTGGTCGAAGTAGGCAAGCTGGGCTTCTTGGAGTTGTCGGAGGGTCTTGTCAATGCAGCTGAAGTAGACTGTCAGGTCCTCCGTTAGCTCTGGCGAGGGGGACTTTGCTGCTTTCATACTACTCTTGGTGGGGTAGACATGCGGCTTCTCGATTGGGTCTTTGACAATTCGTGGCTCTCCATCAGCATTCTCTTCAATGGTAAATATCCTGGTCAGGGTGGCCATGTCAAAGTGGTCCTCCCTTTCCAGGAATCCTTCATAGTCAAACATGATCAACCCAAACTGCTTCCTAATCAAGGTAGGCAGGTGGGATAGAGACATGCGCTGCTGGAGCTTGGACAAGATGTTGCGGATGTGATTTGCCACGAACGAGGAGAAGTTGAGTTGTTGCTTCTTTTCCATGGCCCAAAGTATAAAGAGTTCACTTTGGGACACGGTATTGCTCCTGTCCTTCTTGCCAAAGAGATTGATGGCCAAGATGCGGCGATACATCTTGACCGCTGGGTCCACCAAAGCAGAAGCCTTAGACTCACTTCCTTTGAAATTTTGGTCCTGGCAAGACCTTCCCACATCTGGTTCCACTGCTCCCTGGGTGCATTTGGGACTACTTTGATTGCTTGCTTGTACTCGGGGTTGAACTTCTCCTTGAAATCAATCATGCCTAGAATTACATCTAGGTCTTCGACAACCACCTTCTGCTGCTTGCCCGTGAGTGAGAATTCCATTACGCTGGGGATTCCTTCCATCTCGACCTCAATCTTGACACTGCCAAAAAATTCCCTGACCAGGTCACCATAAGTGGTGGTTTCCCAATCAAGAAATTTCTCCCACCCGATAGCCCTAAACCTCTCTCGTACTTGACCTTCCACGCCTAGCTGCTTCAATACTTCGAAGAGACCACGATTTCATTTCCCTCCATCTCACTGACTTCTGCCTTAGTTGCCCTGGCTCTTGTTCTTCTCACCGGGGTGGTCTTCTCCTTTTTCATAACAGTCTTGAACAACCGCTTTTTCAGAGTTTTCTCCCGGGAGGAGACTTCCTCGGCCTCCTCTTCTGTGGCTTTGCTGGAGCTTCCTTTCTGGTTAGCTTCCTTGGGCTGGTCAACCTCCATTTCCTTGGCCTTTTCTTCTTCTGCCGCTTCCTCCTCCACTGCCCCCTCAGTATCTTTTGGTGGTGGGTTTTCTATTTCTGCCTTCACAGGTGGTGGTTGCTTGTCTTCAACGACTAGTTTCTTGGGTGACTCCATGGCAGACGTCTCGGCCATGATGGTTGTGGTTGGTGGAGGTAGAGGTTCGGTGGCTGTGGATGAAAGTTGGCTGCTAGTTTTCTTCTTCGTGGGGGCCTTCTTCTTCACCATGGTGTAGAGTTAAAGGATTTTGGTGGTTGTTGGTTGCGAAGAGTGGTGGAAGTGGAGATGGTGGTGGCTGTTCTTCTGGAGAGAGTGTTTTTGGTGTCGGGTGCGATGAAGGTGAGAGTAAAGTGATGAAGTGGTAGAGTGTATTTTTGGTTTAAGGGTTTGGAGGGTGTCAGGGAAGTTGAAGAGGTGGTAATGGGGTGAGTGGATGGTTGTAACATATGAAGAAGTGGAGGAGTGGGGTAGGCGGTTATAGGGGGAGTAGGCTGGCAGGCGGCAGGCACTTGATTGCCACGACTGCCGTGCTGACGTGGCGTCAGTTACTTTCAAATCAGCTGTTTCCCGCGCCGCTTCACTTCTAGATGCTTTTCCTGCACAAGACACAAACTAGGGTTTTCTTGGGCGGGAAATTTAATTTCCCGGATTGGTCAAGAGGAAAATCAAGTCAAGAACCTTATTTCCTCCACTCACACACTTTCCTTGAGGCAAAGTGCTAGGATGAGTCAGTAGGGCTCCTGGGCAAACAAAACAAAAAATAAAACACACCAAAAATAAACCAAGAAATAAAGAAAACTAAAAGCAATAAAAATACCAAGTTGCCTCCTAGCCAGCGCCTTGATTTAACGTCGTTGGCATCGACGTAGTGCTGCTTCTTGCTCAAGCTTCTTCAGAAAGACCTTCTAGGGCAAGGTCCTATCCATAATAGGCCTTTAGCATATTTTCATTGACTTTGAAAATAGTTTTGGTCTTAAGATCCTGAATGTCTGCGGAACCATTAGGATAATGCTCCCAAACCATATATGGTCCTCTCCACTTGGTAATGCTCCCGAGAGACGGCACACGCGCCAAGGGCATGACTGGGCGGGGATAAAAGAAGCGGGGAAGAAAGGGGGCATTGTGTTCGTGTGCATTATATAAGTGAGAGTTGTCTTTAAAAATCGGACAGCATCTCCTCTATAACTTTTACTATGCCATTTAACAACCCAAACAGCTAACCAATGCAAAGACAATATCTATAATAATGAATCTAAAATGAATCATATGCAATATGGAGATAATACAGCTCGAGTCATGGGAACGGTAATCCAGAATCCCAAGCGGCCGAATCATCCAAGATGAAATGAATTGGAGATAATACAGCTCGAGTCATGGGAGCGGTAATCCAGAATTCCAAGCGGTCGAATCATCCAAGATGAAATGAATTGGAGATAATACAGCTCGATACATGGGAACGGTAATCCTGAATCCCAAGCGGCCGAATCATCCAATATGAAAGACGGGGTTGGAGATAATACAGCTCATCTCGTAGGAACGGTAATCCAGAATCCTCGAGAGGCCGAATCGTCCAATAAGAACCGTCGATCAAAGGCGGAGGTTAGTGAGCCTAGCTCGCCAAAAGGAGTCACTCACCCAGCTCACCAAGTGTGGTCGGTATTCGCTCGAACACTACACAAGGGGCCGAGGAGTTGAGCGTCCAAGAGGGGCCGACTACTTCTAAGCTCTCCTATGCACGTGTATGCATGTAATGGGCAATGATTATATGATAACATGAACCTTTATTAATAATGGCCGATGAGGCCTTCGTGGAATGAGAAAATGATCTTAGACTTTAAACATATATATTATCACACACATATACGTGAATGATAATTATTTCATAAATATTATAACATACGTGAGCATGGCAGCGGAAATTCTTATGTATAGAACGGTAATATAATATTGTGGGTGAATGGGGGGAGGAAGAAGTCTCGACTCCCCCTGTTATTTATAGCCAAATTTCTTTTTTTTATTAATTTATTTAATATAATATTATTATATTATTATTAATGCTTTAATCTTAAAACATCGTCTGCACACGACTTCCTTTTCGAGCAAACCTAATGTCAACATCTCCCTTTCTTCATACTCTACACAATGACTATAATATTGATATAGTTTCGGTCATGCATGGAAAAACTAATTTTTTTAACGACGTGCTTAAACTTTAAAAATTCGTAGCGGTTGCATACGAACTCCTTTCTGGGTAAACCTAGTGCCAATAATTTTCTTTTGAAAAACTCTACGCAAGGAGTATAATATTTGTATACTTTCGACTTATGCATGAAAAGCTCATTTTTTTAAATAAACCTTTAAAAAGCTTTGCCGGTCTGCCAAATTAACATGGTAGGTCCTAACATGCTCTAGGTTTATCCTAAAATTCTTATTTCTTCATACCTAGGTCCTTTAATAGTTAGAACACTTAAAAGTATAATTTAGAAATTAGCGGGATATTACATCCCTCTCCCCTTAAAAAAATTTCGTCCTCGAAATTTCATGTTACCTGAGAGAATAAATCAGGATACTGACTCCTGAATTTATCCTCCATTTCCCATGTAGCCTCATCTTGCCCATGATGGTTCCATAGAACTTTCACAAGAGGAATTTCTTTATTCCTTAATACTTTGACCTTCCTATCCAATATCGATATTGGCTTTTCCTTATAAGTTAAGTCCTCAGCAAGGACTACCTGATCATATGTTATGACATGCTTCAGTTCGAAGACGTACTTCGAAGTTGGGAAACATGGAAGACGTTATGAACATCTCCAATATTTGGTGGTAGTGCCAACTTATAGGCAACAGGGCCTATCCTTTCTAGGATTTCTAAAGGTCCTATATACCTTGGACTTAGCTTTCCCCATTTTCCGAAACGTACTACTCCTCGAGTAGGTGAAACTTTTAGGAATACCCGATCCTCGACCATAAACTGTAAATCTGTTCGGCGCTTATCCGAATAGGACTTTTGCCTATCCTGGGCTTCTTTGATTCTTTGTCCGATTTGGGCAATTATTTCAACTGTTTGTTGTACCATTTCGGGTCCCAACAATTGTCTCTCGCCTACTTCATCCTAGTAAAGTGGCGATCAACATTTTCTCCCATAGAGAGCCTCGTAAGGTGCCATTCCTATTGTTGCCTGATAACTATTGTTATAGGCAAACTCGATCAAAGGAAGAATTTCTTCCCAGCTCCCACCTCTGTCTGCCACGACTGCTCGTAGCATATCTTCTAATATCTGTATAGTTCGTTCTGACTGTCCATCAGTTTGTGGGTGAAATGCAGTACTAAAATTCAACCTTGTTCCCATGGCCTCTTGTAAACTTTTCCAGAACTTAGACGTAAATCTCATGTCTCGATCTGATGTGATTGACATAGGTACGCCATGAAGACGTACAATCTCCTTGACATAAATCTTGGCTAGTTTATCCAGATCAAAAGTCATTCTAATTGGCAAGAAATGTGCTGACTTTGTTAAACGATCCACCACTACCCAGATAGCAGTGTTCCCTTTTGTTGATTTCAGAAAACTTACCACAAAGTCCATGTTGACATGTTCCCACTTCCATTCCGGAATTGGTAATGGTTGCAACAATCCAGATGGTCGTTGATGTATAGCTTTGACTTGTTGACATGCTAGACAACGTTCAACGAACATCGCCACATCCTTCTTCATTCCAGACCACCAAAAATTTCTTTTAAGATCTCTGTACATCTTAGTACTCCCAGGGTGAGCGGTGTACGGAGTATCGTGAGCTTCGCTCATGATTTCATCCCTCAACTTTTGAACAGCTGATACGCACAACCTACCTTGAAACATCAAGGCATTATCCCTAGTTTCTGCGTATCCTTTTGTATCTTCGGTTCTTGCCTTTAAACGCATTTCTTTTAGGAACTCATCCCCTTGTTGTGCCATCACAATTCTCTCCCTTAGGTCTGGTTCAGCTATCATAGCTGCAATAAAACCTTTAACTGTTTCTGGTGGATGAACTATTTTCAATTTGAATGATTCAAATTCCTTGAGTAATTCTTTTTCTTGCGTAAGAAGACATCCCATCTTAGCTTTTGTTTTTCGGCTTAAGGCGTCAGCTACCACATTAGCTTTTTCTGGATGGTAGTTGATCGTACAATCATAATCCTTGACTAGCTCGAGCCATCTTCTTTGTCGCATGTTCAAATCTTTTTGTTCAAAGAAGTATTTTAAACTCTTGTGATCAGTAAAGATCTCACACTTAACTCCATAGAGATAGTGTCTCCATATCTTCAAGGCATGAACAACTGCAGCGAGTTCAAGATCATGAGTCGGATAGTTTAACTCATGGGGCTTCAACTGACGAGATGCATATGCAATTACTCTATGGTTTTGCATTAACACACAACCCAATCCAAGCTTAGATGCATCAGTATAAATGATGAATCCTTCATTTCCTTCTGGTACAGCTAACACTGGGGCCATGGTCAACTTTGTTTTTAGTTCTTGAAAACTAGCCTCGCAACTTTCCGACCATGTGAACTTAAGTCCCTTCCTGAGCAATTGCGTTAATGGCCTTGCTAGCTTTGAGAATCCTTCAATGAATCTTCGGGAATATCCTGCCAAACCGAGAAAACTATGAATCTCGTTGGCATTCGTTGGTGTTTTCCAATCCTTGACTACCTCAATCTTGGCCGGATCAACTTTGATTCCTTCCTCAGACACTATATTTCCAAGGAACATAACCTCCTTGAGCCAAAACTCGCACTTGCTGTATTTGGCGTACAATTTTTCCGCTCGCAAGGTATCAAGCACAATGCGTAGGTGTTCTGTATGCTGATCCTCATTTTTAGAATATATGAGGATATCGTCGATGAATACCAAGACAAAGTTATCTAGGTATTGATGAAATATCCGGTTCATCAAGTCCATGAAAACCGCTGGAGCATTTGTTAAACCAAAAGACATCACAATGAACTCGTAATGTCCATATCTTGTTCGAAAAGCTGTTTTTGGAATATTCTCCTTTCTTATCTTGAGTTGGTGATAACCTGAACGCAAGTCAATTTTGGAAAAGACAATTTCTCCCTTTAATTGGTCAAAGAGATCATCTATCCTTGGAAGAGGATACCTGTTTTTAATGGTAAGCTTGTTTAATTCTCGATAATCAATGCACATTCTCAGTGACCCATCTTTCTTCTTGACAAATAGAACTGGCGCGCCCCATGGTGAAACACTTGGTCGGATAAAACCAAGTTCCATTAGTTCTTGTAGCTGCAGTTTGAGCTCTTGCAGTTCCTTTGGCGCCATTCTATAAGGTGCTTTCGACACTGGAGCTGCTCCAGGCTCCAAGTCGATGGTGAATTCAATTTTTCTATCTGGAGGTAATCCTGGCAATTCATCGGGAAAGACATCTATATAGTCCTTTACAATCCATTCATGTGAGAGGTTCTTCTTTTGATGTGCATCAGTCATCAGACTGACAAGAATTGCCTGACAATTTCTTTTCCTTAGAAATTTAGCAGTCTTGAATGCTGAAATAATGGGTATCGGATGTCCCAATCTTGACCCATGGTACCTAACATTTGATCCGTCATTGGCTTGAAAGGAAACATCTCTTTCCTGGCAACGTATAGTCACCTTATTTTTCTCTAACCAATCCATACCCAAAATGACATCGAAATCCTTCATTTCAATGACATGTAACTCTGCTGTCACCTCACATTCGTTGATTTTCAATTTTTGCTTCAGGCACACTTCCCATGCTAAAATTATTTTACCTGAAGGAATACTAATTTCCAACAGATATTCTGCCCTTGAGGTTGTTAATCCCAATCTAGTGCATGTACTTTTTGCAATAAAAGAATGTGAAGCTCCCGTGTCAAATAATGCAAATATAGGTACATCAACTAGACTGATCATACCTGCTAAATTCCCCGGAGCTTGGGCGGCTTGCTGCTGATTCAAAACATATGCTCTTGCTTGTTGTGGTGCTCGGTGGTTTCCATTATGTGCTGGATTAGGCCTCACCAACTGGTTTGGCCTTTGAGGTCCATTTTGCTGCCTACGTGGGGGAGCCATAGTTCTTTGATTCTCGGTGCAGTCTCTAGCGAAGTGCCCAGGCTTTTTACAACGAAAACACTCATTGCTACCTTGGCGACATTCACCTTGGTGGTTTTTACCACAAGTAGTACAAACAGGTTTGTTATTGTTGTACCCTTGTTGTGGATATCGTTGTTGCAGTTGTGGCTGTTGTGGCTTCTCCCTTCCCTGATTTCCTTGATTTCGGTTATCCCATTTTCTTTTTCCTTTTCCTCCATCTTGATTTTGAGCATGCAATTGTACTCTTTCTTGTGGTAACATGGATTCAATGTTCAGTGCTCTGCTCAGAGATTGAGCATAGGTTAGCATACCTTGACTGACAAGAGAGATTCCAATCTCTGGTCGAAGTCCCCTTTTGAATTTGTCTGCCTTGGCTGCATCAGTTTCAACTAGATGGGGTGCATAGCGGGACAGTTGATTGAATACACGATCGTATTCAGTGATCGTCATTTTCCATTATTTGAGATTCCAAATTTCATTTTGTTTCTTTTGCCGGTAGCAGCTTGGCAAATATTTTTCCATCAATTCCCCCTTGAAGTCCTCCCATGTGTAGGCTTCCCATTATGGTGCTGTCATAGTTCTCCTTACAGACTCCCACCAGAAGTCTGCCTCTTCCGTCAGTTGAAATATTGCACAATTCAGTTTCTCATTATCCTCACAACCGATGTATTCAAAAATACATTCAGTTGCATGGATCCATTTCTCAGCATCCTCAGGAGTGCCCATGCCATCAAATTGAGGTGGATTTTGTTTACGAAAACTATCTTCGGTACGCCTAACCACTAAGGGCGGGTCACGGGGTCTCTCTTCCTCGTGGTTACCTCGATTTTTATTTCTAAGAGGCATTCTATTTAAATAAATTTTATCAGTAGTAATAAGGTTAGCAATGTACATAATCATGATAACCTACATGTCAATATTCATCATTTTAAAATAAATGAGAATCATCTCATCCATTCCATGGTCGGTGAGCCATCCAGGTAATCACTTTCTAGATGCTCGTCCTATGCATGATTTTTTTTTCATTTCGTTCTCGTGATCGTATCATGTCATGAAAATTCAAGCAAGTATGAATTTTCTTCGAACATTATGTTAGTTGCAAACAAGTTGTTTACATAACAATCCATCCCTCAATCAATCAATCATAAGGTCACATAGGTTAAACCAAATGTAACCATTCATATAGCCCTTGTACTTGACAACGCATGTCAAACTTTATACATGTCATATCATGATTCAAATAGGCACACATGTCCTAAGTGAATAAACATATCCTTTCCTTTCCCATGGTATATATCATCATGATTCAATTAGGTACATACGTCCTAAATGAATAAACATATCATTTCCTTTTCCATGATTTTCATAGATCAAATAGGTACATATGCCCTAGATGATTTAACATGATCCTTTTCATAACATTCCTTTCCTTGAATCAAATAGGCATATAAATCCTAATTTGATTAAACATTCTTCCTTTTCATGAACGTCATATAAGAACACGTCTTAAATGATAACTTTCACATAGAAACATTTATAGATAAACCTTTTTCCATAAACCTTTTCCTTTCCAAATAAGAGTTTAAACAAAAACAAATGTACCTTTCTTTTCTTTGTTGAGAGGCAGCGTGACGGCGAGCTGAGGGTGTTATTAGGATACCTGTCATTGGTTTTAAAAATGAAATGCAATTCCTAAACATGCCAGACATAACATGAACGCACTAGAGCATCGACCGCTCTGATACCACTCTGTCACGCCCCAAATCCCGAGAGATGGCGCACGCGCCAAGGGCATGACTGGGCGGGGATAAAAGAAGCGGGGAAGAAAGGGGGCATTGTGTTCGTGTGCATTATATAAGTGAGAGTTGTCTTTAAAAATCGGACAACATCTCTTCTATAACTTTGACTATGCCATTTTACAACCCAAACAGCTAACCAATGCAAAGACAATGTCTATAATAATGAATCTAAAATGAATCATATGCAATATGGAGATAATACAGCTCGATTCATGGGAACGGTAATCCAAAATCCCAAGCGGCCGAATCATCCAAGATGAAATGAATTGGAGATAATACAGCTCGAGTCATGGGAGCGGTAATCCATAATTCCAAGCGGCCGAATCATCCAAGATGAAATGAATTGGAGATAATACAGCTCGATACATGGGAACGGTAATCCTGAATCCCAAGCGGCCGAATCATCCAATATGAAAGACAGGGTTGGAGATAATATAGCTCATCTCGTAGGAACGGTAATCCAGAATCCTCGAGAGGCCGAATCGTCCAATAAGAACCGTCGATCAAAGGCGGAGGTTAGTGAGCCTAGCTCGCCAAAAGGAGTCACTCACCCAGCTCACCAAGTGTGGTCGGTATTCGCTCGAACACTACACAAGGGGCCGAGGAGTTGAGCGTCCAAGAGGGGCCGACTACTTCTAAGCTCTCCTATGCACGTGTATGCATGTAATGGGCAATGATAATATGATAACATGAACCTTTATTAATAATGGCCGATGAGGACTTCGTGGAATGAGAAAATGATCTTAGACTTTAAACATATATATTATCACACACATATACGTGAATGATAATTATTTCATAAATATTAGAACATACGTGAGCATGGCAGCGGAAATTCTTATGTATAGAACGGTAAACCGTTCTCGTGATGAAGCAATCGTCATCCCAATAACACCATTCCTCAGCCACACACATCATGCTGCTTCCTTAGCCTGTGAAAAATTTTGTAAAACGTGGGGTGAGTACTAGTGCACTCATTTGGGTTTTTCATAAAACGAAAAACATAGTCTCTGTTCAATATACTTACCTTAGAAGGTTTTAAAACAAAAATAACTTCTAAGTAAGCAAAACATTTGTGCATAAATTAAACATGACCCGGCATGACGTTACTCTTATATAGGTTATGTCCCGGGCCTTTTACCACCGACGGATCATAAACATTCAGTCAAATAGGGCTCGGCGAACCGTACACCCTAACATAGCATGAGTCAAAACCTGATGGTGATCAACCCATCGCAGTAGAGACTAAGTGATCACAGTCCTTAAATCGACGTGTTAGGCCGAATAAGAACCCTCGCCGGTCGATAAGAGCATTAAACAGCCCATACCTTCGTGAAAACATTTTAACAGAGATCCATGCATTTTTCATTTAGAGAAAAGAGCTTAATAACTCAAAATACGTATATATCCCCAACCTTTCACCGATGATATTCCTCGATTACGGGAAAACCGTAAATCCTTATGAGCTCAAATTTCAGTGCTAGGTACCTGTTAGTCATAGGGAATATATTTTGGCTTTAATTTCCAAAAAGGAACTATAGATAAGTAGTACTAAATTTTTAGGCTCAATATTATTCTTTTTATCACGTAATAAACTAATTTGGCAGCAACCGGACTTTCAAATGATTTTGGCCAAGAAGGCAAAAATACTCCGGACATTATTCCCTATAGGAATATGTATAACCATTTTTTAAATATGCAACTTTACCTCGAAGCTTAATCGAGAAGATTCGTAATCTTTTTCAGATTTATGAAAATTGGACAGATGAAAATTAATGAAACCTCTTTCAGAAAATCCTATATTTTTTTCTCTACATGCACTATAAATTTCACCGAAAAAGGATAACTGGTTAATAAATATTCTTTAGAAAAACATAAAAATAGTATTATATATATAATGCATGCAAAACTTTTACGTAGACGAAAACACATTATGATCATGCCGATATGTAGAATGCATGGCCGTGAACACAAAACCTTAAGGGACCCTAGTCGTCCGAAGAACGGACGACCACCGAATTGGAGCTTTCGGACTCCATCGGTGACCCCAACATTTGGAGGCGGTGGTGGTCGGTCGTGGTCCCTTCGGGACTTCCGGCAATCATCGTCCCGAACTTCCTTCACTACTCGAGTTCTATGTAATGAGAGCTATGCATAGGAGAAAACCATTTCGAAAAAGGACGTGAAATGAAGAAGAAAACGAGAGGTGAAGTTATGATAAGATTTCGGCGACGGCGAGGTCGCTACGGTCACCCAACGGCGGCTGAGCCACCTTCATTGAGTTCTCGAGCTACCATTGCCTTGCCTCGGCATACCTCTTTGACTCGACTTGACCTCGGAACGAAGCTTCGAGAGCTTGACAATGGCGACGGAGGGAGAAAAGGAAGAAGAAGAAGTGGGGGGAGGGTGTGGGAAGAGAGCGATTGTGGGTGAATGGGGGGAGGAAGAAGTCTCGACTCCCCCCTGTTATTTATAGCCAAATTTCTTTTTTTTTATTAATTTATTTAATATAATATTATTATATTATTATTAATACTTTAATCTTAAAACGTCGTAACTTCTACACACGACTTCCTTTTCGAGCAAACCTAATGTCAACATCTCCCTTTCTTCATACTCTACACAATGACTATAATATTGATATAGTTTCGGTCATGCATGGAAAAACTAATTTTTTTAACGATGTGCTTAAACTTTAAAAATTCGTAGCGGTTGCATACGAACTCCTTTTTGGGTAAACCTAGTGCCAATAATTTTCTTTTGAAAAAATCTACGCAAGGAGTATAATATGTGTATACTTTCGACTTATGCATGAAAAGCTCATTTTTTTAAATAAACCTTTAAAAAGCTTTGCCGGTCTGCCAAATTAACATGGTAGGTCCTAATAGGCTCTAGGTTTTTCCTAAAATTCTTATTTCTTCATACCTAGGTCCCTTAATAGTTAGAACACTTAAAAGTATAATTTAGAAATTAGCGGGATATTACAACTTGCCAGAGGCAAACCTAAGACGGTTTTCGTATAACAACACCATCTCGCCTTTGTTGAATCTCCTTCCTCGAGCTATGTGGTCATGCCACTTTTTCAGCTTCTTCTTATACAAGGCAGCATTGTCATATGCCTCAAGTCTGATTTCCTCCAGCTCTTGCAGGCTTAGCTTTCTTCCTTCAACAGCTTCATCCTAGTCTTGGTTGATCTTGCTCACTGCCCAGAATGCTTTGTGCTCCATCTCGACAGGTAAGTGGCACAACTTGCCATATACTATACGGTATGGAGACATTCCAAAGTTAGTCTTGTAGGCTGTTCTGTATGGCCAAAGTGCATCATATAGGTAATCACTCAAGTCCTTCCTTGTCTCGCCAATTGCCTTCCTCAGAATGTTCTTCATAATGCGGTTGGAGACTTCAGCTAGCCCATTGGCTTGAGGATGGTATGCAATAGACATACGGTGATGTACCCCATACTTCTTGAGCAAGCTAGTGATAGTGGAATTATAGAAATGTGAACCTCTGTCGCTGATTATTGCCTTGGGCATGCCATATCTGATGAAGATATTTACCTTGAAAAACCTTGCTACGGTCCTTGCATCCACATTTGGAGTTGCAACCGCTTCTATCCACTTAGAAACATAATCCACAGCTAACAAGATGTATTAGTTTCCTTGTACTAGGGCAGGGGGCCCATAAAATCCATGCCCCATATGTCAAAAATCTCTGCTGGCAAGACTAGTATCAAGGGCATCTCATCCTTCTTAGAAATATTCCCTTCCCTTTGGCATTGATCACATGTCCTGCATTTTTCAAAACAATCCTTTAAGATTGTGGGCCAGTAGAACCCAATGTCTAGGATCTTCTTTGCCCTACGCTTTGCTCCGAAGTGTCCTCCACATTCTCTCTCATGGCAATGTTCAAGGATGCTTTCTTGCTCTTCCTCAGGTACACACCTTCAGAGTATTAAGTCAGTGCCCTTCTTCCATAAATATGGGTCATCCCAGATGAATGACTCGCTCTGCTTCTTGATCTTTCCCCTCTTGTATTGGTCAAGATCCATTGGGAAAGTCTTCGTGATGATGTAGTTGACTATGTCAGCATACCATAGCTCGCTAATGCTTATTCCATACAGCTCCTCGTCGGGAAATCTCTCATTGAGGGGTGCTCCATCATCTTCCCTCAAGATCCTTTTCAAATGGTCATCCACATGGTTTTGGGCTCCACTTTTGTCCTTCACTTCAATGTCGAACTCCTGAAGTAGCAAGATCCATCTTATCAGGTGTGGCTTGCTATCCTTCTTGGTCATGAGGTACTTCAGCGCAGCGTGGTCAGTGTAGACCACTGTCTTGCTCCCGAAGAGATAAGAGTGAAATTTCTCGAAAGCAAACACCACGGCAAGCAGCTCTTTCTCCGTGGTGGTATAGTTGATTTGAGCTCCGGTGAGTGTCTTCGAAGCATAGTAAATCACATGGCTCTCCTTGCCAATCTTCTGGCCCAACACTGCTCCTATGGCATAGCCGCTGGCGTCACACATTAGCTCAAAGGGCATCCCCAATCAGGTGGTCTAATTACTGGTGCTGAGATCAAGTGGTTCTTCAGAATCTGGAACGCCTTCTTGCATTCCTCGTCGAAATCCCATGACATCTCATTTTGGAGAAGCTATTCATCGGTTGGCTATCTTGGTGAAGTCCTTGAAAAAACTGCGGTAGAAATCCACATGGCCAAGGAATCCCCGCAGCTGCTTCTCATTGGTAGGGTATGGCAGCTTGGCAATGATCTCTACCTTGGTAGGATCCACTTCAATTCCTTTCTCAGAGATAACGTGGCCATGTACAATGCCTTCCTTGACCATGAAGTGACATTTCTCGTAGTTGAGCACCAGGCCTTTGTCCACGCACCTTTGTAGTACAATCTCCAGGTGCTCAAGACATTGGCCAAAGCTGCTCCCATAGACGGTGAAATCCTCCATGAATACCTCGATGCAATGCTCAAGGAGGTCAGAGAATATACTCATCATGCATCTTTGGAACATGCCAGGGGCGTTGCATAGCCCAAAAGGCATCCTTCGGTAGGCGAATGTTCCAAAGGGACAAGTGAATGTAGTCATCTCTTGGTCTTCGAGTGCTATCCATATTTGAATATATCCTGAGTATCCGTCAAGAAAACAGAAGAATTTGTTTCTTGCCAGCCGCTCGAGCATCTGGTCAATGAACGGCAATGGGAAGTGGTCCTTTCTGGTCACCTTATTAAGCTTTTTGTACTCAATACAGACTCTTCAGCCTGTCTGCAGTCTTGTCGCAATCAACTCCTTGTTCTCATTTTCTACCACTTGTATACCAGATATCTTGGGCAAAACGTGGATTTGGCTGACCCATCGGCTGTCTGAAATGGGATAGATCATTCTCATGTTAAGGAGTGTTGGGAACCCCACAGATAATTTAAGTTTTGATGATGTTCTCTCGA
>JAPKLX010000261.1:204254-225608 GCA_026898415.1 Leonotis leonurus
GAGAGCAGATAGTGTTGTGGAGTATACTATCTGTTGGAGTAAGCAGAAAGTGATAACTATCTGTTCAAAAGCAGACAGTGAAGTGCAAATAGTTGTTCTGGGATTTTGACCATTGATCTATTGTTGACGGGAATGTTCCCGAGGATTCTAGAAAGGGATTTTAATTGTTTCTATATATAGCTCGTAGCTCTGTGATTGAAAGAGACTTTTAGCATAATCTGAGATTCACTTGTAAATTTCTAGAGAGAGAGGGAGAGTGATACACGAGGGGAAAGAAAGAGAGTAAATCCTTGAGTGTTCATTGTAATCTCTGTAACTTCTTTCGTTTTTTGAAATTAGTGAATTGATCTCTGTTCTCCCGTGGACGTAGGCTTGATTTTGAGCCGAACCACGTAATTCCTGTGTTCTTATTTTACTTGTTATTGTTATTGTTCTTATTTCCACCGCAACAAAACCCAACAATTAAATTAGTTCAAAATCAAGTAATCTATCATTTATCCATCAAAGTAAACGTTAGATTAATTTAAATTAATTTTATCAATCAATCTTATCATTCAAAGTAAAGGCTACCTGAAATTATTATGGAATCTTTTTAAAATCTATTTTTTCCTAGCTAGCTCTTTGGAAATATGAACCCTATCAATTATGGTACAGCATATATATTGACTTTGAGCTTTGTTCTAGTTCTTGAGACCCGTGAAATTCATAAAACCACTTTTCCAAAACTTTAGGAGAAACTATATTACTACTAAATATTGGTACATCAAACGTGAAGTTGTTCACTTGCACAACTATATACTTTTTGCCATTTTTCCAAACCACATAATAATGACATAATATTGATGGCCTCTCACGAGAACACAACCCTTGAGATTACACAAATAAAAAGTTGTATGAACCTGCATTCTCGTGATCTTTCTAAGACCTTTACAAAAGTTAGTAATTCATGTGAATCATTAGTTCAACATATAAATATTCATCAAGCGTTCATGGCTGTTGAAAAAAATTAAAACCCAATAATGGAAATGAAAGAAACCTCAAGATCAAGAACACCTGCCGGATTAACACATTTTGTGGATATCCACGAAGTGCCCGAAGAGGAAGAAGATGACGACGAGGAAGAAGAAGATGAATGCAAGGAAAATAAGCCTACGGAAACGGGTGATCAGAAACAAGAAAAAAACAGCAGAAAGGTGATCAAGTTCCGAGAAATCAAGAGGCACAACAACAAGAGTTTTAGCAGGCAAGCTGCAGAGGCAAATGCTTTTTCTTTTTTTATTTATCATATTCATGGTGTATTTTGCATAGTTATTGATCGATATCTAAACACTCCAACTTTGCTCAAATTCTTGTTTTGCAGCCAAACTTTAATTAATATCTACCTCAAAATACCTCAACTTTGGTTACTCAAAATATGGTGTATAACTTAGTCAGCAAATAAAAAAATGTGAATATTTGGAGGCAGTGTTAAATGTTTGGCTCCAAAACGAGAATTTGAACAAAGTTCTGGTATTTATATGGCAATAAATCTATTTCTCATTTTTGCTTCATAAGAAATTGTGATCTCACTCGTCTAATTTCTTTTACAAGTACATAAATATAATTTCGTTCGTCTACTTTTTATATATGACACTTCGTGATTTCTTCTTCTTTTGTTTTTTTGAAAAGATTTAAAAATGGTGTTAAATTTTAAAAGAGGCAAAATATAAAATAATAGTAAAAGACAAATAATAACTATTGACATAACATTATTAAAATTATAACTATTTCTCTCTCTTTTTTTTACACAAATAATACTCTTCTTTATCATCATTAATCATTACTTACAATTATTCAATTTATGGGTCGAGCTGTGTCAGATTTCTCTATATCTAGGCTTGGTCTGTGATTTTATTGATATGCTTGAGTCTGGCCCATGACCCAATGGGCTTGGAATTGGAGCCCAAGCTTAGACCCGTGTGAGTTGGGTGGGCTTGAACCGAACCTCCATTGTGTATGAATCGTATGATTTGTAGATAATCATATACGTATGAATGATATGACTGACAGATATTCATACCATTTATACATGAATTCTATAATTCATGAAGTACTACTGCATTAGTATCAAAAGTTTGATTCATACTCCAAATATTTAAGTAAATGTGTATTTGTGACAATTCACACAAAAAATAACTAGGATTTAAATAATATTATGTTGATGTCTATTATTTTTTTTTTATTGTCTTCCTCGACTATTTTAACATATTAACACATTTGAAAATCATGTACTTCTTCATTTATTTTCAACATTCTCTAAAATATTTATGGTGTACGTATTTTTCAATTCCACTCTACATCTGAAGTACAAATATATGATCGTCCCTTCAATTTTTCTTTTAATACTTTCACTATCTCATTTGGTTTTGTCTAATTTAAAACATATAATAAAAATAATAAATTGTGACATTTCCACTTTTTATTATTTTTTGACATGTGCGAAGAAGAAACAAGTAAAAAATAATAGTTTCAAGTGTCTATTTGAAAAACCCTATTTCCGTGGTGCAGGCAAGTTTCGCTAGAAACAGGCTTCTCGGCGTTGAGTGGAGAGAATGCAGAGAGGAAGGCGACATTGCCGAGAAGCGGGAACAGCTTCGGAGGGTTCGGATCGGCTTACAGAAGCGGAGCAGAAGGAAGGAAAAGTGATTTTAGCATATTCAGAACGAAATCGAATCTAGTAAGGCAGAATTCGAAGGTACCATTAAGGAAATTAGAAAGTGGGATCGATGGTCATCATGAATATGATGAAGGTGGGGAGGTTGATGAGTCTGTAAACACAAGTGTTCCTGCTGGAAGATACTTTGCTGCTCTCACTGGACCTGAACTTGATCAAGTCAAGGTATTTATCTACCTATATACATGGAGAGAGAGAGAGATCAATAATAACAAATAAATGTCACTTGAGATTATTGAATTTGTTCCATGCTTTATATAAATATATAATTTATTTTCTAAACCATTAAAATCCTTGTCACAATCTAGAAAATGTCATATCATTAAGTAATAGAAGATCAAAATTGCTCCCTTCATCTCCTATTGTTGGATTGTTTTTATATTTGGACTATCTCATAATTAATCCTATAAAGATTCATAATTAATTTTTATAATCAGTTTGAATTTCTTTTAGCTACGAAATATTCCATCCGTGCAATCAATAGTGAAATATCAATACTTCAACTGTAATGCAATTTATATCTTGTTTTGATTAAAAAATTCTTAGCAAAAAATACATATACAGCGAAACGGACAGAACATGTGACATGGTGTTTTTTAGACAACGTATACATTATACAATTGTGAGTACCACTTTTACTAAAGCATGCATCAATCATGAGATCCAATCATAAATTCTTGGCACATGTAAAAACATTTAAATTGTTTAAACAAAATAGGAAATCCTCTAATCTGGAAATATAGTCAATAATACAAAATGAATATAATGTTAAAATTTAATATTCTATAATTAAATTTTATTTTTTATTTTATATATTTTCATTTAATTTTATAAATAATTTTAAAGTTTATTATATATAAATAAAATATATATAAGTATTTGTACTTAATTTTTAGAGTTAATATATTTAAAAATAAGGTAACGATATTTTTTGTACGTCTACCCCTAAATATCATTGCTCTCGTTTGTAGGATTCAGAGGACATACTTTTACCCAAGGACAAGAAATGGCCGTTCCTCCTCCGATTCCCGATCGGTTGCTTCGGTATCTGCTTAGGGCTTAGCAGCCAATCGATCCTATGGCGGGCGCTCTCAACGAGCCCCGCCACTCGATTCCTCCACATCCCGCCGGTGATCAACCTAGCCATCTGGATGCTCTCCGTCTCCGTGCTCTTGGCCGTATCCACCACCTACGCCCTCAAATGCATCTTCTACTTCGAAGCAGTCAAGAGAGAATACTTCCACCCCATTCGAGTTAACTTCTTCTTCGCCCCATCAGTCGTGTGCATGTTCCTTGCCATAGGGGTCCCACCCTGCATCGTGCCCGGGGAGCTCCACCCGGCGGTGTGGTGCGTGTTCATGGGCCCCATCGTGTACCTGGACCTCAAGATCTACGGGCAATGGCTGTCGGGGGGGAAGAGGCGGCTATGCAAAGTGGCGAACCCTTCATCGCACCTGTCGGTGGTGGGGAACTTCGTGGGGGCGATCCTGGCGGCGAGGGTGGGGTGGCACGAGGCGGGGAAGTTGTTGTGGGCGGTGGGGTTCGCGCATTACCTGGTGGTGTTCGTGACGTTGTACCAAAGGCTGCCGACGAGTGAGGCATTGCCGAAGGAATTGCATCCGGTTTATTCAATGTTTATAGCGACTCCGGCGGCTGCAAGCATTGCTTGGGGAGCCATTTATGGGGAATTTGATGGATTGGCGAGGACTTGCTTCTTCATTGCAATGTTTCTCTATTGTTCTTTGATTGTGCGCATCAACTTCTTCTGGGGATTCAGGTAATCTTTCATTGTTTCGCTCCATTAATTTTTGGCTATAGGTATTTCGCGTTATTTTCTATAGGTATAATAAAACTAGAAGTATATAACAAGAAAATTTTCTATCCTAACACTCCTATTTCCCAATCGATTTGGACATTCCTAGTTAGACCACGTTTACTTAAAATAACAAAATTGAGTATTAAAAAGATAAAATTGTTAAATTAGTTCAAAGTTAAAAAGTTATTTATATATAAAGTAAACATTATATTAATTTAAATTATTTTTATTATCATTCCTAATTATAATATTAGTGTGTTAATAGCAAGATTTAATACTTTCTTTAGTACTTCGGGACAATTTACTCGATTTTTAGCTAGCTCTATCCGATTCATGCCGCGCAATAAGGGTAAAAGTATTGGGGCTCGAAATTTGTCTATATATCCTCCTGCCCAACCTCAATTTCCAACCGTTTTGGGTCAACCTATTGGTTTATGGTTATGGGTTAAATTCCTAGTTTAGTATTAGTATGTTATTGTTTGTATTAGTAGCAAGATTTAATAATTTTTAATTATTGCGACTGTAATGTAACCGTGCCTTTTAATATATAGCTGAGCCTGACACTAGAAATGATAGGTTTTCAGTGGCATGGTGGTCTTACACATTCCCAATGACAACAGCATCAATAGCTACCATAAAATATGCAGAAGAAGTCCCCTCTGTAATAAGCAAAGGGTTGGCTTTGGGCCTATCCTTCATGTCTTCAACAATGGTGTCCGTACTGCTTGTGTCCACTCTTCTCCATGCTTTCGTCTGGCAAACACTCTTCCCTAACGACCTCGCCATCGCCATAACCAAGAGGAGACAAGGCAAGGAGAAGAAACCGTCGAAAAAGGCTTACGACATACGTCGTTGGACGAAGCAGTCTCCGTTGTCGTTGGTCTCTAGCATCAGAAAGCAAAACTCGCCGGAGAAGATTAATGGTGATGGCAATGGCAATGGCGCCAAGTAAGAATAAGGATATTCAAATATGCATGCATGCCGCGCGTTGGAAGAGTCTAATCTTATTTCTTACAGAATATATATGTTCGACTTAAATGTTAGCATATGAGTATACTGTATTTATAGGTAACCAATTTAAGAGCATGAATATATTCGTGTTATTATACTAGTATTATAAAAGAGTTTACGCTTCCAAAATATATTTCACCTATTTTATATGTATATATATATATATATATATATCCAATTAACATACAAATAATTTAATTATCCTAACGTAATAAACTGTACTTATTTGTTATAATTAGAGTCGATAAAATTAGCCCTGCCTGATGGGCTGGCTCCGAGTTGGGTTCAATAAATCAAGGTCCGAAAAATAGCCCGCCTAAATAGCCTTCCAGGTGAATTCAACTTCAGGCTAAAATATAAACTGTGAGACTTGATTACGAGATTAGCTCGGTCCTGGAGTCACAAGCAAAGACTGCAAAATAAGACAGGAGGAAGGGTCAGGGGTCTTTCGGAAAGACACTAACACTCAAATAAGCTCATGTAGACTTAAGAGAATGCGTAAAAGAAAAAGTGTTCGTTCTCTCTTGTGTGTGACCCAGTGCAGAGGTGAGAAGTGCTCAGATCCCATCATCTGGACATTAACCAGAACAGAAGGATCCTCAGACCTTTCTTTACCTCTACGTATATCAGAGCCTAATTCATCCTCTTGAAACATGTAATTGTAAAAACAGGCGCGGAAGCCATTACCAATAAAAAAAGGCGAAGAAGCCATTAATGATAAAAAAGTAGGCGCTGAAGCCTGCAATGAAATCCAGACACCGAAGTCATGGATCAAAATTTGGCACTAAAGCCACTAATCAAAATTGAGGAGATGAAGTCGCCAACTAAAAATTGACGTTGAAGTCATTTTGTTAAATCTCATGGTGATGAAGCCATTTAATAAACTCACAGCTATGAAGCTATTATTTACACACTTTTATGATGAAATTATCTTACTGTGCATATGCTTATCTCTGTTTCCTTTACCTAGTCCTTGGAAAACTTTTTTTTCTCACTTGAGGGCGACAAAGTGGTGGTATTGGGAAGTGATGCTAAGTCGGGGTCTGACTTCTCCAACGGAAGTCATGGCAATCTCAGGCACCTTTCGCAGAGCTCCAGAAAAATAATTCTAAAAAGTTGATTTTTAGAGAGCTATGCACTTTGAAAAATACCGAAATAAAACTGTCATTGCTGATACACATGAAATGTTTATTAGAAGAAAATCAAACGAAAGCAAGAATGATGAAGTTATCCATCGTAGAGGGCGCAAATGTGGGTTCTGTCAATGCAGACCCACCTCTTGAGGGAAACCAGACCACTCATGTAGAGACTAGTGCTAATTGCTCTGGTCATATTACGGGAAGTGACGATGCTAGCGCCTCTCAAGAAATACATGAGACTTGAGAGTTAAAAATAACTTCCATGGTTAGTCAAGCGTTGATTTCTACTGGGATCACTACAAAAAAAAAAAAAAAAACCAAAACAACGACAGAATCAACGACGGATCAATGACATATTTTTTATGCGGCGGTAACAACGGAACAATGACATAAAAAATGTCCATCTCAGGAGGTCTGCCATAGAGCAGAGGGTAGAGAAGTAAAAAGGATAATGTTAGACTAAGGATTAATCTTCAACAAAATAAAGGCTCCAAGTGTTTGGAGTCCATACTTTTGAGTAAATTGTGTGACTTGATTACGAGATTAGCTCGGTCTTGGAGTCGCAGACAAGGCTTGAAAAACAAGACCGGAGGAAGGGTCGGGGGTCCTCCGGGAAGACACTCCGACGCTCAAGTCAGCTCGTGTAGTTTTAAAAGAATGTGTAAAAGAACAAATGTTCGTTCTCTCTTATGTGTGAAACGAGTGATGGGGTATATATAGCTAGGTATATAAAGGGTAAATCAGTAAAGTACCTCTGACGTACTACGTATAAATAATGCGTGTAAACGAACATCGATCAATTATGGTTTACCACATTGCAATGGTCCCTACTATGGTAGTTAGGCGCTACCGCCGCATATTCCTGTAACTCTGACGTAGGTCAGATACGAGACTGACACATGTTGGGCAGTACTAGAAATGTGACTATCATACTTAGCACACCCCTAGGATCAGACCCCTCAAGGTAGATTCTAGAGGTGACCCAATGCAGTGGTGAGAAGTGCCCAGATCCCATCCTATGGACATTGACCAGAACATAAAGATCCTCAGACCTTTCTTTACCTCTACGTATATCATAGCCCAATTCATCCTCCAAAGGTATCTTTCCACAACAATGATCTTCTTTTCTCTTTGGAATGTGGTGCTTATATTATTCCCTATCAAACAAGTTATTCTAAGCATTTCGTTTTCTTTCATCCATGGCTTCTTCAATCGATGTCTTTAGGTTTTCAACACAGTATCAGAGCGCAAACTACGGAACTCGAGCTCGATTTATCTCCATTTGTCAACGCAGTCTTGCCGACGGCGATTCCGGGCAATTTTCTCAATTGTTCCGCCCACGACGGCTGCAACATCTCGTTTCTCTTCATCACAAAACAATTTTCCATCGTCTTTCTTAGTACTCTTCCACCCTATAACCCCTGTCCATCGCAGATCAGCAACTGATATTCTTTGTGAATGTTAGTGTCCAAGGCTTCTAATCCAAAGTGAGAATCTCAAGACTTTTAAGCCTCGACTCAATTCATTTTTCTCAAGTCAATTAAGTAAACCTAGCTATGCATTCTTAAAGTAAATAACACAAAAGAAATAAATAAAAGCATACTTGAATTAAAATACGAAGAAGTAGCGTAATAAAAAATACCTCTTAGCAGGACCAGCCCTGAGCAAGGCCATAAAAACGTATGCAGAAACATAAATGTGCCCGTAGGACTTGTTTTCTTCCTCCCAATCATGTTTATTCCTCTTACACAAACCATGCGGGTCTGTGGCATAGGAATAAATAAATAAGGTGTTTGAATGGGCCTAAACCGTCTCTGGTGGCGGCTTGACAAATTTAGGGTTGTTGGTGACACTTTTCTTCTTTGGCAGATCCGCCCATGAATAAGAGATATTCCCAATCTTCCAGATTTTCGCTGAAAGGAAAGGGAAATCTCTTTCCATAATTCGTGCATGGAAAGTCTTTGCCGTCACTCTTCTATGTATTGCCTTTTGTCTGTTGAGCCACCATCTACTGCCTCCTTCTACTTCATCTTGGTCATGTTGGTTCTCAAGTCTGCTCCAACAGTTGAAATATGATCATGTGCGGTACTTTGGCTCGAGCTTCAGCTTGACCAAGGGATTTCACGCATAATCTTGCCTCTCTCACATGATGATCTCCAACTTGATATAAAACCTACCACTCATACTTGTGTCCTCCCAGACACGACATGACACAAAATAAAGGAAAAAAGACTCGATCTAGACCTAAAAAAAGAGCACGAAAAATGGGCTCGTCAAATGCTATTGGGAACCCCACAAAAAATTTAGTTTTGATGATGTTCTTTCGAAACACACTTAGATTAATATTCTGTTTCCTAAGGCTTAATCTGTTCTACCTGTACCAGATCACTAGCATATAAAGTGAATTTGATAGACAACACATCTTTAGACCAGATTAGTGGATGACATAAAATGTAAAGGATAATATCCTATAGAAATCATCTTGTTAGCAATGTTCTGTTCGAAGAACTAGATCAGCAGGAGCCTACAAAGCAAGCAGATGATATGATTGATGGCCACTCGATTTGGTTGCCTAGAAATCATTCATTGAGATTGCAACTATGCTTTGAAGCATTTATGAGATAGATTGACTTTGACCAGATCGATGTTAATCTACCAACAAGATCATGCTCTATGGAGTGAGCCAGCCTGAACCAGATCAACCTAGTCATCTGACATTCGATTAACTGTGTAAATGTACTTAGGAGAATCCCAATCAAATTGCCACATCAGCAAATCTCTCGTAGATGGAAAGTATATCAATTAGAGATCAAGTTTGGAAGAAGGATCAATCACAGTGCGAAGAAGGAAAGAGTATCTATCACGATCTATTTTCCATATTTCGAACATTTGGTCAACCTTTTTCACAAGGCAAGAGGAGATAATCTGGAATTCATACTCTCGATTGGCAATTACATTTATTACAAGTCAATCAAGCTCAACGGTTAGAATTTTAAAATTCTACACCTATAAAAGCTTATAATGAAGTCTGGGAGAGTACAAGATTTTATCAACGATCAAACAAGTTGTTACTCTGCTTAGAAATCAACTCCTTCAATGAATTATTCATTCGAGAAGATTTCTACATACCAGATCGTGTTCTAAGTTGTTCATGATTGAAATCACACCACTCGATTCAAGTATGTCTTGTTGAGATGAAGAAGGAATATAGCTTTGCTAGCTAGTAGTTTTCTAGTGGATTAACGTGAAGATATCTTGTTGCAGTAGTATATTGTAGTTGTAAAGGAACACGACCCTTATTCGTGCATAACACCCTTCTCTCCGCCTGCATCAAATCAATCTCAACAATCATCTCAGGCCACTCTCAGTCCAAAAAGAGAAAGAAGAAACCCTTCACAGCGTGGAATCTTTCGATGCAGAAGAAAACACCTAAGGACAATTGGGTACCAGATGATGACCAGAAGGAGTGGGAGTGTCTTAAACAAGGCTTTATAATGAAAAAATATTTCTTGAAAGATCCCACTTACTCTGAGTCAACACCATATGAAGATTTCCATCGCTAAATGGAGAATTTTGTTGATAAGGATCTAGTCCAGAGGATCAGAATGGCTACTGAGAAGGCTAAATTCTAGATAAAGGCACCTGTGAGGGAGTACATGGTATGCCCTATGATTCCTGGAAATAGCATTCCAGATAAGACATACATTCTCAATTACATCAATTAAGTGGCCAAGATCAAAGGCTACAATATTGATAACCATGACCCAGACTATGTAAGAGTAAGGGATGAGATCTATGAGAGTGTTCAACTCACCTCCGATGCACAGCGCGAGAAGATGAAGAAAGGAGGGGCTGGCAGATGGTTCACTTAGATTTCTTTTATCTGTTTCCATCTGATGTTCTTATTTTTGTGGTTTTGGATACTTCCTGTAATCCACATTGATTTCAATCTGTTATATATACATGTGGGTTATCTGATGACAACACCTTATTATCCAGAACCAAATTAATAATTATGTTCGTTATAATTTAATAACGATCTCTTAACCCTTTCTGGCTATTTAAAACCAGATCATGCTTTAATGCTTTATAAGGGTTATTTGTGAAATCTAGTTTCGACATCATCAAAAAGGTGGAAATTGTTGGAAACCCCACACAAAATTTAGTTTTGATGATGTTCTTTCGAAACACACTTAGATTAATATTCTGTTTCCTAGGGCTTAATCTGTTCTACCTGTACCAGATCACTAGCATATAAAGTGAATTTGATAGACAACACATCTTTAGACCAGATTAGTGGATGACATAAAATGTAAAGGATAATATCCTATAGAAGTCATCTTGTTAGCAATGTTCTGTTCGAAGAACTAGATCAGCAGGAGCCTACAAAGCAAGCAGATGATATGATTGATGGCCACTCGATTTGGTTGCCTAGAAATCATTCATTGAGATAGCAACTATGCTTTGAAGCATTTATGAGATAGATTGACTTTGACCAGATCGATGTTAATCTACCAAACAGATCAACTTGCCACATCAGCAGATCTTTCGTAGATGGAAAGTATATCAATTAGAGATCAAGTTTGGAAGGATGATCAATCACAACGCGTAGAAGGAAATAGTATCTATCACGATCTATTTCCATATTTCGAAGATTTGGTCAACCATTTTCACAAGGCAAGAGAAATAATCTAGGATTCATATCTCTCGATTGACAATTACATATATTACAAGCCAATCAAGCTCAACGGTTAGAATTTCAAAATTCTACACCTATAAAATCTTAGAATGAATTCTGGAAGAGTACAAGTTTTTATCAACGATCAAAAAAGTTTTTACTCTGTTCAGAAATCAACTCCTTCAACGAAGTATTCGTTCGAGAAGATTTCTACATACCAGATCATGTTCTAAGCCGTTCGTGATTGAAATAACACCACTCAATTCAAGTATGTCTTATCGGGATGAAGAAGGAAGATAGCTTTGCTAGCTAGTAGTTTTCTAGTGGATTAACGTGAAGATATCTTGTTGTAGTAGTATACTATAAGTTGTGCATAAGTTTCAACTAGATTGTGTCTGAAACTTGTGGATCGTTCTCAGCGAGTATAAAGAAGAGAGTATCCTAGTTGTGGATATCTAATCCGGTTTGGATTGGACTGTGGACGTAGGGGATTTCCCAAACCACGTAAAAACAACTGTGTCATTTACTTTACGCATCTTTATTTTCAGTTATTTTATTCACTAACTAGAACGATCATTATATTTGCATTCTTAATCAATCTGGTAATATACTTGGTTAAGTTTTCTAAAGGTTTTTCTAATAAAGAGCTCTAACTAAGTCCACCATATTCCGCACACAACGCTCTGAGTTTGTATTTGGTGTCCCCCCCCCCCATACACCGAACCTTGCTCTTTCGGACCAACAAACGTCAAACCCAGCACTGGAAACACGACGAAATTTCTCAAGTATTGATTATCGAAAGATTTAAAATTCTGGAGACTATGTTTTAAACTCACTTAAAAATATTTTATCTTTAGAATATTTATTGGAACCCTCTTGCAACTGTGTAATAGATTAAAATTTATTATTGTAATAGTTCTAAGGTTAAATCGTCCATAACTTTAGTTATCAACATATCTAAATGAAGGTGATCGATGATAGAATCATTGTAATTTTGTAAAGATCATGATCTATAACTCGTGCACCGAATTCTATCTAGTTAAAATAGATTGGTAGCTGCTACTCGGCTAATATAAATAGGTGAGGAATTCAAAATTAAGGAATTCTCCAATCTCCATATATTTGATGTGGATGTAAGAGGTTTTCCAAACCACTTAAAAATTACTTGTGTTATTTATATTATGCATTTATCTATTTAGCATAATTTGCATTATAATCAATAAGTTGTGCATTAATCAACCTTGCCAAGAAAACTTGACTTAATCAAAGAATTTCTCTAATTATAAGAGAAACCTCTGACCACCAAATTTCCGCACATGACATTGTTTGTTATCATGTCACCTATTTATATAGCAATATCAACTCACTCTTTGAATGTTATATCTGGACAAAAGGATCTGTCTTATCAAAAGAAGTCGACTTTGTCATTTCAAGCAAGCTTACGTTAAGAGAGCTGACTCTCTTAACTTTGTTTCAAGAAAATGGAAAAAAGTAAATATAATTTCTTATATTCCCTCTTCTGACACAACAAAATTTCATATAAATATTGATGGGTGAATTGTACAAGACTGAGACATGCAATATGATTGCGCCCATTTTTGATTGAGACGGGGCCATGGGCCTAAGCTGAAATTGAATTGAATATCTATTTTAGCATATCATATATACCTTAATCTTTATTAGGCCAATTTTGTATATCTCGTATTGGTGTAAACTATCAAGAGATAGTCATTATAGATAAGATATGGATAGATCTTTTGAGTGATTTAAATTAGCATTACAAGTTACAATCTTAATAATGGAACCCGTATAAGAGGATCGTAATTACGCAGGATTCATATATTTAATAAATCGCATAAATAATTAATTCTTAGAAATTTAATAAACGTAGGAGAAAATAAAAGCGAAACTAAATTATACCTTTCTCCTTCGCTATTCTTTCGCTTGCGGAGAAACGAATTGAATCGTTAGCAACGAACCCAAATCCACACCAATTGAATCTTCTCTTGATCTCCTTCGATCCTACCTCGAAAACTTCTAACCTATTCCCGATCTATGATTTGAATATTGTGTGGACAATAAACTATCAAATCTTTAGGAGAACAAGAACGAAAATTAGATTGTGGAATACTCTTAATTTTCAAAAATTAAGAGAAATTTATCTCTTAATGGCCGAAAATATTAGGAAGGAAGGAATGAAATTTTCAGCCACTTTAGTTCTCTATTTATAGATATAATTAGCTATGTTAGGGTTTCTAAGGTGAGTAGATAAGATTCTAAATAATATAAATTAATTCCCACTTTTATCTCTCTATAATTCCATCTTTTATTCAAATTTGAATTTTGAATAATTAAAATTAATTTGACCAAGTTAAATCCATAACTTAATTAAATTAATTTACAAGTCATTTTCCCTATTAAATTTAATTAATCATTTGGTCAAACTTAGACTTAAATTAATTAATATTTTAAGATAATTTAAGTTCAAATTAATTACTCTATGGAAATATAATAAAGTGTAATTCTATTCTAAATATTTATCGACTCCACTATAGGATAAATATTGAACTCATCTTAATCCATCCAAATTACGGACGTAACCCTCTTGTCATTAATTATTCGCGAGTGATCTGGTTCAAACCTTAATTATTACATACGAAATAAATTCCAAAACCCGAGTTTTTTATGCAATAAATCTTTCTTAACGCCTCATGTGGATTTAATCAACTCGTGTCACTGAGACGCGATTATGTACGATTAACCGCCGAGCACTTCTAGCTAAACCAATCACTACCGCCCAAGACATCACTGTTTTGGGTTACGAAAAATCCGCAAGCATAGATGAATCAAAGCAGCATATATTCAACAACTTATACTAATGTTATCGTGACAGATTAAGAAATGAACTAATTTCCGAGACCTCATTCTAAGCAACAACAGATAGAACTTATGTCACTGTGAAACCTCTCAATATGTATATGCAAAGCATGTGTATTCGCTTATACATACCGATATCGTTCTACGTGCTAAGATCAACTCTCGCATCAAATGATACCGCAACCTTTAGTGACTAGACTGTCCAAGTCTATCTAGACTGTGAGATTTATACTACAAAGGACCCAACTGTGTTACCTTCTATGATCATCGATCCACCACACCATCTACAATTATAGTAACTAGATTCGTTTGCAATTCATTATATAAAGAAAATAAATAACAAACCAATGATAGAAAATATTTATTCTCTTTAAAATGAAACTGAAAATAAGTCTGTTACATCATCTAAGCATAAAGCATGCTTTGTGGTATACAAACTCTAATAATCTCCCACTTATACTCAAACATGATTTAGAGTATACAATCTCTGTCGCATGACATATAAATCTCCAACTTATACCTAAAGCAAGTCTATAACATGTCGTACTCCTAGTCCCTCAAAATACATCTCAAACGTCTTCCCGTTCAGGCTTTTCATGAAGGGATCTGCCAGGTTGTCATCCGACGCAATATTCGTCACCACTTTGTCACTTCTTCTTACTATATCACGAATGATGTGATATTTCATCTCAATGTGTTTACTCTCCTCGTGGGCCCGTTGTTCCTTTGAGTTTGTCACTGGACCCTAGTTATCATAATAAATCGTGATACTTGCCGACATACTTAGAATAACCTCTAGGTCCATCAAGAAGCTCCTTAGCCAAATTGCTTCCTTTGCGGCCTCAGATGCGACCACATATTCAGCTTCCATGGCAGAGTTCGCGGTGCATTTCTGTTTCACACTCCTCCATGTTACGGCTCCGCCTCCCAAAGTAAACACATACCTGGAGGTAGATTTCCTTGAATCCCGATCCGTCTGAAAGTTAGAGTCGGTGTAACCGAAAGTACATACTGAATCAGCCTTGTAAATCAAACCATACTCCTTAGTCCGTTTAAGGTACTTGAGTCCTGATCCTGTCCAATGGTCCTTTCCCGGGTTGGACTAATATCGTACTACCATGTCTACGACAAAGCAAATATCCGGTCTAGTACAAATCATAGCATACATGAGACTACCTACTACCGAAGCAAAAAGGTACTTGTGTCATTTCTTCTACCTCAGCAGGTGTCTTAGAACACATGTCCTGAGACAGGATGATTCCATGCTTAACGGGTAGGAAACCCTTCTTGGAATCCTACAGGCTAAAGAGTCTAAGTATAGTTTCGATATAGGATTCATGAGATAAGCACAACATTTGCATAGATCTGTCACGGATGACCTTGATATCTAGAAAGTTGTTGGGAACCCCTCACAAAATTTAGTTTTGATGATGTTCTTTCGAAACACACTTAGATTCACATTCTGTTTGCTAGATTCAACTTGTTCTACATGTACCAGATCACTATGCTATAAAGTGAATTTGATAGGGAACAAGTATTATACCAGGCTAGCTGATGACTTATATTGTAAAGGACTTAAATACTTTTTAGTGTTCCGTCCTATAGAATAGTTATCTGGTTAGTCTTCTGTTCGAGGAAACAGACCAGCACATCTGTAACAAGCTACTTGACCAAACTATTGTCAACACTCTTTGGAGCAAGTTTTGAACCAGATCATCTAGACCAGATTGACCTTAATCTGGTTGACCATATCATCATTTTGAGAATGGACCTGACCTGCAGCAAATCAACTAAGTCATCTGGTATACGATCTGTTACTCGATGTACTTAGAAAAGATCCCATCATCACTTGCCAGGTCATCAAATCACAAGAAAAAGGAAAGTCTATCAATTAGAGATCAAGAATGGAAGGGGAATCAATTGGAGCGCGAAGAAAGGAAAAAGATCAATTAGTCATCTGCTTTCCATATCAAAAGAGATTCAGTCAACCATTCATACAAAACAAGAAGATCAAATTAGGGATTCATATCTCTTGATTGACAATCAGTATTTATTACACGCCAATCAAGCCCAACAGTTAGAATTCAAATTCTACACCTATAAAAGCTTGGAACAACATCTGGAAGTATACACTCACTCATACTACAAAGCTGAAACTCTGCCAAGAAATCAACTCAACTATTGAAACATTCTAGATCGTGTTCAAAGTCGTTCGTGATCGAAATCATACCAACTCGATTTAAGTCTGTCTTATCAAGAGGAAGGAAGAAGATATCTTCACTAGCTAGTAGTTTTCTAGTGGATTAACGTGAAGATACCTTGTAGCAGATTTATCTGCAAGTTGTAAAGGGACACGACCCTTATTCGTGCACAAGTTTCACTCTAGTTGTGATTGGAACTTGTGGCTCGTTCTCAACGAGTATAAAGAAGAGAGTATCCTAGTAGTGGATAACCAATCTAGTTTTGATTGGATTGTGGACGTAGGGGGTTTCCCGAACCACGTAAAAATAACTTTGCTTTACCTTACGCATTTTACATTTCCAGTTGTTTATTCACTAGCCTAACACTTGCATACAAACTTGCATATCTTTAATCAATCTGTTAATCGATCTGGTTAATATTCTTCAAAGGTTTTCTAATAAGAGCAACTGACTAAGTCCACCATATTCCGCACACTACGTTCTGTTTGATAAAAAGATCACTCTTACTATCTGCTTAACGTGGCTCAAAAGAGAGACTTTGACTGGACAGATCATCTATCGATCTGGTCTGTCAACCTTGAGCAATCTCCTTCGAAAAAACTTAATCTCTCTAAGTTAATTAGTCAAGTAAACTGAAAAGTTTGTATTTGGTGTATTCCCCCCATACACCAAACCTTGCTCTTTCGGGACCAACAAATGTGTCCTGCTTATCCCATATCCTTCATATCGAATTAGCTGGATAGATATGCTATAACGTCCGACAACATCTTCTTGACACTTCCGATCAAGAGAATGTCATTTACGTATAGCACTAAGAAAACAATTGCCTTACCCTCACACTTTTATACACACAACTTTCGCAGGGCACTGATCAAATCCATAGGACTTGCAATTCACATAAATCAATCAATTTCTTATTAACCTCTGCTGCTCTTCTACTCTTTCTTTTAATTTTTTATTTCATATCTTAAAGAAGTATATTTAGGGTTTTAGATTCCAGTCTTGTTGTGTTAATGATATATTGTGTGAATTGAATTTCTGAATCATTACTAAAGTTCACTCTGACTTCAGAGTCTAAAAAAATATATAGCTCGGTTCAGTATCATGCTATGTTCTGGACTAAGCTTTTAATTGAAGAAACGTGTATATTAAAATATGAAAGTTTGAGTTTTTGGTTACCTATAGAACATTCATTTGGCTTGAACTTGTTGAGGATTTGAGCAAAACATCCCCCCTGGATGCTTACTATCTATTCTCTAAATATTTATGTGAGATTATGTTTATGTAAATTATGTTCGTTTGAGAGTAGAGTTATACATGTATATATAGTAGCACACTTCCTCATGACATGCTGAAATTTGATATGACATTGAGTTATGATACAGCCTTACTCCCATATTTCTAAATTCAGTTCCTGGCATACACCTATATGATCTTTGGAGCATGGCATTGAAGGAGGTGACAGAAAGAAAGGGTGGAAGTATAACCTTCCTTTCCATCACTCATGTGCTGACTTCTGAAGATTTTCTTTTATATGCTACAATACACTATCTCTATCGAGTCCAGAGTCATATGCTGACTTCTCCCCATCCCTTTTTTTCTTCTTTTCTTATTTTCTAGGTCCGTAGAATGTACTAATATGTTTTATTTTATTTGTCTTATTTTATAAGAGGTTTAATGGGAAGGCATGTGTAGGGTAGAGAGTAGGTAGGGTGGTGGTACAGTCATAAATCCATCCTTATCTAGCCTAGTGCACCAACCTCAATATCTTTTCCTTCAGTTGCAGTGTAGCTAAAGGCTAGGCGTGCCTTGTATTCTTCTTCAATCAATCCAATTCTTGTCTAATTTCCATAATTTGTGGTCTAGCAACTAGGTTGTACTATTTCCCATATGATGAATTACTTTATTATTATTTTATTATTGTTGGGAACCCTAAGTAATTTAGTTTTGATGATGGTCTTTCGAAACACACTTAGTTATCTTAGAATTTAAACTGTTCTACGTGTTAAACAGATCACTAGAGATAAAGTGAATCCTGTTATGGAACAGATTAGGAGATGACTTGAAATGTAAAGGAAATATTCCTATAGAAGTCAATCTCAAATATAGGATGAAGGTCAAGATTTCACGCCATAAGGAATCGATCTGCTGTAATAGACAGCGACCAGATCGATACCTACAGCGAGGAACCAGAACGATTGAGTCATCAATCCACCAGCTGACATCATCCTACACATCATATGCTCTTGCCATGTCAAGATTAAAGTCCATCCAACTGGGATTGGAAAGAAGATCATCGGTTAACACATAGAAGGAAAGAGACCGTTAGCAATCTGCTTTTCATAAACTCAAAGATTGAGTCAACCTTCCTATATGGCAAGAACAGTTATGATGGAAATCATTGATTGGCAATATACCAACTATCTCACGCCAATCAACAACGGCTAGAATTTCAAAATTCAATGCCTATATAGTTGAAGTTAGAGATCTGGAGAAAGAGAGAGAACACACGCGAGCTATACTGTGGTTATACTTTCAACCAATCAATCTGCTATCCAGACTAAGAGCTTCAACACTCTGTGATTCTACATCACACCAACCACCTCGATTCAAGTCTGTCTTATTGAGAGAAAGGAGATCACCCTGCTAGCTAGTAGTTTTCTAGTGGTAACGTAGAGGTAATCTGTTGTAAAGGGACACAACCCTTATTTCGTGCATAAGTATCTCTCTAGTTGTGATTGATACTTGTTACTCGTTCTCCACGAGTATAAAGAAGCAGAGTATCTTAGTAGTGGATAATCTGGTCTAGTTTTGACCAGATCGTGGACGTAGGGTTTTCCCGAACCACGTTAAACAACTGTGTGCTTTACATTCCTACACATTTTATTTCTGTTGTTTATTATTCTAACCTTCCACACTATCATTCGATCTGCATCTCAATCAATCTCATTAACAATCTGGACAATTCCTAAGGTTTTCTAAACAAGAGCAATCACTAATCCACCATTATTCCGCACTCACTCAACACTCAGAAAGTAATAAGATCACTCTTATTATTAGCTAAGTGTTTCCACTAAGAGAGTAATCTGTTTGGACTAAAACTGCTATCGACCTGCACATCGATCTGTCTAGTCATCTATCGAGCAATTTCTTATACAGAATAGCTTGAACTCTCGTACAGCTTGTCAAGTAAACTGAAAAGTTTGTATTTGGTGTATTCCCCCCCCCATACACCAAACCTTTCTCTTTCTGGACCAACAAGTGGTATCAGAGCAGTGGTTTAAACTGACCATTGTTTTGTTTCACAAGGTTAAAACCTGCGTGGTCAACTTGAATAGATCTAGGAAAACCTATTTTCATTCACTAGCATATTATCTGCTATGGAGTCATCTGTTGTCAGGGCTTGCGAAGAATTCTCTATCCAAGGATATAGAGAATGGAGCTTCAAAATCAAAATGTGCCTTAAAGCCCATCACTGCTTGATGTGGAAAGTAATCGAAGAAGGGCCATTGGCTATTACAGAAGAAACTACTCGTATCACTGATACAGGAGTGGTCAAACAATCTGTGCTAAAGGATCCCAAAAAATACACTTCTGAAGAGGGGAGAGAAGCAAATCTTGATGACTTTGCCAAATGGATCATCTCCAGCACGGTCAAAGGCATACATCTGGCTAAAATCCATGATCTGGATACTGCCAAAGAGATGTGGGAAGCCTTAAGAGACCTAGCCCTAGGATCTGAAGTAATGATTGAGAACAAGCTGTCTCTTGCCTGCAACAAATATGATGAATTCAAAATGAAACCAGGCGAGACAATAGAACAGATGAAGATGAGATTCACTGGAATCCTTCTTGAGATATCTGCTTTCGAAAAAAACAAATATACTCAAAGGGAGAAGAACATGAAAGTTCTTAGAGCTCTTCCACCAAGCTGGGAGATATATGCTGCAATGCAACCTCTACGAGCAGACTTTAATGAACTGTCCACTGAAGGTTTGTTTGATCACCTCGAAGGGCATGAGTGTGATATTCAAAGAATCCGAGGACCAGATCATCTGTCCAAAAAGGCAGAAAGCAGTTCGAAGAAAGATAAAGAGGTAGCCTTCAAAGCGAAGAGCAAACCAGATGATCTTTCTGAGCCTGCTACTCCAGATGAAGAGAGAGGCTATGACAAACTCTTAAAAGAGTTCGCAATGATCGCCAAACGAATGGACAAAATGGAGACCAGATCGAAGAAATACAGACGCTTCTACAAAGATAACAAGAAAAACTTCTATAAGAAGCATGACAATGATCGATCTGATGACAAGAATGAATCCAAGAAGCAGACTGCTAAAACAACAAAGACCTCTAGCTCTACAGATTACACTTGCTTTGAATGTAGCAGAACAGGTCACTTCAAAACAGATTGTCTTGATCTGTCCAGAAGCCAAAGAGAAGAACTAAGAGCTAAAAGAGACCGAAAGCTTAAATATGAACGCAAAGCCATGATAGCTGAACAGAACTCAAGCAGCTCGAGTCATTTCTCAGATAGCTCATTAGAAAATGATGAAGCTTTCATAGCTGATGACAAAGAAAGCTGGAATGAATGCTATATGGGATTGGACAACGTGTTGGGAACCCCATAAAATATTCTAAGTTTTGATGATGCCCTTTTTCAAAAACACACTTGGTATTATACATGTTCTGTACCTTTTCTCTTTAGTTTCAGCATAACAGATAGTCGAAACTGGTTCAAACAGAACGATAGAAGATGTCTCGAACAGATAAAACCAGCCAGTCTCGAGCAGAAGGGTGGAGCAGAAGGCTGGAGCAGAAGGTTAAGTCTTGAGACAGAACGCTAACCAGCAAGTCTTGAGACAGAACGCTAACCAGCAAGTCTTAAGACAGAACGCTAACCAGCAAGTCTTAAGACAGAA
>JAPKLX010000261.1:246317-259114 GCA_026898415.1 Leonotis leonurus
GGGGGGGGGGGCCCAATACACCAAATACAAACTTTTCAGTTTACTTGACAAGTTATATGAGAGTTCAAGCTATTCTGTGTAAGAAATTGCTAGTAGATAACTAGACAGATCGATGTGCAGATCGATAGCAGTCTTGGTCCAAACAGATTACTCTCTAGTGAGTACACTTAGCTAATAATAAGAGTGATCTTATTACTTTCTCAGTGTTGAGTGAGTGCGGAATAATGGTGGATTAGTGATTGCTCTTGTTTAGAAAACCTTAGTAGTTATCCAGAATGTTTAAGAAGATTGATTGAGATGCAGATTGATGATAGTGCTGAGAGTTAGAATAATAAACAACTGAAAATAAAGTGCAGGAATGTAAAGCACGCAGCTGTATAACGTGGTTCGGGAAAACCCTACGTCCACGATCTGGTCCAAACTAGACCAGATTATCCACTACTTGGATACTCTACTTCTTTATACTCGTGGAGAACGAGTCACAAGTACCAATCAAAACTAGACAGATACTTATGGACGAATTAAGGGTCGTGTCCCTTTACAACAGATTACCTCTACGTTACCACTAGAAAACTACTAGCTAGCAGGGTGATCTCCTTTTGTCTCGATAAGACAGACTTGAATCGAGATGATTGATGTGATGTAAAATCACAGAATGTTGAAGCTCTTAGTCTGGATAGCAGATTGCTTGAAGGTATGACAACAGTATAGCTCGCGTGAATGTTTTCTCTCACGTTCTCTAGATCTCTAACTTCAACTATAAAGACATTGAATATAAAATTCTAGCCGTTGTTGATTGGTGTGAGATAGATAGTATATTGCCAATCAATGGTTTCCATCATATCTGTTCTTGCCATATAGGAAAGGTTGACTCAATCTTTGTGTTATGGGAAGTATATTACTTAACGGTCTCTTTCCTTATATGTGTTAATCGAAGGTATTCTTTCCAATCCCAGTTGGATGGACTTTGATCTTGACGTGGCAAGAACATATGATGTGTAGGATGATGTCAATGTGAGTTGATGAATTAATCGTTCTGGTTCCTCGCTGTAGGCATCGATCTGGTCATCGATCTGGTCGCTGTCTGTTATAGCAGATCGATTCTTTTTGGCATGAAAACTTGACCTTCATCCTATACTAAGTTTGAGATTGACTTCTATAGGGATATTTCCTTTACATATCAAGTCATCTCCTAATCTGTTTCATAACACGATACACTTTATATATAGTGATCTGTTTTACATTTAGAACAGTTTAAGCTAGAAAAAAAAAACGGCTAAGTGTGTTTCGAAAGGCCATCATCAAAACTAAATAACTTTAGGGTTCCCAACATACTATACAGGAGATCGACCTTGACCAGATTACTTAATGTCACGTGGATATTAAATTAATATTTCTTATTAATTACCCCATTACTTGGTTAAGGGGGAAAGGTCAACTATATACGGCGACTAATTATATAAAATATCTAATTTCTGACACTAAATATCAAATCTTTTATTTTTGATGATTAAGTACAGTAATTGGGAAATGTGATCGAGGAAATATCTACCAAATCGAGAAAAAGGGAGAGAAATGACTGCAACAAAAACAACGCGCCACATTACAACCATTCGATCAAAGCGCGTACATCACACGATAAAGAGAGGCGGTGATAGACTGTAAACCTTGAACATAGAAAGGCGGGAAAAGCTGAAAAGGGAAGGATTTCTTAATATTCTATTACTTTACTTATCTTCTCCTTCGTTTATATGTTTGATAAGTTGTTTCATCTATCACTTACACTTATACTTTTGCGAAACCTTAGCAAAAACTCCCTCTCTTTCAAACTCTCTCTACCTTCGAAAATCACTCTATCTTTAGCGAAATGGCCCCCAAATCCTCTGTTTTTCTTGATCAAGCGAACTTTCTGAAACCATAACTGCACCAAGACCTTTTCGCAGTTCTTGATACCTTCGGGTTTCACAAACTGGACAAGGCATTTGATCTTGTTCGCCAGTGCAAAGGTTCATTTTTTATGTGTTTTTTGTTTAGATTTGTTTAAGTTACTTTTCAATCATGCTTCTGATAAACTGTTGTTTACTCATATGCATATATATATATACTTATGATTACTGTGATATCGATTGCTAGATTGCATAAACTGCTTTGAGCACTTATACTTCACTGATGGAAGGATAGTGCTCACATATGTTCTTTCGTATTTCTTGTAGGTTTTTACAAATTATCACTTCACACCCAGTTCACTTCCTACCTAAGGATATTGCTGCTTTCTACCTCTCATGGCAGGGAGAGAAGGGTGGACACGAAGCTACCATCAGGGTGAGCAAGGGAAACACCATCAGCAACACCACTTACAACGTCATAAACATCATCAACGACGTTTACAAATTGAAGGATGAAGGTCTTGACCTTGGGGAAATAACTGCAAAACAGCTGCAAGAAGCAGTGGAGATAGTGATGATCCTACCTATCCAATATACAAACTGGATGTTTACCCGAGCATTACTCGCACCTGAATTCAGAATTTTGTTTGAATTCGTACAGCGAATCTTCCTCAACCACAATGGATCCTATGACCAGGTCACCCCTGAGAAGTTCAGGATCCTAGCAGCTGTGGTACTCGACCTGCCAGTGAACTGGAGCAGGATCTTATTTGATCTCTTGGCAAAGGAGGCCAAGATGATTCTATTCGTGAAAGGAGGCTCCCATGGCATAGAAGTGAAGAGAAGTAGCTTGATACACTCAACGAAAATCATCTTTATGCTGGAAACTTTCTTCCCCCAACACCAGTGGGATAAAGCTGTTGAGTTTAACTCCAGACTGCACTTCCCAAAGGACCAGCATCAGATAGAAATGTCAATGGGCATTTCAGCAAATCTGCTTGAACGGGTGAAAGACCCAGTGCTTGTTAATGCGCTGATGGAGATGGGAAACTCGAATCCCATCTGGATTCCTCCATCTGGTCCAGCAGAACGATCCACAAAATCCAAGGTCACAAAGGAGAAACCACTCGAGAGGACACCCACCAAGAGGGCCACCAGAAGATCTAGCTCGATTGACACGGATACATCCACAGCAGCCCAGCCACCTAAACCAAAGCGCAGGCGACTTCAGAAGCTAGCTGATGAAGTCCAGACTGAAGTACCTGCTGCTGCAGAAACTGTCATTCCTCAACAGGAGGTTGAGGAAGAAGAGATTCTGATGGGTAATCCACCAGAAGATGTGGCCCCCATTTCATCCTTGAACCCAGATCACTCTAAGAATTTCTCCCCCGCACATTCTACCAGCCCATCATCTGCTGAACACCTAGAGCAGATTGATGAGGAGGCTGAGGGAGTAGAGGAGTCAACTGATGAGGATGAGGAACTACAGAAAGCAGAAACAGTTGTCAGAATGCTGGAAACAGAGGCAGACCATTCTGTTCTCAGAATTTTCACTGGGATCCAGCTCACCCCAGAGACATATGATGCAGCCAGACGCCTAAAATTCCTTCTGCTCGTGAAAGATAAAGAATTTTACGTTTTGGATGCCCTTCTTAGAACCAGATCTATACATGCACTAAAAATCGAAGAAGCCACTCTGCTCAAGATATTCACTGCTTCTTCCATCTCTGAGTTAAGGGAGACCTACAAGCCAGATATACTTGGCATGTCAAAATTTGAGGCTGAAGAACTCCAGATCGATCTGCGATCTGTTTATGTGAAAGCCAACATGCTGGATTTTTATAACAGCATTGAAGAAGAGGCTGTGGAGGAAGAGGTTGAAGCAGCTCATGCTGATGCTCACCAACAGGGTGCAGCCATGCCAGAATCTACAACAGATCAGCCCATAACTGAGGCTGAAGATCACATCACTACACAGGCTGAGGGGGAACCAGCCAAGGAACGCTCTATCAAAAGTGCAGAGGATGATCAAGCTCCACCAGAACACGAGCCAGCTAGACAGCGAGTGGGGGGTATACCAACAAATCATATCTATACCCCAGCTGTCGCAGCTACAATGGAGGAACTTGTGGAGATGACCACCCTAGAGGATATATTGATGAACCAGCATCAATCTCTATCTAACACTCAGGTCAAGGACTTAATTTCCCACAAAGTCGACCAATACATGTATGGGACTCTCTCCACCGTCCAAGATGAAGCCATCCGCATACTCACAGAGTACAACGACCACTTGAAGACTCACTTCCATCAAGTTGACTCTGATCTGAGGAGAATATGCAGGCTGAAAATTGAAGAGATTAGTAAGAAAATGGACGATGATCGAGCTGCTGCCGAAGAACGGAAGGCACAGATTGATCAAAGTCTGTTCACAACAGAACTTAAAGTGAAAGAGATTTACAAGATTGTCACTGCTTTTGCTGAGAAAGAAAAAGACATGGTTCACACCATAGTCAAGGAACAGACCGATGGCATAGCCGCTGACGTGATCAAAGAAGCCAACGCACACACCAGGGCTATGTTCAGACAGTTCGAATCTAATGGGAAAAATTTTGTTGAAAGAAAGTTAAGCGACCTGCGCTATCCCACGCAAACAATGATTGAAACATATTTCAACGACTTTGGGATCGTCCAGGAAGATGTGGAGCGCCACACAGCCGAACTGTCCAATATTACGAAATCATTTCAAAAGCAGATCGATGACGCCAATCTCAACATCACATCTCTGCTTACACACAAAGTTGAATCCGACAAGGAGCACACTGCACTGAAGGAAGAGATCACTTCCCTACGGGCACTCATCAATATGTTTGTTGATGATGTCAAAAAGGGGGAAAGATCTGTGAAAGGGAAGAAGCCAGCTGCAGCTGTTACAAAAGGAAAGGAGAAGGAGAAAGTCCAACCTGAGCAATAGATTGCTCCACAATCAACCAGCCAACAATCTGCACCAACATCTGCTCAAATCAAAAAGACCACATCTTCAAGCAGATCGAGCCAACCTCAACCACTGAAGAAAAAGAAACGCTCTGGATTCAGCTGGTCATCATCTGCCCCTACCAGAACATCAAAAGAAGGAGAGACCAACTGGGTCCCAGAGAACTTAAGAGAAGGATGGGAAGGGTTGAGAGATGGATTTATCATGTGCAGATATTTTCTCAAGGAGCCTGCATACAGCGAAGGAACAACCAATGAGGCCTTTAATCTCTACCTTGACATGAATGATGCTAGAGACTTGGTAGAAGGCATAAGAGAAGCAGCTGAAAAGGCAAAAATCCAGATCACTGCCCCAGAAAGGGAATACAAAACATGCCCAACCATTCCAGGGACTGATCTCCCTGACAAGACCTTTCTGCTCAACTATATAAACCAGCTCGCGGAGAACAGAGGGTACAAAGTTGACACAGAAGACCCGGACTACATAAGGATAAGAGAAGGTGTTTATGAATGTGTGCAGTTGATCTCGGATGAGACAAGGGCAAAAATGAAAAGACAGCAAGAAGAAAGAAGGAAGAGCAGATAGATAATCTTTTCTCATATCTCTTCGATCTGTAATTCTTATTTTTGATGAACTGTAAACTGATCATATCTTATCTATTGAAGTTCATTTGATGTTTCTGATGACAACCCCTAATTGTCCAGAACATATATAAACTGTCTTAAAATGTTATAACCTAAATAACGAACGATCATCCATCTGGTCATCAAACCAGATCACTCTTAAGAGTCGCTAAGACATTACTGTAAAGTGTGGTTTCGACATCATCAAAAAGGGGGAAATTTTTGGGAACCCTAAGTAATTTAGTTTTGATGATGGTCTTTCGAAACACACTTAGTTATCTTAGAATTTAAACTGTTCTACGTGTTTAACAGATCACTAGAGATAAAGTGAATCCTGTTATGGAACAGATTAGGAGATGACTTGAAATGTAAAGGAAATATTCCTATAGAAGTCAATCTCAAATATAGGATGAAGGTCAAGATTTCACGCCATAAGGAATCGATCTGCTGTAATAGACAGCGACCAGATCGATACCTACAGCGAGGAACCAGAACGATTGAGTCATCAATCCACCAGCTGACATCATCCTACACATCATATGCTCTTGCCACGTCAAGATTAAAGTCCATCCAACTGGGATTGGAAAGAAGATCTTCGGTTAACACATAGAAGGAAAGAGACCGTTAGCAATCTGCTTTTCATAAACTCAAAGATTGAGTCAACCTTCCTATATGGCAAGAACAGTTATGATGGAAATCATTGATTGGCAATATACCATCTATCTCACGCCAATCAACAACGGCTAAAATTTCAAAATTCAATGCCTATATAGTTGAAGTTAGAGATCTGGAGAAAAAGAGAGAACACACGCGAGCTATACTGTGGTTATACTTTCAAGTAATCAATCTGCTATCCAGACTAAGAGCTTCAACACTCTGTGATTCTACATCACACCAACCACCTCGATTCAAGTCTGTCTTATTGAGAGAAAGTAGATCACCCTGCTAGCTAGTAGTTTTCTAGTGGTAACGTAGAGGTAATCTGTTGTAAAGGGACACGACCCTTATTTCGTGCATAAGTATCTCTCTAGAGTATCCTAGTAGTGGATAATCTGGTCTAGTTTTGACCAGATCGTGGACGTAGGGTTTTCCCGAACCACGTTAAACAACTGTGTGCTTTACATTCCTACACATTTTATTTCTGTTGTTTATTATTCTAACCTTCCACACTAGCATTCGATCTGCATCTCAATCAATCCTCTTAACAATCTGGATAATTCCTAAGGTTTTCTAAACAAGAGCAATCACTAATCCACCATTATTCCGCACTCACTCAACACTCAGAAAGTAATAAGATCACTCTTATTATTAGCTAAGTGTTTTCACTAAGAGAGTAATCTGTTTGGACTAAAACTGCTATCGATCTGCACAGCGATCTGTCTAGTCATCTATCGAGCAATTTCTTATACAGAATAGCTTGAACTCTCGTACAACTTGTCAAGTAAACTGAAAAATTTGTATTTGGTGTATTCCCCCCCACCCCCCCCCCCCCCCCATACACCAAACCTTGCTCTTTCTGTACCAACAATTATCATTAGTAATCCTTAACTATAGTCCCACATTATAAAATGGTAATTGGTACTAATATTATTTAGTAATTTATTACTAATTAACAACGTGAATTAACTTCAGTTACTCGAGACAAATCTAACTTGAGGAAGTTCCGATTTATCTCATGTCATTAAGAACTAGTATTACTAAAATCAATTTAATTTTCTAATTTTAGATATGATTTAATTTGAAAGGTTGAGATGCTAAAATTTTCTAACGAAAGAGCGGGGTATTACAGTAGGAGTGTTGGGTACCCCACACAAATTTAGTTTTGAAGATGTTCTCTCAAAACACACTTAGATTTTAGTCTGTTTGCTAGGCTGTAAAATTATTCTACCTGTACCAGATCACTATAACATAAAGTGAATATGATAGAGAACATGTCTTTAGACCAAATTAGTGGATGGCCTGAAATGTAAAGGATTAAAATTCTATAAAAGTCATTATGTTAGCTTACGTTCTGTTCGAAAAACCAGCTCAGCATGAGCCTACAAAGTCATCTAACATTCGATTAAAATGTCTAGATGTACATAGGAGAATCCCAAAATCAACTTGCCACATCAGCAGATCTCTCGAAGATGGAAAGTACATAGATTAAAGATCAAGTTTGGAAGGAGAATCAATCACTGCGCGAAGAAGAAAAGAAATATCAATCACGATCTGCTTTACATAATTCAAAGATTTGGTCAACCATTTCACAAAAGGCAAGAAGAGATAAATCTGGGATTCATATCTCTTGATTGGTAATCAAATAATTCAAGACCAACGATTAGAATTTCAAAATTCTACACCTATAAAAGCTTGTAACCAAGACTGGATGAGGAAGGATACTTCAAGATTATTATTGACTATCAAGCTTTTACTATGCTCAGAAAAATCAACTCACTCAACTAAGCATTCATTTGAGGAGATTTCAACATACCAGATCGTATTCTAAGCCGTTCGTGATCAAAATAACACCACTTGATTTAAGTCTGTCTTATCGAGAAGGAGAAGAAGAATATCTTCCCTAGCTAGTAGTTCTCTAGTGGAGTAATGTGAAGATATTATGTTGCAGTAGTTTTTTGTAAGTTGTAAACCAGATTGTGCTTGAAACTTGTGGTTCGTTCTTAGCGAGTATAAATAAGAGAGTATCCTAGTAGTGGATATCTTATCCAGTTTGGATTGGACCGTGGACGTAGGGGGTTTCCCGAACCACGTAAAAACAACTGTCGATTTTTTTTTACTTACGCATCTTTAATTTCAGTATTTTTATTCACTAACCAGCATGTTCATACAACTTGCATTCTTAATCAATCTGGTAATATACTTGGTTAAGTTTTCAAAAGGTTTTCTAATAAAGAGCACAGACTAAGTCCACCATATTCCGCACACAACTCTCTGTTGGAAAACAAGATCACTCTTGCTATCTACTAAGTGTTCAACACTAGAGAGAATTAATCTGGACAGACTGAGTATCGATCTGGTCAGTCAAACTTAAGCAATCTCACTTCGAGAAAGCTTAATCTCTATAAGAAATTATTCAAGTAAACTGAAAAGTTTGCATTTGGTGTATTCTCCCCCCCCCCCCCCCACACACACACACCAAACATTGCTCTTTCAGGATCAACAAGTGGTATCAGAGCAATGGTTCATACAACCATTGTTTCTATCTCATAAGGTTGAAACCTGCATGGTCAACTTGAATAGATCTAGGAATACCTTTTTCATTCACGTGCATACTATCTGCTATAATGGAATCTTCTGTTATTAGGGTTTGCGAAGAATTCTCCATCCAAGGATACAGAGAATGGAGTTTTTGAATCAAGATGTGCCTAAAAGCTCAACACTGTCTGATGTGGAAAGTAATATAAGAAGGACCATTAGCCATATATGAAGAGAAGACTCACGTCACATAAACTGGTGTAGTCAAAGAGAACGTGCTCAAGGATCCCAGAACGTATACATCTGAAGAACGACATGAAGCAAATTTGGATGATTTTGCAAAGGGGATCATCTCTAGCACATTCAAAGGAGTCCATCTGGCCAAGATTTAAGATCTGGATACAACCAAAGAGATGTGGGAAGCACTATGAGAACTCATCTTAGGTTCAGAGGTCATGATTGAGAACAAGCTGTCGCTAGCATGCAACAAGTTTGATAAATTCAAGATGAAGCCTGGAGAAACCATCGAGCAGATGAAGAATAGGTTAATTGAGGTGTTACTTGAAGTTTCTGCATTCAACAAGAACAAGTTCACTCAACGAGAGAAGAATCTCAAGATACTCAAAGCGTTGCCACCAAGCTGGGAGATATACTCTGCTATGCAACCATTACATGCTGATTTCAACGATCTGTCTGTTGAAGCATTATTTGATCGATTTGAGAGCAAAGGCGAAACAAAGAGTTATGGTAAAACATCTAACTCTATTGATTATACTTGCTATGGTTGTGGCAGAACAAGTTACTTCAAGACAGACTGTCCTGACCTATCTAAAAGTCAGAGAAAATAACTAAGAGCTAAAAGAGATCGAAAGCTTAAAGCTCAATGCAAAGCTATGCAGGCTGAAGAAGATTCAAGTAGCTCGAGTCATCTATCTTATAGTTCATCAGAGAATGATGAGGCGTTCTATGTGCAAGACACAAAAGAAGATTGGGATGAATGCTTTATGGGATTAGACAACGGTTTTGACCAGATCGAGGTAAATTCTCATATTTCTATGTCATCAAATAATCCTATTTATAACTCTGGAAATGAAGAAGAACTTGAAGTCTCATGGGAAGAGATCAATGAGATGTTCAAGAGTTACACAAGTATCAAGAAGTTATTTTCTGAAGTCATAAAGGAGAATAACAAGTTGAATGAGACAGTAAAGATATTGAGTGAAGCAAACACCAAGTTTTCTGCTCAATTAAATGATTTGGGAGAAAAGATCAAGACCAAGGATGCAGAAATTTACTCACTCAACTCTAAGGTCAAAGATATGATCAGTAGAAAAGAAGTAGCTGAAGAAAAGTTAAAGAAGACCATGGAGAACATGAGCAAGATCAACAAAAGTCAAGAACGAGCTGGTATGATAATTGACATGCAGAGAAGAGGAACAACTGGACTAGGTTACACTGGAAAAATGAGTGAAACCAAGTTCATGGCTGAAAGAAAAGAATATATCAGATCAAGTCAAAGATTTGAAGAACAAGAAGAATCAACCCCAGAAGATGATGATGAAGGAAGCAAGAGATAAGAAGTATTATCAAAAGAAAGGACAACCTGCTCATTATTTTAAAAAAAATAGAGACCAGAAACAAAAGGACTCTATCAGAACATCATCAACCAAGAAGAATAAGATTAACTGGGATAACATAGAAAAGAATCATCCATCTCTTTACAAGGCCATATCAAGAAAAGATGATGCAGAAAGACAGATTACCTGTTATATATGTCTCCCTAACACTGAGTTAATTTAGGTTCCTTAGGGAACGTTCATGTGCTACTAACTAAGCACCCACTTGTTGAAAGGGTAGCTAAGTCTATATAATTGCAGGATCAAAGTGTTGCAAGAAGAGGACAAGTAGCAAAAGGAACCATCTGAATTATTCATAGTGGGTGTTCAAAACATATGACATGTGACAAGAACTCTCTATCAGATTATGTGGAAAGACAAGGACCATAGGTAACCTTTGATTGTAACTCAAAAGGTTATACCAGAGGATATGGTAATATCAAGATTGGAAAGACCACCATCACCAATGTAAAATAAGGAAGGAGATGAAATTCTGTTAGTCAATTTTGTTCCAAAGGTAATCAGATTGTTTTTGATGATAACAACTGTTTTGTGAAAAATAAGGAAGAAGATGAAATTCTTCTTATTGAGAAATTGCAGGACAGATTGTATATTGTGCAATGGACAAACCGGAACGAGACATGTCTAGTTACCAAGACAATTTTTGAAACAAGCTGGTTATGGCACAAGCGACTTAGCCATCTAAATTTCAAGTCAATCAACAAGATTGCAAGAGAAAAACTAGTCGAAGGATTACCAGATCAAGTATATGACAAAGATCATATTTGCGACGCTTGCCAAGCTGGAAAGTAGACCAAGTCATCCTTTACCAGCAAAACAGCTCACTCATCTTCCAGGATTTTTGAGTTACTACACATAGACTTATTTGGCGCAATTAAGCCATTAAGTATCAATGGAAGAAAGTACACTCAGGTTATTATTGATGATTACTCAAGATTCACTTGGGTCATCTTTTTGTTAAAGAAAAAAGAAACATTGGAGAAGCTACCAAATTTTCTCAACAAGATCACTAAGCAAAAAAGAGACTTCTTTTGTAACCATCAGAACAGATCGAGGGACAAAGTTTCTTAACCTGAAGATAGATGCATATTGCAACCAGATGGGTATTACACATCAAACATCTGCAACAAGAACACATCAATAGAATGGAGTAGTTGAGAGAAGAAACAGATCGTTAAAAGAAGCAGCTCGCACGATGCTTAATGCAACCAGATTACCAAAGATGTTTTGGGCAGAAGCCATCTATACGACATGTTATACACATAACAGATCGGTGATAACTCTTAGACATGGGAAGACACCATATGAGATCTGGAACAACTGAAAGCCCATGATACAATAGTTCCGTAGTTTTGGTTGTACGTGTTACATTCATAACAATGGAAAATCTCAATTGAAAACCTTTGATAGCAAAGCTGACCCTGGAATATTTTTAGGATATTCTGATGTTAGCAAGGCTTATAGGGTTTACAATAGGAAAAACTCTTGTTGTGGAGGTAACACCTCATATTGTATTTGATGAAACTATTCTTGAATACAGTGAAACGGATGAAGAACAGGTTCACAACCAAATCAACAATAGGAGATCAGGAGGAATACTGCTTGAAGATATCCTGATTTGGAATTCAATAGAAGAAAACAAGATTAATGATTAACCTGTAGCTGACACCAGCACACGGCAAGGGGGAATATATCACATTGATCTGGATCAGACAAGATTAACCCCAGATGATAGTGAACCAGTGGAAGCAGATGATGCTGAACCTACTCAGAGTGAATATGAAGAATAGAGATATTAACAGCTGGAATAATGATCAAGAGATTGAGGTTGAAAGACCAGAAGATGAAAATCATTTCCAAGCAACAACACACCTTGAATTTGAGGAACCAACAGAAGACCCAGAACTTGAGATATCAGAAGAAGAGATGTCCAGTCGAAGAAAATGGATACAAGAACATCATCCACCAGAATAGATTGTTGGGAACCCATCAGATTGTGTGAAGACTAGAAGAATGCATGGAGAGAGTGCACTTCTAAGTTGTTACTTATCTCATGTAGAAACATCTGACGCATATGAAGCACTACAAGATGCAGATTGGGTAATTCCATGCAAGAAGAACTCAATAAGTTTAAGAGAAACCAAGTTTGGTATCTTGTAGACAGACCAAGACACCAGGGAGTTATAGGTGTTAAATGGGTATTCAAGAACAAACGAGATGAGAATGGTGAAGTTGTTAGAAACAAAGCCAGATTAGTTGCAAAAGGATATAGTCAACAATAAGACAATCCAGACCAGAAAGTATACAGATTAGCCAAAATAATTTATGGGTTAAAACAAGCACCCAGAGCTTGGTATGAGACATTATCAATATTTCAGCTGGAATCAGGATTCAGAAGAGGTTCTGTTGACAAGACATTGTTCATAATCAAATTCAAAGAACATGTTGGATCGGGAGCGCC
>JAPKLX010000261.1:274201-312146 GCA_026898415.1 Leonotis leonurus
AGTGAGCATCATCAAAACTTAGAATATATTGTGGGGTTCCCAACAATATCATTTTTGGATCTCAATCTAGTTATTTATGTGAAAACTTTGCTGAGCTTACGAAAAATAAGTATCAAATTTCCAAGATGGGCGAGATGAATTTCTTTCTATGTTTGCAGGTGAAACAACTAACAGATGGAATATTCGTTAATCAAGCGAAGTACATTCATGATCTGATCACCAAATTTTGAGTCAAAGATAGTAAACCTGTCAAGATTCCAATCCAGACCAATGGAAAGATAGATCCAGACCCAGAAGGAAAACCAACAAATATAACTCAATATAGGGTTATCATTAGTTCATTACTATACTTAACTGCTAGCTGACCTGACATTACTTTTGCAATTGGAGTATGTGCTGGATACCAGGTCAATCCCAGAGAGTCACACATGGAAGCAGCCAAGAAGATACTAAGATATGTCAAAGGGACAACACACTTCGGATTATGGTATCCATGTGAAGATAACTTTGAATTAACAGGTTATTCAGATTCAGATTATGCTGGATGCAAGTTGGACAGAAAGTCAACATCTGGTACCTGTCAGTTTATCGGAAACAAGCTGATCTCATGGTTCTCAAAGAAACAAACATCTGTTGCTACATCAATAACTGAGGCAGAATATATGGCCGCTAGAAGCTGTTGTGTATAGATACTCTGGTTAAAGCAACAACTCAAGGACTACGAGATCGATGTATAGGAGATATCTATATTCTGTGATAGCTCGAGTGCTATAGCTATAACGCAAAATCTAGTTCTACACACAAGATGCAAACATGTTGATGTGAGACATCATTTTATAAGAGATCATGTAGAAAGGAAGCACGTCCAGATCGAGAAGATACACACAGATGTTCAACGAGCTGATGTATTGACAAAAGCACTGCCAGAAGAAAGATTCAAGATGCTACGTGGAAAGCTAGGATTGCTAAATCTAGATGAAAGAATCAGATCAACACCAGATCGTTAAAATAAGATCATATAGCAGATTGAAGAAGTACATATCACAAACTGTGAAAATTCACAGAAGATAACATATCATCATAGAGATCGTGAGAATCAGATTGTCAACTAGATTGACAGTTGACAGAATATGAAAGTTATGTAAAATAGATTGATAGTTCACGAGAACCAGATGGTACCAGATGATCCCAGAAGAGTACCAGATGGTATTAGAAGTAGAGACCAGATTGTCGGCTATTTACACGTGTCATAACTTGGATAAGATTAAGCTATGCCACGTGGAAATTAATTTTACAATAATGATTACTTAGTCAAGGGGGAACTCAGAAATTAGAATCATTTTTTCTGACCTAATTACCACCCTAACTATGGTCTATAAAGTTATTTTCTGACATGAATTTGCTAAATCTTCCATAATTGTGATGATTAGTACAGGTTGTGGTAACTATAATCGAGGAATATCTCTACCAAAATAAGAAAAAGAAAGTTGCAGTGGTTAGAAAGATTCACACGCTCCATCCTACAACCCTAGGATCTAGCGCGTGTATCAGACGAGAAGCAAGGCAACAAAAGAAAAAGTTGAAGCGGGAAAATCTAAAATCGGAGACTTTCATCCTAACCTTAAAATCATATCTCTTTCATCTCAGCCGTTCATTTATTTCTTATATATATGTGTTGTACATGCTCATAACTATTCACCTACACTTTCAATTCACTGAGCACTCTTCCACATTCTAAGCACTTAAGCATTTTCTAGTTTCAACTTCTTTCGAAAGCTTTCTCAAAACTCAAACATTCTTTGAAAATGGCACAACAATCATCTCTGTTTCTACAACATGTTGCTGAGGTTCAGAAGTTTCTGTCACCCGAACCATTTGCTGTCTATGAAACCCACGGCTTCCAAAAATTGGAAGAAATTTTCACTGTTATCAAGCGCTGCAAAGGTTTATCATTGTTTTCATGTTATAACCTGCTAAGCATGCTTAAGTTAGAGGTTTCTGAGTTATTGTAGTAAATTTATGGTTTCAAGAAATATATTCGGATATGTTTTGATATTTTCTGTGTTTTTGATAACTGATACTTAAGCTCAATGTTCTTCGTGTTCTTATTTCAAAACTGAGATATGAGATATATTTTGCTTTCATATATTGTGATTTTATGTTATTCACTAACGGATTACTATGTGTAGGATTTCATAACATTGTTACTGCTCATCCGAACATGTATTTGGCAAAACAAGCTACAACATTCTACCTTGGCATGATGAGAAAGATGGCCATGAGGCTAATGTCCTGATGCCCATTGGTGATAGAACGAGCAAAACAACCTATGACGTGTCTGCCATGATCAACCAAGCCTTTAGGTTGAAGGATGAAGGCTTGGACCTATCTGCGATAACTGTACTACAGCTGCAGGAGGTTGTAGTGCAAGTGATGGTGTTCCCCATCAACTACACTGGAAGGATGTTCCAGCAAGCACTGCTTCAACTAGGCTACAAACTGGTTTTTGAATTTGTTCACGCATTCTTATGACACACAGTGGGTCATATGATCAGGTTACACCCGAGAAGTTTAGGATATTGACTGCAGTGGTCCTAAATCTGAAGGTAAACTGGAGTAGAACTTTGTTTGACTTGCTGGAAAAGGAAGCAAGGCTAGTGAAGTGGACTAAGGATGCGAAGGGAAATGTTATGTCAGTTGAGGTAAGGAGGAACTTGAGGCATTCCACCAAAATTAACTTTATGGTGGAGATATTTTTCAAGTAGCAAGTCTAGAAAAATGCAGTTGAATTCAATTCCAGACTGCCAAACTGGGTGCCACCAACCAAAGGCACAGAAAAGGAGGAGAAGGCACCAAAAGAGAAAGTACAGTAGGAGAAAACCCAACACAAACCACCTGCCAAGAGGGCCAGTTCAATTGATACTGACACTTCGACAACCACTCAACAACCCACGTAGAAGAGAATGAGATTGAGGAAAGTCCATGAATCTCCACCACCAACTGGGGATTCACAACCAGAAACAGCTACACATCAACCAGAAGAAGCTCTCCAACCAGACATCATCATTCCTTACACGGAGGAAACCCAACTGGCTACAGAAACCCCTCAGTTTGTGGAGCCAGAGTCTAACTTTGACCCAAACCAGGGCAAAGACTTTTCTCCCGCCAGAACAACAACTTCATCACCAGATCGTATGTAAAAGATTAGTGAGGAGGAAGAAGAGGTGGATGAAGATGAAGCCAAGAGGAGACAGGCAGCGGAAGTGCTTCACCTAGTAGAGAATGAGGTAGATTATTCTATGCTTAAGGATTTTCCAGGAATCAATCTGCTCCTAGAGAGTTATGGAGCAACCAGAAGAGTGAAACTATACTTGATAAAAGAAAATGAGTACTACATTTTTGACGTCCTGCTACAAACCAGATCGATTGAGGAGCTCAAGAAAGAAGAAGCCATGCTATTGAGTCTACTCCAAGCTACCACAGTTGGAGAAATCCGGGTAGAGTATCACCAGATGATACTGGTCATAATGAAGCATGAAGCAAGATTACTACAGATCGATCTGAAATCTATCTTCACCGATAGAATGGATTTCTTCACCAGCGTGACTGGATCAGATGATGAGGCTGACCAGGATGTGGAAATGGGTGGTCAAGTAGATGACCAGATCGGAGACCCAGCCCATCTGGTATAGTAGATCAGTCAACAACACAACCAACAGAAACAACACGTCCAGCACAAGAGACTGCGAAGCCCAAGAAGTTCAAGAAGAAGACCCACCCCCATCATCAATCTGGATCCTGTTGATGAAGAACCATCAGGCTAAGTTATTGGAGGTGAACCCATTGATGAAATCTATACTCCAGGGGCTGCTGAAAAATTGAAGAAACACGTAGCCTTCTATGGCTTGGAAGAGATTTTTGAGAGACAGTACAAGTCATTCAACAATTTGCAAGTTGATGACTTGATTTCAATTCGTGTCCAACACCAGTTAAACTCTACCTACAATGCAATCCAGGAGAAAGCTACCCAAGTCCTTGCTAATTTCAACCAGCATCAGAAGGACTACCTCAATGATATGGAAAAATATTTGTGCCGGAAATTGAGATACCAGAACAAAGCACTTAACAAAAAGATGGACGATGATAGGGAAGCGACTGAAGTAGCAAGAGAAAACTCAGACCAGAAGCTAGAGTCAGTGGAGAAGCAAGTCCAGACAGTTCATACTCTGGTTACTAACATGTTGGCCAAAGAAAAGGAAACAATTGATGCAGCTGTCAAAGCTCAATCTGCTTCCATCATTGCAGAAATCAAAGAGGCCAACATACTGGAGATTCATGCTCAGCTGGCCAACTTTGAAGAAGAAAAGTTCATGGCACTTATGAAGAAGAATCAAGTGAAGGTACTGGATGATCTGCTTTATCCCATTCCCACAGAGCTTGATCATCAAAATACCAGAATCAGCACGCTGGAAGAGCTGCAAGATACTTATGATGGGACTCTTTCAACAATGAACAACAATCTGGAAAAGAAGTTTGATGCCACTGACCAGAACGTCACATTTTTGCTAAACTTCAAGGAAGATGCTGAACAGAAGCTGGAAGACATGAAAGCAAAGATCGACTCCCTCCGCACGCTCATCAAGACAACCTTTGATGATGTCGAAAAGGGAGAAAGATCAGCTAAAGGGAAAAAACGAGGAAAAGGAGGAGATGGAGCAAATGAAGGACGACCACATCAAGGTCCAGAAGGAGATACTGGAAGGGAAGGAGAGGATAAAGCTGAAACTGATCAACCAGATCAACCATTTTTAGAGAGGTCATTCACTCCACCAAGAGTTGACCCTACAATAGAGCCAACTAATCAACAACATCAGTAAACAACAATACCAGACAAAGGGAAGAAACCAATGATTGATGAAGGCGGCCAGATCACTGAGTTACTAATTTTTGGGATTAGTCGAGAGCAAGCTTGTGATCCCATCTTTAGGGCACAGTTCTATAAAGAGCAGGTTGAACAGGAGAAGAGGTTGGCAGAGAGGGAGGCCAGAGAGAAATCTTACCAAACACCCTTCTCTCCACCTACATCAGAACAGTCTCGACAATCATCTCAAGCCACTCCTCAGTCTAAGAAGAAAAAGAAGAAGCCATTCACGACCTGAAATCTTTCTTTACAAAAGAAGACGCCTAAAGATGTCTGGGTACCTGAAGCAGACCAGAAGGACTGAGAATTGATAAATCAAGGTTTATAATGAACAAATACTTCCTAAAAGAGCCCACTTACTCTGAGTCAACACCAGATGAAAATTTTCATCGCTACATGGAGAATTTTTTTGATAAGGAGCTAGTCCTGAGGATCAAATTGGCTACCAAGAATGCTAAAATCCAGATGAAGGCACCTGCGAAGGAATTTATGGCATGTCCAATGATCCCAGGAAGCAGCATACCTGACAAGACGTACATCTTAAATTACATCAACCAGCTAGCTAAGATCAAGGGTTACAAGATCGATAACCATGATCCTAACTACGCAAGAGTTAGAGATATAATTTATGAGAGTATTCAGCTCACCTCTGATGCACAGTGTGAGAAGATTAAGAAAGGAGGGGCTGGCAGATGGTTCACTTATAGTTCTCTTATCTTTTATCCAACTGTTTTCATGTTAGCTATCCGTTTTTGAAATTTTCTTGCAATCCATCTTGTCTTCAATCTGATATATATATATATATATATATATATTCATGTGGGTTATCTGACGACAACACCTTATTGTCCAGAACCAAATTAATGATTATGTTCGTTATAATTTAATAACGATCTCTTAACCCTTCTAGTTATTTAAAACCAGATCATGCTTTAATACTTTACTATGGTTATTGTAAAGTGTGGATGGCTTTAGACCATATTAGTGGATGGCTTGAAATGTAAAGGATTGAAATTCTATAAAAGTCATTCTATTAGCTTACGTTATGTTCGAAGAACCAGATCAGCATGAGCCTACAAAGCAAGCAGATGATCTGATCGATGGCCACTCGATCTAGTTGCCGAAAAAATCATTCACTGAGATTGCAACCATGATTTGGAGCATTTTTGGAACAAGATTGACTTTTACCAGATCGATGTCAATCTGCCCAACCAGATCATACCCTATGTAGTGAGCCAGGATCAGATCAACCTAATCATCTAACATTCGATTAAAATGTCTAGATGTACTTAGGAGAATCCCAAAATCAACTTACCACAACAGCAGATCTCTCGAAGATGGAAAGTATATCAATTAGAGATCAAGTTTGGAAGGAGAATCAATCACTACGAGAAGAAGGAAAGAAATATCAATCACGATCTGCTTTCCATAATTCAAAGATTTGGTCAACCATTTCACACAAGGCAAGAAGAGATAAATCTGTGATTCATATCTCTTGGATAATCAAATCATTCAAGACCAACAGTTAGAATTTCAAAATTTTACACCTATAAAAGCTTGAAACCAAGACTGGATGAGGACGAATACTTCAAGATTATTATTGACTATCAAGCTGTTACTCTGCTCAGAAATCAACTCACTCAACCAAGCATTCATTTGAGGAGATTTCAACATACCAGATCATGTTCTAAGCCGTTCGTAGTCGAAATCATACCACTTGATTTAAGTTTGTATTATCGAGAAGGAGAAGAAGAATAGTTTCACTAGCTAGTAGTTCTCTAGTGGAGTAATGTGAAGATATTCTGTTGCAGTAGTTTTCTGTAAGTTGTAAAGGGACACGACCCTCATTCGTGCATATGTTTCAACCAGATTGTGCTTGAAACTTGTGGCTCATTCTCAACGAGTATAAATAAGAGTGTATCCTAGTAGTGGATATCTAATCCAGTTTGGATTGGATCATGGACGTAGGGGGTTTCCCGAACCATGTAAAAACAACTGTGGTTATTTTTTTTTACTTTACGCATCTTTACTTTCAGTTATTTTATTCACTAACCAGCACATTCATACAACCTGCATTCTTAATCAATCTGGTAATATACTTGGTTAAGTTTCAAAAGGTTTTCTAATAAAGAGCATAGACTAAATCCACCATATTCCGCACACAACTCTCTGTTGGAAAACAAGATCACTTTTGCTATCTACTAAGTTTTCAACACTAGAGAGAATTATTCTGGACAGACTGAGTATCGATCTGGTCAATCAAACTTAAGCAATCTCACTTTGAGAAAGCTTAATCTCTCTAACTTAAACAATCTCACTTTGACCAACAAGGAGAAGGTATAATTTAATTATTCTACAATTATATTCTCCTATGTGTATTAAATGTATTAAGAATTAATTATCTGTGCAATTAATTAAACTTGTGGATCATGCACATTTATGAGCCCCTCATACGGGTTTAATCAGGAGAGGCATCTGAGTTAGTCCGAGGCCTGGATGAATCGGACCCATGGAACTACAAAGAGGCAGTCCACGACAAGGACTGTCACCTCTGGAAAGAGGCGATGGAGTCTGAATTGCAATCCATGATATACAGGGAAGTATGCAAGCTAGTTGATATGCCCGAAGGCTGCGAAGAATCTTCATGCGGAAAAGAGGACCCGACAGAAACGTCGTAATCTTCAAAGCTAGATTAGTAGCAAAGGGCTATACTCAAAACGAAGGTATCGATTATGATGAGATCTTCTCACCAGTAGCCATGCTCAAGTCTATTTGTATACTCTTGTCAGTTGTCGCACATATGGATGGGAAGTATGAAAAATGGATGTGAAGATAATTTTCCTAAATGGAAGTCTTGAAGAAAATATCTATATGCAACAACCCGAGGGCTATGCAGTTCAAGGAAAGGAACACATGGTGTGGAAGCTTAAGAAGTCCTTCTATGGACTTAAACAAGTGTCACGGTCATGGAACCTTAGTTTCGATCAGGTTATCAAACCCGAGCCAACCAACCCATCACCTTTAAATCGAACCAATGACCTGAATTGAAACATTAAGAGTATTTCCTAAATGGAAGTCTTGAAGAAAATATCTATATGCAACAACCCGAGGACTATTCAGTTCAAGGAAATGAACACATGATGTGGAAGCATAAGAAGTCCATCTATGGACTTAAACAAGTGTCACGGTCATGGAACCTTTGTTTCGATTAGGCTATCGAACCCGATCCAACCAACCCATCACCTTTAAATTGAACCAATGACCTGAATTGAAACATGCAAAGCACCATAGGGTAATAAGAAATAGATGGAGTTATGTGAATGGTTATAAACGAGAAATAAAGTGTTTAAACTTCCAGTACCTTATGCTACCACTGTCGATCGAGAGGGTATGGGGGACCGAGAGAGTTGCTGCGAGATAGATTTTCGATAGATGAGAAGATAATCCAGTAGCTTTCGGCCAGAAATCGAGAAAGAGGGAGAAGGGAAATCGAGCAAGGGTGAGAGAAGAGGGTTGAGATAAGTTCATAGGGAACTAGGTAGTGTTATGTGTGGAGGAATTGGGGGGCGGGGGTGGAGGGTGCGCAGATATGAGGACTGCCATGTGGTGCTCGATCAAATAAGAAAGAAAATGAAAATAGAGATTAATAGAAAAATGGGGAGATGAATCGGTAATATGCTTTGGAGTGTATGGCTTTAAACTAAAAATTAGTCTCATGAGCTTTAGCATTTAATTTGAATGGGCCTACTGTCAAATTACTTTTGGGCTTAGATTACTTATTTAAATGGGCCGAACTTATTGATTCATATGGACTGAGGATATAACTTCCTTGGACCCTAATTTTAGTTAAATAGGTTGGATATTTGTAATGTAGATTGGACAAGATTAATTATATTTCATGTATTGTGTACATAAAGATTTAATAATACTAGATTCTATCTTAATAAATTTTAAAGAGTATTAATTAAGATTAATACTTAACTCACAAAATTTAATTAAATGTTATGATTCAAGATTTAAAAAGAATTATCCTTGTAAATTTGAATAAAAAAATATTAAAGATTTAAAAATTGTGGAACAATTTAAAGTCCTACAAAAATATTTAAGAAAATAATGGAGGTACTCAAATACAATTCAAGTTAGGATATGAGAGAAATTCTCGAAATAATAGGATAATAATTCATTCCAATTAGTGAATGATATAAATACTCAATTCGAGTATCTCACAACGTTGATTCAATAAAGGTTACGTATGGATTAAATACTAGCAAGAAGAAGATTGAATTCTATTTGAAAAGGAAGCTAAACAAGTAAGCTTTCTTATACAATAAAAAAATATGTGTGATTTATCAGCATTTATGTTATTTCTTTTCAAATAGCATTTGAATTGAAAATATGTTTCAAGTATTATCGTGTCATAGAATGTTTAGATTTTTGTATGATACATGTCTGCTATGATTATGAAAATCGAATTTGGGTCCCATTGGATTACATATCTTGCTTGGACTAGTATACACAAGGACCGTGAGTCATCTTAGCAAGTTGGCCAGTCAAGGTGTCCGTGAAAAGTGGCCACCTTCACGACACACAGAAGTTATAGATATGGTAGATTATTAAAGAACTTAGATCGCGATCGAAAATTAGGTTTCACAAAAAAGATTTAGTGAACATAGGTTCTTTAAAGACAAAATCCATATGTTTCACTTGAAATGACATGACAATTATATATGTATGTGTGTGATTTCGGCATGTGTCTACTGAGTACTTTTGTACTCAGCCCTGCATATATTTCTAAATATGCAGGTTGAGCTGTGATTATGAAAGGGGTGTCTAACGAAGCTTTTTATCTGTCTCTTTGTTTAATCCAAACTCTTTGGGGTTTTACATGTCTTCATACATGTAAAACTTTACTAAATCCTGATGTCTTTTCGCTGCAGTTATGTAACAATTGAGTAATGAGTCTATGACTCGATTTCATTTTCGAATCAGTCGGTGATGTACAATGTATTCTAATGATTCATCTAAGTTATTGAGAATTCATTCAGCTTCACATACGATTCATTGACTTCCCTTTTTATCCCCACTTCTTTAACCTCTTCCTAGTCACATTTCCCCGTCTTTACTATCCTTAGTAAAATGCGGTCATGATAGAGTGGTACCAGAGCATTTCTTGCTCTGAACCCAGGAGTCCTTTTCAAATCTTTGTCTGGTATTGTTTAACTAGACTAATGTTTTTTCGCTAGACTTGTTAATTGCGTCGACAAAAGCTTAGCACTCCAACACATCATGCTAAACAATGAAAGAGGTAAACGATTTTAAAGAAGTTGAAGTTCATATTTTAAAAGGAAAAGAATAGATTTCCTTACAACTGATGTTTGAGATTTAAAAGAAATGAGAATATTTCTTTAAGATGAAGTTGAGTATTAAAAAAGAGAATGTATTCTTTTGAAGTAAAGTTTTGAAATGTTTTTGAAGTGACGTTTTAAGTGAAAGGAAAGGAGCTCAATTCTTTTCAAAGTTTAAATTTTAAAGGATAGAAGAAAAGAACACATTTCTTTTACAAAGGAGTTCATAATTATTGTCATGATAATTAGGACTCTTCTCAATGAACATAGATTGCTTTAAGTTGCATATTTCCTTTAAGAAATGACAGCATAGATAAGAACTTAGAAGGACAAGCAGAACTGAACTCTTCAGGCAAAAAATTACTAGAAGAAGTTTCCTCTCAGCTCCAAGCGCAAGAAGATGCACGAAGGAGTGTACCGAACTAGTAGTGATGGGTGCTACACGTGTGGCCAGAAAGGGCACTTTGCAAACGCTTGCCCTGCCAAACAACAGGTAGAATGCATAAGGCCTAACCGAGAAACTCCAAATCAACATACTCGAAATATACAGGCTCAGCTTGGAGCACACCAACAACAATAGCAATTGCTACTAACCCCACCACTACCATTTCCATACCAACAACACCTGCATCAAGATAATCCACAACATGTCACAGCCTATTGATGTAGCCATTACAACCTGAAGGAAATTAGGGAAACCTGATAGGTATGAAACACTCCTCAACCAATAATAAATTATTAGATAATGGAGTTCCCTCTTACATCACAAAAGCATATGTAGATAATCTTAGGCCGAAACCAAAACTAGTAGAGACAACTACGAAAGCCCTTTACCTTCAAGAGGAACTACTAGTCGCTCTAATTTTGGATCTAACCTGGATATGACCTTAGAATCATGTAAGGTTTTAATAAACAACCTTAGTGTTATCTCAATAAACAACGTGTACCTAATCTTAGGAATGAATTGGCTAGCAGAGAAATATGTCAAGATCCTTGCGATAAGAATAATTTCATTTTGATCCTTAGGAAAGGAACACATAAGTTTTCACGAGACTAACATGAACCAATGGAAGATGGTCATCTCAGCACTACAAACCAATAAGCTAGTAAGGGAAAATTTCCAACCCACTTAGGTTAATTAAGCATAGAAGTCAAAAGGAGGAAGAAAGATTAGAGACGTCTCCATGATGCGGAAATACCCAGATGTATTTCTAGAAGCAATGTCAAAATTTCCACTAGATAGATAATTAGAGTTTATGATCGAGCTAGAATCAAGATCAACACCGGTATCTCCAAAATGCCTTATAAGATGGCCCTAAGAAGTTAAAAAAACCCAAGTCATAACCCCACAAGTTTTAGATCTAGGATTGATCAAATCTATTATATCACCTTGAGGAGCACCTGTGCTTTTTGTAAGGAAGAATGATGGAATTATGAGGATGCAAATAGACTAAAGAGGACGAACGAGATAACACTCAAGAACCAATATCCTTTACCAAGTATAGATGACATGTTTGATCGACTTAAGGAAGAAGTATATCCTCAAAGGCATATTGAGAATTAAAATACCACCAATAGAAAATTCAACCCCAATGATTTCCTAAGACGACCTTCCAAACCTGGGTTGGTCACTATATAGTGATGTCATTTGGACTAACTAATACACCTACGGTGTTCAGGAACCTAATGAACCCTGTTTTCACACTAATGTCAACAATTTTGTTTATGTTTCATAGATGATGTTCCTAATTTCTCGAAGAGTGAAGAAGAACATGAGAAACATCTAAAAATCACTTTATAACCCTTAGAATGAGAAGTTCTACGCGAAATTCAGTAAATTCAAATTTTGACTTAGTGAGGTGACTTTACTTGGGCACAATGTGCTATCTAGAGGAACCCAAAATAGACCCTATTAAAGTTGAATACGAATTAGAATGGAAGTTTCCAACAAATCTTAATGAAATCAGAAATTTCCTAGGATTAGCTCGATAGTATTAGAGATCCATGAAATGATTCTCCAAAGTAACAAGGACCAATGTCTCAACAACCTATAAAAGGGAATCAAGTCCTAGTGGTCTCAAAGGTGTGAAGCTGATTTCAACTATCGAAGAAAAGTTGACAACTGCCCTAATACTAGTAATTCTGGAACAGCGAACACGTAGCATACATCGATGCATCTAGAAACGAATTAGGTTGTGTGTGTTGCAAGAAAGAAAAGTAATAACATATGCATCACAAAAATCTAGGCCACACGAAACGAATTACATGACTCATGACTTGAACTAGCTGTCGTCGTACACACTTTAAAAATTTGATGCACCACCTCTACGGAGTCGGTGAGGAATTTTCACAAATCAAGAGGGTCCCAAGTACAGCTTCGAGAAAAAGACTTTAACCTAAGACAGAGAAGGTGACTCGAATTAATAAAGGACTATGACTGTGGTATCAACTACCATCCAGAGGAGAGAAAAAAACTAGCGTAGTAACTGATACCCTAAGTCGTAAATACTTCTCCTAGGTTTGCAACTCTCTTGGATCAAGAGAGAAAACACTATTTGTATAATAGTGGATACAAAATATGCATATGACATACATATCGTATTCACGTACGACTCAACTAAGTTAGTTTAGTTATATTTCATGAGATTTTATACCTACACGGTCTACCGATTTCGATCATGTCAAATCGATACACAAAACTCATATCCACATTCTGGATAAGCCTTAAAAGGAAGTTAGGCACAACGTTAAATTTCAGTACCGCATTCCACCCACGAACCGATGGAAATTCAAAAAGGACAATGTAATACCCCACACTTTTAAAGTTATTATTAATATTATTTTTGGCAAGTTATATAAATAAAAATAAAATAGAGGTATACGAATTGAATTATTTTTAGATGATTTTGAACTAACGGATTCGATTTCGAATGTTTACAGGTTGTTCGACTTAGAGCCGGGATGTGCCCTAGCAAAAAAATATATATATTTTTTTATAAATAAATATTATGAGATATTTAAGAGAAATATCTAAGATTTTTTTTTATAAATATCTAAGATATTTTCTTTCTTAATGGCTAAGTAATATATATATATATAGAAGTGTGTAGAAGCATTCAAACACTCTTTTGTCTACCCTCACAAACGACCATTTTCTCTCTTTCTCTCTTTCAATTTTTCTTCTTCTCTTCAAGAATTGGAGGTAATCCCTTTAATTATGTTCTTAATTAGTGATTAATGGTGTTTAATTATGTGTTTATGTGAGTATGTATGTATATGATATGGAATTCATGGTTATGGTGAGTTGGGTTAGAGTTGTCTTATGGAGGAAGGGCCACCGGTGGAGGAGAGGCGGAGGCGGCAGCGGGGCTGCTGCCATGGGTTGTCGTTAATACGTCGGCGAAAATCGATGAATTAAATTTTTCATTTTCGGCAAAAACAGGGCAGCAGGTTGCGAGTAGATGTTCGTCCGTTGTATTTATCCAAAACCCATAATATTAGATACCATTTTAAAGATCTTTTCGTCTTCTTTCTAACGGTACCTTCGGATTGTAAATCGGGGTTCGGACGAGGGAGTTATGACCTGACAAAGTTAGGGTGTTAATTCTACGCGTTGCGGGAGCTGCGCGAATTGAGTATAATTTTCCGGCTTCAAATTGATGCCGAATCCAAAACATTTCTTTAGGAGTTTTATAGTCCAATCCTTAAAATATATACTCGAGGTTATGTTTTTGGAAACCGATAAGCCAAGTGTCCATAATTGATGTCGGAAACTTGTGGTTTAAGTTCGGAATTTAGTAATTACATTCTATGTTTTATATTTTGAATTGAGAAATATTGCTGAACTTATTTATTAATATTCCCTAAACTTGTTTATCTTGTTATATTAATTTCATAATCTTAAATTAGATTGTGTTGTAGTCTCAAGAACTACATAAATATATAAATCGAGTTTTGTATAATTTCAAATGATATGAGTTTTAAGTTATAATAAGTTTATACTTTCAAGGTGTAATAAGTTAAAGTTATTTAAAGTGCTAGGTGGCACCGTATCCAGAGCTCAAGCCGGACAACCAAGCAAGTGAAAAGTTTTTGTGAAACATCGTCACGAGGTGGGGTTTACGCTATCTGTAAGTTGATGGTTATAATCATTGTTGTGTCTGTTGCATTCATATGAACTTGCCTGTGTGGCGTATTATGGCCTGTGTGGTGAATCATTGCATGTGTGGCGTATAAAGCACCCTCGAGGGGAGAGACTAGTCTCGCCGACAAGATAATTAAAGTTGTTCATTATGCTATGTGACTTGCACAATTGGTTATAACTGCTTACAGTGTATTCTCCACTGAGTGTGCTTGCATACTCACGTTCCCCACATGCTGTCATATTTTGCAAGCTGAGAGGATCGACGGCTGGAGCAGATGGAAGTGGACCCTATGAACATTCTCTCAGCTTTAATGTATATGTGAATGTTTGGTTGAAAACAAACTTAATTAGTTTTGGTTAACTAAACAAAGTTGTTCTTGTAATGACTTTTTGATATGGGTATATTTTGATGAGGGTTGTGTCCCTATTTGGTATTGTGATTTGCTGCTGGTGGTCATTATTTCAGGGTGGCATATACATAATTATAGGGGATATGCCGTCCGTTTGTAAAATTTTATTATACTCTTCGCTGCTTATCTTAAAACATAATTCATAATATCATTTATAATATTAAATGATGAAAGAAAAGTAAAGTTTTTTCGTAATGTCCTTATTTAAAGAATGTGGGTGTTACAGACAATCCAAACTCTAGAAGGTATGTTGAGAACCGTGTTCTCGACTGAGGTAGAAGTTGGGAAGTGATACTACCACAAATCGAGTTACCTACGACAATAACCAGCAAAAAAAAACTACAGATGACACCATATGAATCACTAAATATGATGAAGTATATATCGCCACCCTACTGGGACGAGGTTGATGAAAAAACGATAGTAGGACTAGACTTAATTAACAAGATGATCAAGATTGTCGGACAAATCAAGAAAGAAACGAGAGGAGCTCAAGATAGACAGAAGTATTATGTTGACACTTGTAGAACTAAACTACAATTTGAGATAGGAGAAAATATTTTCCTAAAGGTATTTTCGTTCTAAAGTGATAGCTAGATTTGGCATAAAAGGGTAAACTAACACCCCATTTTATTGGATCATACAAAAATTTCGAAAATATAGGTCAAATGGCATATAAGTCAGCCTCATCACCAAGCTTCGAAAACGTTCACGATATTTTCCACGTATTACAACTTAGAGAATATGTGCTTGTAAGCACGTTATCCACCTAGAAAATATGATATTAAATCTCAACTCGAACTCAAAAGAAGGATACCACAAGTTCAACAGCAATGTGTAAATTTCGGGACAAAATTTTTGCTTAGAGGAGTAAAATGTAATAGCACATCCTTCTAATTACAATTAATTAGTATCTTAATCCTTGAATTAGACTCTATTTGTAATTAGAATAGTAATTTGAGATCATAAATGCTAAATCGTAATAGCATACGATTGAATGAAACCATTTTAAATAGGAATTTCCTCAAGCAATTTGAGTCAATTATAGAATAATGAATAAAGATCACAAATAAATGAAACGTGTATCATATTATAGAATAAAGGAAAATATGCCCCAAATTGTATAGTGAGTAGAAACAAATTCAAGACAAAATTTTTGTTTAGAGGGGTAGAATGTAATACTCCACTCTTTCGTTAGAAAATTTTAGCATCTCAACCTTTCAAATTAAATCATATCTATAATTAGGAAATTAAATTTATTTTAGTAATACTAGTTCTTAATGACATGAGATAAATTGGAGTTACTTAGGTTAGATCTGTCTCGAGTAACTGAAGTTAATTCATGTTGCTAATTAGTAATAAATTACTAAATAATATTAGTTGCAATTATCCTTTTATAATGTGGGACTATAGTTAGAGCATCCGCAGTGGCGGGTAGTTTGGGGTTGGCAAAAATGGGTTTCAGTGGCATTTCTATAATTAGATGGAACTTTTGAAGTTTGAGGTTTGGGAGATTATTGGTAGGTAGCAGTGGGAGTTTCACACTTTGGGGTTTGGGAAACTCTACTAATCATTATAGAATGATTGAATTTGTAGTAATTTAATTTGTTAATTTATAATTACAAATTTAAATTAATAAATATGTATTTAAATTTTAATATGTTTTATTTAATTTAATTATAAATTTAATAAAACGAAAAAAAACTAAAAAAACGAAAATTAAAAAAAAAATTAAATTACAATACATAATTTAAAACATTGAAAATTACAATACTTAATAATTAAAATCCTAATTTAGAAATTGAAAATTACAATACTTAATAATTAAAACCCTAATTTAGAAATTAAAAATTACAATACTTAATAATTAAAATCCTAATTTAGAAATTGAAAATTACAATACATAATTTAAATCCTAAACTTATAAATTGAAATCAAACCTATTCCTAATTTGTGCACACATCTTGTTGTGCATCTCGAGTTGCTCGGGATTCATCTTCGACGTATCATTCATCAAGATCTTCCAATAAGCAAGTCTTGTTGTTTCGAACGTGAAGGTTGATAGTGCGTTGGAGCTTAATTTCAAAGTATCCAACGCTTCGGAGGCAGGTTCAGGGGCGGGGGCGGAGTCGGAGACGGAGGCTTTACCTTTGGCTTTTCTCTTCGCCGCCTTCGTCCCCATCGGACGTTCCTCGGGTTCGGTTTGGGCTTCACCACCTTGGGTGGATTCGCTCGTGAAGCCTTCCCCCATATTATTTTTCCCCCGTTTGTTGGAGGAGGTGTCGGGAACAACTCGCTGGAACTTTTGCGTGTTCCGCAAAATCTCCCAACAATGCCGATATTTGAAGTCGGCGTTCTTCATTTGTTTGTACTCCGCCAACGCCTTTTGATAAACGTCGTAGTCGGAGTTGCCGCTTGCCCATCGATCGGAGCACCGGTTGTAAATCGCACAAAACTCCCATGTCAAATTTTGGATACGTTGCCAATGACACTTCAATTGTCGAAGGTTGCGAGGCCTCGATGAGTTTTGGCGGTTGAAGGAGTCGGTGATGTGCTTCCAATAGGCCTCGGCCTTTTGGTTGTTGCCGACGATAGGGTCTTGGCTTGTGTCGAGCCAAGTGCGACAAAGTATGATGTCGTCGGCCTCAGTGTAGGCTTGATCACCTTTGGGACTACCCGAACTCTTGCTTTGGGAAAGAGCAAGAGGCTCGTCCGTACCCTCCTCCAAGGAATCATTCAAGTTGATTTCTCCGGCTTCATCGGATTGTTGTCGGCCGGTTGAGGTGGTTGAGAATGTAGGAGACGGTTGTGAACCGAATTGGGGTGCGTAAGGAGGAAGTTGAAACCCGGGATAAGTTTGGCCGGGGTAAGAATGAGTACAAAAAAGAAGAGGGTTGAATTGTGAAAGTGAGAAATTAATCTGAGATTGAGGGGAGTGAATGTAGGGCGAGGGAATGTAGGGTGAATTTTGGCTTGAATAATTGTCGGACGAAGTGTTGTCCAAACTTTGGTTGTCGGAGCTTGCACCTTGGCTCGCACTTTGGAATAAGAACGGATTGAATTCGTCATCCATGATATTTTTTTGTAATTGTAAGAAATTTTTAGTGAGTAGATATGTTTGAAAGATTGGAGGATAAACGAGATGTGTGAAAATGTGGGATTGAAATGTAGTATTTATAGATGAATTTAAAAAATAAAAAATTAAAAAAAATGAAAAAAAAAATTAAAAAGTGGGTGGGGATCGCGCCCCTAGGACTTGCAGCGGTGAACCCGCGCGGGGTCGCGCGCCCCTGCGCCCGTCTCACAAACGCCACACCCAGGCGCGCGCCCCACCCACTTCCCCAGGCTGCCCGAGGCGCGCGCCTTGCTCCCGCTGGGGATGCTCTTAAGGATTACTAATGATAAGAAAATAATAATGAAGTAGTTCATCACATGGGAGGTAGTACAACCTAGTTACTAGACCAAAAATTATTGAAATTAGACAAGCATTGGATTGATTGAAGAAGAATACAAGGCACGCCTAGCCTTTACCTACACTACAACTGAAGGAAAATAGATTGAAGTTGGTGCACTAGGATAAATAAGGATGGATATATGACTATACCACCACCCTACCTACTCTGTACCCTACACATGCCTTCACATTACACATCTTATAAAATAAGACAAATAAAACAAAACATATTGGTACATTCTACAGACCTAGCAAATAAGAAAAGAAGAAAAAGGGAATGGGGAGAAGATATGGCTCTGGACTCGATGGAGATAGTGTACTGTAGCATATAAAAGAAAATCTTCAGAAGTCAACACATGAGTGATAGAAACGAAGGTCATACATCCACCCTTTCTTTATGCCACCTCCTACAACATCCAAAGAAAATGGTTAAACATGCTCCAAAATCAAATTTTAAAGATCATATAGCTGTATGTCAGGAACTGAATCTAGAAATAGGGGAGTAAGGTTGTATCATATGTCATATCAAATTTCAACATGTCATGAGGAAGTCTGCTACTATATATTCATGTATAAATCTACTCTCAAACGAACACGACTCACAGAAGCATAATCTCACACAAATACTTAGAGAATAGATAGTAAGCATCCAGGGGGAAGTTCTGCCCAAGTCCTCGGCAAGTTCAAGTCAAATAAATGGTCTAGAGGTAACCAAAACTCAAACTTTCAAATTTTAATATACACGTTTCTTCTTTTAAAAGCTTAGTCCAGAACATAGCATGATATTGAACCAAGCTATATATTTTTTTACACTCTGAAGTCAGAGTGAACTTTAGTAATGATTTAGAAATTCAATTCACACAATATATCATTAACACAACAAGACTGGAGTCTAAAACCCTAAATATACTTCTTTAAGATCTGAAATTAAAAATGAAAAGAAAGAGCAACAGAATTTACTGTTGCATGTGTTTTCCCTAACAAGAACAAAACCTATCCACCACACCAAAAATCAGAGCCTCGAACCACCCCAGAACACCCCACCCGCAACCAAACTTAAACATATCGAATTTCAGCCAAGCACCATAACTCAAACCATTCCCTCGTTAGGAAACAAGATACAACCATCAGTAAAAGGAAAAAAAAAGGCGAAATTCTGAAGTTTAGATTTAAATTGGGGTTTTGCCTTGTAAGCCATAATTCAAAAAATGAAGAAGTGAAATTAGGATTTACTTTTTTTTTAATCTAAGCGAAAAGAGGGGAGAACCGATGGCCAGCCTTCGCACTATCGAACTCGAGCCAACCAACCCATCACCTTTAAATCGAACCAATGACCTGAATTGAAACATGCAGAGCAACAGAGGGTAATAAGAAATTGATGGAGTTATGTGAATGGTTATAAACGAAAAATAAAAGGTTTAAACTTCCAGTACCTTATGCTACCGCTGTTGATCGAGAGGGTAAGGGGGACCAAGAGAGTTTCTGCGAGATAGATTTTTGATAGATAAGAAGAAAATTCAGTAGCTTTTGGCCAGAAATTGAGAAAGATGGAGAAGGGAGATCGATCAAGGGTGAGAGAAGAGGGTTGAGATAAGTTCACAGAGAACTAGGTTGTGTTCTCTGTGTGGAGAAATTGAGGGGCAGATATGAGGACTGCCATGTCATTGTGCTCGATCAAACAAGAAAGAAAATGAAAAGAGAGATTAAGAGAGAAATAGGGGAGATGGAATCGGTAATATGCTTTGGAGTGTAAGGCTTTAAACTAAAAATTAGTCTCATGAGCTTTAGCATTTAATTATCTATTGATTCATATGGACTAAGGATATAACTTCTTTGGAACCTAATTTTCGTTACATAGGTTGGATATTTGTAATGTAGATTGTGCTAGATTAATTATATTGAATGGGCTGTGTACATAACGATTTAATAGTACTAGATTCTATCTTAATAAATTTTAAAGAGTATTAATTAAGATTAATAACTAACTCACAAGATTTAATTAAATGTAATGATTCAAGATTTAAAAAGAATTATCCTTGTTAATTCTAATACCCAATATTAAATTTTTTGAATAAATAAATATTAAAGATTTAATAATTGTGGAACTATTTAAAGTCCTACAAAAATATTTAAGAAAATAATGGAGGTACTCGAATACTATTCGAGTTAGGATAGAGAGAAATTCTCGAAATAAGTGGATAATCATTCCATTCAATTAGTGAATGATATAAATACTCAATTCGAGTATCTCACAACATTGATTTAATAAAGGTTACGTATGGAGGAAATACTAGCGAGAAGAAGATTGAATTCTATTTGAAAAGGAAGCGAACCAAGTATGCTTTCTTATACAATAAAAAATGTGTGATTTATCAGCATTTATGTTATTTCTTTTTAAATAGCTTTTGAATTGAAAATATGTTTCAAGTATTGTCGTGCAATAAAATTTTTAGAATTTTGTATGATACATATTTGCTATGATTATGAAAATCGAATTCGTGTCCCAATGGATTAGATATTTCGCTCGGACTTGTGTACACAAGGACCGTGAGTCATCTTAGTGGGTTGGCCAGTCAAGGTGTCCGTGGAAGGTGGTCACCTTCATGACACACAAAAGTTACAGATATAGTAGATTACTAAAGAACTTAGATCGCGATCGAACATTAATTTTCAAAAAAAGGATTTAGTTAACATAGGTTCTTTAAAGACGAAATCCCTATGTTTCACTTGAAATGGCATGACAATTATATATGTATGTGTGTGATTTCGGTATGTGTCTACTGTGTACTTTTGTACTCAGCGCTGCATATATTTTTAAATGTGCAGGTTGAGCTATGATGTTAAAAGGGGGTGCCCAATGAAGCGTTTTGTCGGTCACTTTGTTTAGTCCAAACTCTTGAGGGTTTTATATGTCTTCATACATGTAAAGATTTACTAGATCATGATGTCTTTCCGCTGCAGTTATGTAACAATTGAGTAATGAGTCTATGACTCGATATCATTTCCGAATCAGTCGGTGTTGTACAATGTATTCTAATGATTCATATAAGTTATTGAGACTTCATTCAGCTTCACATATGATTCATTGACTTCCCTTTTTATCCCCACTTCTTTAACCTCTTCCTAGTCACATTTCCTTGCCTTTACTATTCTTAGAAAAGTGCGGTCGTGACAACTACGCAACTTCTCCGCTTGTTGAGAAACCATTTGGATCGTTAGCCACGAACAACAATTCACTCTTTTGGAATCTTCACTTGATCTTCATCGATCCTACCTAGAAAACTTCTAACCTATTCCCTATCTACTACTTGAATATTGTGTGGGCTAATCTATCAAGTAATTTATGGAGATACAAGATTGAAAATTATAGCGTGAAATATTCTATTTTTTGAAAATTAGAGAAATATATTCTCTAGGGGACGCCGATTTTTGGTGTGTGAAAAGAGAGAAATAGGCTCCTGCTATGTACTCATTTTATAGATATTTTGGGCTAGGTCAGGGCTTCTAAGGTGAATGGATAAGATTCCAAATAATAGAACTAATATCCCACTTTTATCTCCCTACAATTTCATCTATTATTCAAATTCAAATTTGAATAATTCAAAATTAATTTTGACTTGGTCAAATCCATAATTTAATTAATTTCTAAGTCACTTTTGGGCCCAATTAAATTTAATTATTGTTTGGTCAAACTTATAATTAAATTTAATTAATTCATCCAAATTACAGATGTAACCAAATACACCAAATACCAAGTTTTCAGCTTATAGATTAAGCTTTCTCGCTGGGAGATTGCAAGTGTTGACAGATCAGGTTCACTCGATCTGTCCAAGGAAACTCTCTCTTGTGAGTTATGCAGAATAGAAAGCAAGAGTGATCTTGTTATATAAAGTTGGGTAGTGTGCGGAAGATGGTGGATTTAGTTGGTAGCTCTTATATGAAAATCTTTGTAAACACTTCGTCGAATATATTATGAGTTGATTAAATAGATGCAAGTTTACGTGCAAGTGAAGGGTTAATGAATAAACAACTGAAAGATAAAATGCATAGAGTAAAGAATAAGATACGCTTTCTCATACATGCAAAAATCATTGCAAGGCATTTAATATAAGTCAAATCAGTCAGTATTTATGGATAATATACTTAGAGAAATTAAGGCGGTAAATAAAAATTCAGAAATCGTTACTAACTTTCTGAGTTCCCCCTTAATTAAGGAATATTTATGGAAAATAATTTCCACGTGGCATGAGTGATAATAGTCTGAAGCTTGACTTTATGTGATATGTTCCTTTATAATGATCTGCTGATTTGGCAGGTGATCTGCTTTCCGAGCGATCTTATGCTTTGAAGTGATCTGTACTTCTTGTTTTCAGTAATCTGCTTTCTGTCAATCTGATACTAGTGATCAGCTAACTGGTCTGCATCCAGTGATCTGCTAAGTGACCTGCACCCAATGATCTTCATCCTATCGATCTGCTCTTAGCAATCGGGATCTATCAATCTACTTTTATCATCCAAGCTTAACAATCCTAGCTTTCCACATAGTATCTTAAATCTTTCCTTAGGTAGAGCTTTGGTTAAGATGTCAACCCACTATACTTCAGTGTGTATATTCTTGATATGCACATTCTTTCTTTTTAAGTGATTTCTTATGAAGTGATGTCTTACATCCACATGTTTACATATTTTATGTAAGACCAGATTCTGTGTAATCGCGATAGCACTCGAGCTGTCACAGAATATCGGTATTTCCATCACATTGTTCTCATAATCTTTGAGCTGCTGCTTAAGCCATAATATCTAAGCACAACAGCTTCCAGCGGCTATGTATTCTGCTTCAGTGGTTGATGTAGCTACAGATGTTTGTTTCTTTGAGAACCAGGAGATCAGCTTGTTTCCAAGAAATTGACAGGTTCCCGAAGTAGACTTCCTATCTTCCTGCATAATCAAAATTTGAATAACCAGTTAACTCAAAATTATCATCGCATGGATACCATAATCCTATGTGAGTTGTTCCTTTGAGATAACGAAGTATCTTCTTAGTTGCTTCCATGTGAGATTCTTTGGGGTTGGCCTGGTATCTTGCACAAACTCCAACTGCAAAAGTAATGTCAGGTCGACTAGCAATTAGATAAAAAAGTGAACTTATGATACCCCTGTATTGAGTTATATTGGCAGATTTTCCCTCTGGATCTGGATCATTAATCTTTTCATTTGTCTGCATTGAGATCTTGACAGGTTTGCTATCTTTTACTCCAAACTTGGTGATCAAATCTTGGATGTACTTTGCTTGATTTATAAATATACCATCAGATAACTACTTTACCTGTAATCCTAAAAAAAAATTATCTCGCGCATCATGGACATTTGATATTTATTTTTCATCAGATCAGCAAATTTATCACATAAATAAGTGGATTGTGATCCAAAAATAATATCATCTACATATATTTGCACTAAAATGATATGCTCATTGACTTTGATGATAAATAACGTTTTATCAACTGAGCCTCGTCGAAAACCCGACTCCAGTAAGAAGGTTGACAACATCTCATACCAAACTCTTGAAGCTTGCTTCAATCCGTAGACTGCTTTTGTTAATCTGTAAACTTTCTGTTCTGGATCTTCTTCTTCAAATCCAGGTGGCTGCTCTACATATACTTCTTCTTCAAGAATACCATTTAGCAATGCGCTCTTCACATCCATTTTGATATACTTTGAATCGTTTGTATGCTGCATATGCCAAGAATAATTTGATAGCTTCCAATCTGGCAACTGGGGCGAATGTTTCATCGAAATCTATACCCTCTTGTTGACTGTATCCTTTGGCAACTAGTCTAACCTTATTCCTTACTATTTCTCCGTTCTCGTCTCGTTTGTTTTTGAATACCCATTAAACACCTATTACTCTTTGGTGATTAGGACGATACCACACTTGATTTCTCTTGAATTCGTTGAGCCCCTTTTGCATAGCTACTATCTAATTTGCATCATGTAGTGCTTCATATGCGTCAGCAGGTTCAACATGAGATAAGTAGCAGCTTAGTAATGTGCTCTCTCCATGCATTCTTCTGGTCTTCACATGGTCTGTGAGGTTCCCAACAATCTGCTCTAGTGGAAGATCTTAAATCCACGTTTTGTGCTTAGACAATTCTTCTTTTGATATCTCAGGTTTAGGTGCATCTGCTGGGTTCTCAAACTCTGGTGTGCTGATGAAGTTGCTTGAAATGGGTTCTCCATGTTAATCTTCAGGTTGATATTTGAACTGTTATCGATCTCATTAGATTCATCAGGTTGACTATGAGCAGGTTCACTATTTCCAGATTGGTCTGGTTGTTAGGGTTTGTATACCTCAAAGCATGATTTATGCTTGGACGATGTATCAAACCTGCTTTCAATTGCACTTTAGTGAGAATAAATGCTTTTATCATTGGTTTGTTATTTATTATTGTTATATATTGAATTGCAAACAAGTCCATTTATTACAATTATAGACTGTGTGGTGGATCGATGATCACGGAAGGTAACACAGTCGGCTCCTTTGTAATATAAAGTCACAGTCTAGACGAACTTGGACAGTCTAGTCGGTAAAGGCTACGATATCATTTCGATGCGACTGACCTTAGCTCGCAGAATGATGTCGGTATGTATACACGGATATACATGCTTTGCGTATACATATTGAGCAGTTTTACAGTGAGATAAGTTCTAACGAGCTGATACTTAGAACGAGGTCTCGGAAATTAATTCATTTCTTAATCTGTGATGATGACATTAGTATATGCGGTTGATTATACGCTGCTTTGATTCATCAACACTTACGAGTTTTTTGTAACTCTAAATAGTGATGTTTTGGGTAGTAGTCGTTGGCTTAGCCGGAAGTGCTCGACTGTCAGTTGTATAGAATTGCGTCTCGGTGACACAAGTTGATAAATCCGCGTGAGGCGTTTAGAAAGGTTTATTACATAAGAAACCCGGTCGGTGGGGAATTTATTCCATATGTAATACTAACGGTCTGAACCGGATCACTCACGAATAAATATATTAATTAATTGTGAGTTGTCAGCAAACTCAATTAATTAATCGATTTAGAAAATCTTAAAGGCGGGAAATAATTAATGACAAAAGGGTTACATCCGTAATTCGAATAAATCAAGATGAGTTCAATATTTATCCTATAGTGGAGTCGATAAATATTTATAATAGAACTGCTTTTTGTTGCATTTACATGGAGTAATTAATTGGAGGACAATTTAATTTAAATTAATTAATTTAAGTCTAAAGGTTGGGGCAACCAATCAATTAAATTCAATTGGGCCCAAAAGGAGACTTGGAAATTAATTTCATCTAATTATGGATTTGTCCAAGCCCATATTATTTTGAATATAATTCAAATTTGAAATTGAATTTGAATTATTGTTGTAACTGCAAGAGATAAAGAGGAGATTATAGTTTCTATTATTTGGGTTCTAGTTCATTCTCCTTAGAAGCCCTATCCTAGCCCAGAATGTCAATAAAATAGAGAATAAGAAGAAGTCAATTTCTCTCTCCTACTTGAGAAAATCGGCGCTGCATAATAAGATAATTAAGTCTCTTATTTTTCGAAAATTACAGAGTATTCAACGCTCTAATTTTCGATCTTCTTTTTCTCTAAATTACTAGATAGATTCACCCACATAATATTCTAGTAGATAGACCGAAAATAGGATAGAAGTTCCTAGGGTCGGATTTGGTGGAAATTCAAGAAGGAGATTCCAACGGTGTGGATTGCGGATCGTTTGCTAGCGATTCAAATCGTTTCTCCACAAGCAGAGGATTAAGTATAAGGAGAAGGTATAATTTATATTTTCGCATTATATTCTCCTATATGCTTTAAGGATTAATTATTCATGTGATTTATTAAACATATGCATCCTGCGTTTTCGTGAGCCCCTCATACGGGTTCCATCATTGGTTTGTTCTAATCAGGTTCAATGTGAGTTGTTCCCCCTTACTGTGTGATGGTCTCAGATGTAGGTTGAACTTCAGTTTCTTCATCTTCTAGGGGATTCCAGATCAGAACGTCTTCAAGTAATAAATTTCTTGAGCTTCTAGTTGTCATCTGGTTGTGAGCCTGTTCTTCACATGTTTCTCTGTATTTAAGAATAGATTCGTCAAAAAAAAATATGAGGTGTCACTTCCACAACATGAGTTTTCCTATTGTAAACCCTATAAACTTTGCTAACATAAGATGTTGGTCCCGAAAGAGCAAGGTTTGGTGTATGGGGGGGGGAATACACCAAATGCAAACTTTTCAGTTTACTTGACTAAATTAATCAGAGAGATGTAAGCTTTCTGATTTACAGATTGCTCAAAGTGATAGAACAGATTGATTTTCAATCAATTAGACTCTATCCAGATAAATTCTCTCAAGTGAGATATACAAAGCAGAAAGCAAGTGTGAACTTGTTTTCAAACTAAGTATTTTGTGTGCGGAATAATGGTGGACTTTAGTCGGTGCTCTTGTTATGAAAATCTTTTGAAGACTTAATCGAATATTTAGGAAGTTGATTAAGAATGCAGATTTGAATGAGTATGATAGATGCAGAATAAAAACAACTGAATATAAAATGCAGAATATAAATAACACAGTTATTTTTACGTGGTTCGGGAAACCCCCTACGTCCACGGTCTAATCCAAACTGGATTAGATATCCACTACTAGGATACTCTTCTTATTTAACCTCGCTGAGAACGAGCCACAAGTTCCAAGTACAAACTGGTTTGAAACTTATGCACGAATAAGGGTCGTGTCCCTTTACAACTTACAGAAAACTACTGTAAACAGAGGCTATCTTCACGTTAATCCACTAGAAAACTACTAGCTAGTAAAGATCTCCTTCTCTCGATAAGACAGACTTGAATCGAGGTGGTTTGGTGTGATTATGATCACGAACAGGTTGAAGCTTAAGTCTGATTTAGAGATAGAGTGCTTGAAAGTGTTTCTGCTGTATAGCGCTTGTGCGTGTTCTTCTGTATATTCAGACTTTAAATCTTCAAACATATATAGGCTCTGAATTTGAAATTCTAGCCGTTTGTTGATTGGCTTGATTTGATTTGTTAATTGCCAATCAGTCATAATGCTTCTTTCCTTGTAGAGTTGTTGATTGAATCTTCTATGATTGGTAAGCAGATCATCTGTGATTGCTTTCCTTCTTCATGTCAATCAGTGATTCAGTTTCCAAATCTTCAATGGAAAGTCTTTAATGCTTCATTGACAGATTTGGTTCTGCTCTATCTGGTTTGCTTCTACCCTTCTGGATGTATCCTTTCTGGTCTAGTGACTTTCTGGTTGAGATGCTTTTCTGGTTGAGCATACGTTAACCATTTTCTGGTTGAACTACTTTCTGGTAGACAATGCTTTCTGGTAGAGCATACGTTAACCATTTTCTGGTTGAACTACTTTCTGGTAGAAAATGCTTTCTGGTAGAGCATACGTTAACCATTTTCTGGTTGAACTACTTTCTGGTAGACAATGCTTTCTGGTAGGAGTACTTTCTGTTAGAATACTTTTTGGTAGAGTACCTTCTGGTAGAAATACTTTCTGTTCGAAGCATCTTCCATCTTTTAACTTTCTGTCAAAGTTAACTAGCTTCATTTTGAGACTCTCTGATTTAGCATTCTGTCTTGAGACTTGCTGGTTTGAGATTCTCTGGTTTGTGACTCTCTGTCTTGAGACTTGCTGGTTTAGGCGTTATGTTTCTGACTTAGCCTTCTGCTCTAGCTTTCTGTTCCAGCCTTCTGCTCCAGACTTGCTGGTTTGACTTTCTGTCAAAGACAAATTCCATCTTTCTGGTTGAATTAGCTTCGACCATCTGGTTTACTGAAATCAGAAATAAGATGTACAGAACATGTATAGTTCCAAGTGTGTTTTGTAAGAGCATCATCAAAACTTAATAAAATTTTATGGGGTTCCCAACATAAGAATATCCCAAGAATATTTCAGGGTCAGTTTTGCTATCAAAGATTTTCAATTGAGATTTCTCATTATTGTGAATGCAACACGTACACCCAAAAGCACGAAAATACTTAATCCTTGGTTTTCGATTGTTCCATATCTCATATGGAGTTTTTTCATGTCTGAGAATGATAATCGATCTGTTCTGAGTGTAACACGCTGTGTAGATAGCTTCTGCCCAAAATTTCTTTGGCAAATTGGTCTCATTAAGTATGGTGCGTGCTGCTTCTTTAAGTGATCTGTTCCGCCTTTCAACAACTCCATTCTGTTGAGGTGTTCTTGCAGTTGATGTTTGATGAGTGATACCCATCTGGTTGCAATATGCTTCGATCTTCTGGTTTAGAAACTCCGTGCCAAGATCTGTTCTGATGGACATGATGGTGGTCTTCTTTTGTCTACTGATCGTGTTGAATAAATCCGATAGCTTCTCCAACATTTCCTTTTTCTTAAACAAAAATATAACCCAAATGAATATAGGATAATCATCAATAATAACTAAAGTATACTTTCAACCGTTAATATTTAAAGGCGTTACTGGGCCAAATAAGTATAGATGTAGAAGTTCAAGTATTCTGTTCGATGAGTGAGCTGCTTTGCTGGAGAAAGATCACTTGGTCTGCTTTCCAGCTTGGCAAGCTTCGCAAATATGATATTTATCATACACTTGGTCTGGTAATCTTTCGACTAATTTTTCTCTTGCGATCTTGTTAATAGACTTGAAATTCAGATGGATGAGTCGCTTGTAACATAACCAACTTATTTCTGAGATCAATTTAGTGACTAAACAAATCTCAATCTGGTTTGTCCATTGCACAAAAAAATTTGTCCTGCAGTTTACCAATAAGAAGAGTTTCATCTCCTTCATTGTTCTTTCACAAAATAGTTGTTAGCATCAAAGATAATTTGGTTGCCATTAGAACATAATTGACTTATAGAAAATAGATTATGACTAAGACCCTCACATAAGAAACATTAGTAATGATGGTCTTGTCAATCTTAATATTACCATATCCTCTGCTATAACCTTTTGATTTACAACCAAAGATTACATGTGGACCTTATTTTTCAACATAATCAGATAGCAAGTTCTTGTCGCACGTCATATGCTTTGGGCATCCACTTTCAATTATCCAGTCTAAACCTCGTGCTACTTGACTCCTTCTTGAAGTTCTTCCATCTTACAATTACATGGACTTAACAAACCTTTCAATGATTGGGTGCTTGGTTAGTACCAAATATTTCAAATGCGGTGAGAAAGGACATTGGAAATCAGACTATCTACTTCGCAAGAAGTCGGTGAGCGGACAAGGTACGTCTACAACTTTAGTGGTTACATCATGTTATATGGCTAGTTCTGCTCATTCTTGGGTAGTAGATACGGTAGTTCTGCCCACTGATTATGTTTGTTGTGACCCTCAGGCACTACTGCGATCCAGATCAGTTAGAGATGAAGAGATTTCCATCTTATTGGGTGACGCTATGAGTGACGGCAGTTGCAGTGTGAGACGTAGAGTTGTAGTTTGCCTCTACCGTTTTAGTTTTACATGATGTTTTATGAGTACCCAGTTTTAGAAAGAACCTTGTTTCGATTTCTAAACTCGTTTAGGATGGATATTTTGTTTCTTTTGATGATTCTGTTATTATCAAGAAAAGAGACTTGTTTATTTGTTCTGATACATTGATTAACAATTTTTATACTATATCTACAAAATCTAAACAACGTTTAACTTCAACTTTTAACTTATACTGACTCCAAGAAGAGAAAAGATTCTTGTCTTTCGTCGAATGATACATATCTATGGCACTTAAGGCTTGGACAGAAGGAATCAAAAGTTAGTGGAACATGGGCCTTTGGATAAACTCAAAGTTGAGCCATACCCTACCTGTGAATCCTGCTTTGAAGGTAAAATGACCAAGAAACCTTTCAAGGTTAAAGGAAATAGAGCCCAAGATGTGTTGGATATCATTCACTTCGACGTTTGTGGTCCAATGTCGACTCAGACCAGAGGTGGCATGCAGTACTTCATCACTTTTATTGATGGTTACTCGAAATATGGATAATGTCTATTTGATGCACCACAAGTCAGAATCCTTTAAGAAATTTAAGGAATTCAGGGCACTTTTGGAGAATCTTCATGGAAAGACTATCAAGTGTCTACGTTATGATCGTGGAGGTGAATACCTCAGTGCTGAGTTTTTGAGTCATTTGTCGGATGCAGTGATTAAATCTCAGTTGACTGCACTGGGTACACCCTAGAAAATTGGTGTAGCAGAATAACGGAATAAATTGCTTATGGAGATGGTGAGATCTATGATGAGTTATGCAGAGTTGCCTATTTTGTTTTGGAGATATGCCCTAGAGACAGAAGCTTACACATTGAACTTGGTACCATCCAAGTCGGTCCTAAGACACCGATTGAGTTGTGGACCGGGCGCCAGCCCAGTTTATGACATCTCAAGGTGTGGGGTTGTCCAGCACACGTGCAAGAAAAGGACGCCAACAAATATGCACATGGTACTGACTTGTGTCTGCTCGTTGGCTATCCTAGAGAGACGAAAGGTAGGAATTTTATAATCTTAGAGATCAAAAGGTTGTGATTAGCACTCACGCTCGATATCTAGAAGAAGATTATGTGAACAACCACAAGTCCAATAGCGAGATAGTTCTCGAGGAAATGAGAACTACAACTATTCTTAATTCACAAGAAACAAAATGTGCATCAGCACCAACCCAAACACTTGTACCACCTACAGTGGAGTCTCGTCGTAGTGGGAGTGTTGTTCGTCAACCAAACCGATTCATTGAACTAGGAGAGGCATCCGACTCAGTTCCAGGCCTAGATGAATCGGACCCTTGGAACTACAAAGAGGAAGTACACGACAAGGACTGTCACCTCTGGCTAGAGGCAATGGAGTATGAGCTGCAATCCTTGGTAGATATGGAAGTATACGAGCTAGTTGATCCATCCAATTGCTACGAGGCCATTGAGAGTAAATGGGTCTTCAAGCGGAAACGAGGACCCGACTGCAACGTCGTAGTCTTCAGGCTAAACTAGTAGCAAAGGATTATACTCAAAAGGAAGGTATCGATTAGGATGAGACCTTCTCACCAGTAGCCATGCTTAAGTCTATTCGTATACTCTTATCAGTTACCGCACATATGGATTTGGAAGTATGAAAAATGGATGTCAAGACAACTTTCCTAAATGAAAGTCTTGAGAAAAACATCCATATGCAACAATCTGAGGGCTATGCAATTCAATGAAATGAACACATGGTATGGAAGCTTAAGAAGTCCATCTATGGGATTAAGGAAGCCTCACGGTCATGGAACCTTTCTTTCGATCAAGTTATCAAGTCATATGGATTTGATCAGTGCCTTGATGTTGGGAACCCTAAAAGTTTTAGTGTTGATGATGGCTTCTCGAAACACACTTAGCTTGTTTAGAGCATAATCTGTTCGTCATGTAAAACCAGATCACTATAGATAAGGTGATTTCTGTTATGGAACATATTAGGAGATGACTTAAAATGTAAAGGAGATGTTCCTATAGAAGTCATTCTCAAACTAGAATAGGATGAAAAGCAAAGCCTTATGTCAAAGAAGAATCGATCTGCTGTAACAGACAGCGACCAGATCGATGACCAGATCGATGCCTACAGCGATGAATCAGAACGATTGAGTCATCAAGCCATCAGCTGACATCATCCTACACATCATATACACTTGCCACGTCAAGATCAAAGTCCATCCAACAGGGTTTGGAAAGAAGATCTTCAATTAAACATATAAGGAAAGAGACCGTTAGCAATCTAATTTCCATAAATCAAAGATTGAGTCAACTTTTCTTATATGGCAAGAACAGATATGATGGAAACCATTAATTGGCAATATACTATCTATCTCACACCAATCAACAACGGCTAGAATTTAAAATTAAAAGCCTATATAGTTGAAGAAAAAAATCTGGAAAGTAGAAGTGAACACACGCGAGCTATACTGCAATTATCCTTCAAGTATTCTGCATTCCAGAATTAGAGCTTCAACATTATGTGATTCTACATCACACCAACCACCTCGATTCAAGTCTGTCTTGTCGAGAGAAAGAAGATCACCCTGCTAGCTAGTAGTTTTCTAGTGGTAACGTAGAGGTAATCTGTTGTAAAGGGACACGACCCTTATTTCGTGCATAAGTATCACTCAAGTTGTGATTGGTACTTGTGACTCGTTCTCCACGAGTATAAAGAAGCAGAGTATCCTAGTAGTGGATAATCTGGTCCAGTTTTGACCACATCGTGGACGTAGGGATTTCCCGAACCACGTTAAACACTGTGTGCTTTACATTCCTGCATTCTTTATCTTTCTGTTGCTTATTATTCTATCTCTCTGCACTATCATCCATATGCATCTCAATAAATCTTCTAATCAATCTGGTTAATACTCTAAGGTTTTCTAAACAAGAGCAATCATTAATCCACCATTATTCCGCACTCACTCTACACTCAGGAGGTAATAAGATCACTCTTATTATCTGTTAAGTATTTACACTAAGAGAGTAATCTGTTTGGACTAAACCAGCTACTGATCTGTATATCGATCTGGTTAGTCACCACCGAGCAAATTCTTGTATAGAATAGCTTGAGCTCTCTTATAAATTGTCAAGTAAAACTGAAAAGTTAGTACTTGGTGTATTCCCCCCCCCCCCATACACCAAACCTTACTCTTTCGGGACCAACAAGTGGTATCAGAGCAGTGGTTCAAACTGACCATTGTTTTGTTTCATAAGGTTAAAACCTGCGTGGTCTACTTGAATAGATCTAGGAAAACCTTTTTCATTCACGTGCATACTATCTGTTATGGAGTCATCTGTTATCAGGGCTTGCGAAGAATTCTCTATTCAAGGATATAGAGAATGGAGTTTCAGGATCAAAATGTGTCTTAAAGCTCATCATTGCTTAATGTGGAAAGTAATTGAGGAAGGACCATTGGCAATTACAGAAGAAACTACTCGTATCACTGAGACAGGAGCAGTTAAGGAAACTGTACTAAAGGATCCCAGAAAATATACCTCTGAAGAAAGGAGAGAGGCAAATCTTGATGATTTTGCCAAAGGAATCATCTCTAGCACGGTCAAAGGCATACATCTGGCCAAAATCCAAGATCTGGATACTGCCAAAGAGATGTGGGAAGCCTTAAGAGACCTAGCCCTAGGATCTAAAGTAATGATCGAGAATAAGCTGTCTCTAGCCTGCAACAAATATGATGAATTCAAAATGAAACCAGGCGAAACAATAGAACAGATGAAGATGAGATTCACTGGAATTCTCCTTGAGATATCTGCGTTCAAAAAGAACAAATATACTCAAAGGGAGAAAAACATGAAAGTTCTTAGAGCTCTTCCACCAAGCTGGGAGATCTATGCTGCAATGCAACCTCTAAGAGCAGATTTCAATGATCTGTCCACTGAAGCCCTATTTGATCATCTCGAAGGTCATGAATGTGACATTCAAAGAATTCGAGGACCAGATCATCTGTCCAAAAAGGCAGAAAGCAGTACAAAGAAGGACAAAGATGTAGCCTTCAAAGCGAAGAGCAAACCAGATGATCCTTCTGAATCTGCTACTCCAGATGAAGAGAGAGGGTATGACAAACTCCTAAAAGAGTTTGCAATGATTGCCAAGCGAATGGACAAAATGGAGACCAGATCAAGGAAATTCAGACGCTTCTACAAAGACAACAAAAGAAACTTCAACAAGAAGTATGACAATGATCGATCTGATAACAAAAATGAGTCTAAGAAGCAGACTGTTAAAACAACAAAGACTTCAAGCTCTACAGACTACACCTGCTTTGAATGTGGCAAAACAGGTCACTTCAAAACAGATTGTCCTGATCTGTCCAGAAGTCAAAAAGAAGAGCTGAGAGCCAAAAGAGATCGAAAGCATAAATATGAGCGCAAAGCCATGATAGCTGAACAGAAATCCAGCAGCTCAAGTCATTTCTCAGACAACTCATCAGAAAATGATTAAGCTTTCATTGCTGAAGACGAAGAAAGCTGGAATGAATGCTATGTGGGATTGGACAACGGTCTAGATGAAGTTGAGGTAAATTCTTGCTACTCAAATTCCTCAAATAATAATAATGATCTTGAACAGGGAAATGAAGATCAAGCAGAATACTCATGGGATGAAATAGATGAAATGTTCAAAAGCTACTCAAGCATCAAGAGATTGTTCAGAGAAGTAGTTGAAGAAAATGACAGATTAAAGAAAACTGAGTAGATTCTAAGCACAGCAAACACACAATTTGTCACTAAAATAAACGATCTGGAAGAACAGATCAAGAGCAAAGACAGTGAGATCCACTCACTTAATTCAAAAGTCAAGGATCTGGTTATCAGAAATGATGTTGCTGAGGAAAAGATCAAGAAAGGAAAGGAAATGATCTACAAAAGTGATGAGCGCGCCAAGTTGCTAATCAATATGCAACAAAAGGGCACATCTGGTTTAGGATATCCAGGTCACTCAGAAAAGTCCTCTGGAACTATAAACTTTGTACCCGAGAGGAAGCAAATACCAGATCAAGTGAAAGACTTGAAAAACAAGAAAGGTTATCCTCAAAAGATGATAATGAAAGATGCAAAATATAGACAGTATCATCAAACAAAGGGACAACCAGCTCACTACACAGAAACAGAGCACATCCAAAGAGCAAATGTCAACAGGACAAAAACTGTCAACAGGACAGCACATGCTAAGAAAGGATTGAAGAAGGATGAAATAGAGAGATATCATCCATCTGAAATTCACTCTGTAACTAAAGTAAATAATGAAGGGAACGTCATTACTTGCTATATTGCTTTTCCTAACCCTAGAATGTTCTGGATTCGAAAAGGATTGTTTGCTAATAATCAAGCACCCAAACATTGAAAGGGTAGCTAAGTGTGATCAATTGCAGGATCAAAGAACTGCAAGAAGGAGTAAGATAGCAAGAGGAACTGTCTGGATTATAGATAGTGGTTGTTCAAAGCACATGACATGTGACAAGAATCTACTATCAGATTACATAGAGAAACCAGGCCCACAGGTCACTTTTGGATGTAATTCAAAAGGATATACCAGAGGGTATGGAAACATTACTGTTGGCAAGACCACAATCACAAATGTGTCATATGTTGAGGGTCTTAGTCACAATCTGTTTTCTGTAAGTCAGTTTTGTGCAAATGGCAATCAGATTGTTTTTGATGCTAACAATTGTCTGGTGAAGAACAAGGAAGGAGATGAAATACTCCTTACCGGTAAATTGCAGGATAGATTATATATTGTCCAGTGGACAAATCAGATCGAGACCTGCTTAGTCACCAAGACTGTATCAGAAACAAGCTGGTTATGGCATAAGAGATTAAGTCACCTTAACTTCAAGTCAATCAACAGGATTGCCAAGGAAAAACTAGTGGAAGGACTACCAGAACAAGTGTATGATAAAGATCACATATGTGATGCTTGTCAAGCTGGGAAGCAAACCAGATCATCCTTTGCATGCAAAACAGCTCACTCAACAACGAGGATACTAGAGATGTTACACCTTGATCTGTTTGGACCAGTCAAACCACTGAGTATCAATGGGAGAAAGTACACATTGGTTATCATAGATGATTACTCAAGATTTACTTGGGTCATCTTTTTGCTAAAGAAGAAAGAAACCCTAGACAAGCTCACTGACTTTCTACACAAGATCACTAAACAGAAAGAGATAAGCATAACATCTATCAGAACAGATCGAGGAACAGAATTTCTCAACCAGAAGATTGAAGCTTATTGCAACAAGATGGGAATTTCTCATCAAACATCTGCTGCTCGAACTCCCCAACAGAATGGAGTTGTTGAAAGGAGAAACAGATCCTTAAAGGAAGCAGCTCGCACAATGCTTAATGCAACCAACCTACCAAAGAAATTCTTGGCTGAAGCCATAAATACAGCATGCTACACTCAAAAAGATCATCCATTACACTCAGACATGGGAAGACTCCATATGAAATATGGAACAACAGAAAGCCTAAGATTTCCTATTTTAAAACTTTTGGCTGTTTATGTTACATACACAATAATGGGAAATCTCAGTTGAAAACTTTTGATAGCAAAACAGACCCTGGAATATTCTTAGGATATTCTGATGTCAGTAAAGCCTATCGAGTTTACAACAAGAACTCTCATATTGTGGAAGTAACACCTCATGTTGTTTTTGATGAGTCTATTGTTGAGTACAGATCACTAAATGAAAAGCAGACAGAGCAAACAGATAATCAGGCGACAACCAGAAGGATGAATAATCTGTTACTGGAAGATATTCTTATCTGGAATTCTAAGAGTGAAGATGATGAAACTATCACTCCACGTGCCGCTGAAGAGATCATACAGCAAGGGGGAATATCAATGTACAATCTGGATGAGAACAGATCATCAACAGAAAACAATGAAACAACTGTTACAAGTGATGATCAACATCCAGAAGAAAGTTAAGATGAGAATCCATTTCAAGTTATATCAACAACACACCCTGAATTTGAGGAACCAACAGATCAACCTGATCCTGAGTTATCTGATGAAGAAATGACCAGGAGAAGAAGATGGATACAAGACCATCCACCAGAACAGATCGTTGGGAACCCATCAGATCATGTGAAGACTAGAAGAATGCATGGAGAAAGTGCATTGTTGAGTTGTTATCTCTCTCGCATGGAGCCATCTGATGCTTATGAAGCACTCCAAGATGCAGATTGGATAATAGCGATGCAAGAAGAACTCAATGAGTTCAAAAGAAATGAAGTCTGGTATCTCGTGGACAGACCCAAACACCAAGGAGTAATAGGTGTAAAATGGGTGTTCAAAAACAAACGAGATGAGAATGGTGAAGTAGTCAGAAACAAAGCCAGATTAGTAGCTAAAGGCTATAATCAACAAGAAGGCATTGATTTCGATGAAACATTTGCACTAGTAGCCAGATTAGAAGCCATAAGGCTATTTCTAGCATATGCTGCTCACAAACGGTTCAAGGTATACCAGATGGATGTCAAAAGTGCCTTCCTCAATGGTATCCTTGAAGAAGAAGTATATGTGGAACAACCACCTGGATTTGAAGAGGCTGATCCAGATCAGAAAGTATATAGACTGGCTAAGGCAGTTTATGGTCTAAAACAAGCCCCTAGAGCTTGGTATGAGACCTTATCAACCTTTCTACTAGAATCTGGATTCAGAAGAGGATCTGTTGATAAGACTTTGTTCGTTATCAAAGTCAAAGAAAACATCCTCTTAGTCCAGATCTATGTAGATGACATCATCTTTGGATCTCAATCTACCTATCTGTGTGACAAATTTGCTGAACTTATGAAAAATAAGTATCAAATGTCCATGATGGGAGAAATGAGTTTCTTTTTAGGTTTGCAGGTCAAGCAGCTACCAGATGGTATCTTTATTAATCAGACAAAATACATCAACGATCTGCTGACCAAGTTTGGATTAAAAGACAATAATCCAGTGAAAATCCCAATGCAGACCAATGGGAAAATTGATCCAGATCCTGAGGGAAAACCAGCTAATATAACACAATACAGAGGGATCATAGGATCCTTACTCTATCTTACTGCTAGTCGACCTGACATCACCTTTGCAGTAGG